>CM054181.1:109826859-110426859 GCA_028829895.1 Sinotaia quadrata | reverse complement strand
CACTCAACGCTACACAACGCACGCTTTCAGATCAAGACCAGAACTATCTTATTACTTGATGTGATAGATACTTTGACCATTATCTTTCCTGAAATAAGAAATACAATCTTATTCTGTCATGTCTCTTAACAAATTTATCTTTACCTGTGCACGGGCACTCTTCACACTTTAAAACTATCGAATGTTCTTGTAATAACAAACACTCTTCAACCCTAAACTGTCTAATGTTCTTGTAGTGCAGGCACTTTACGCACCTTAAAACAATGTCATTCTCATGCACTCTACACACCTTAAAACACAATATAATGCTCAGGTTGGGCACTCTACACACATTAAAACACAATATAAAGCTAAGGTTGGGCACTCTACACACATTAAAACTATCTAATGTTAAGTAGGCTGGGGCACTCTACGCACCTTAAAACTGACTAATGCTCTTGATTGTATACTAATATACTAGTGGCTAATATTTTTTATCGAATGCCCATTTTCTAAAAAGAAAAAGTCGAATATTCCTACTCTTTCAGTTTTATAGACTGTCGAATGTTGTTTACAGTGTACACACAAATACTGACCAGAGTTCTTTATCATACATACTCTTATAATAGCCAAATGTTTTTTTTGTTTTTTTTACAGTGTGTGATCAGTGATCATATATTTCGGGATCATCATCATCAACCAGTAGTAATAGTGGTGGTGGTAGTAGTAGTAGCAGTAGCGGAGATAATAGCAGTCATAATAGTAATACAAAATCTAATTATTTAAGTTCATAAAATTGTATTAAGCTTCTCTCGTATTGCGTCCAAACGTGAAAATGCCGAGATAATTTGAGAAATGAAAGCTTTCTCCACCGCTTCTGATCAATTTATGTTCATTGAAACATGAGAAAGAAAAGGATTTCATACACGCACAGCACAAAACAATGACACTTTTAAATTGCAAGTGCAGTATTTAGAAGCAGCATGTGCACACATTTTACACTTTGGCTGTAGATGCCCGCCAGTTGCTGCAGCAGTAGTGCCAGAATTTGGCCTCGTTGACTACTCTAAATCTTCCCAAACGCCAGAGCACTTTACCAGCACGAGGCCGCAATATCTGTGTGCCTGTGACCTGAATAAATTCACATAGAGTCATAGCCAATAGCCTGTTTGTAGTCTGTGTAAACACGGGAATCTGTCTGCAGTGTCTGAGTATTCTGGCATTTTCAGTCTGTTAATACTGCTAGTGGACTGATTATTTCGTATGTATTCTTAAAGATCTGTCATCGGGTAACGAGTGATCTTTCATTATCACATAGAAGCACTCACAGGTTTATCTATAATTTCTGGTTCAAACACATCTATAGTATAAGTCCACTTCTGTGAAGCTATGGTTCAACGCGTCTTTGCGTATAGGACAACATACATGTGGTTGCCCACCAGCTTAACAGAGTTTGTCTTTCTGTGCTTTCGAGTACCTCTCAATATTATTCTCCCGTCAGCCTGGCACATGATTTAAAAAATATCTCAACAATTAATTGTGTGCTAACGATCCTTAGTTATGAAGATAAGTGTGTCTGCTTCTTGAGTATTTTTACATAATAATCTTCAGATGATTTTTGAAATTCATCAACCTTAGGCACACTCAATATTAGTCGTGAGGGTAGAAAACGAATTTTTTTCCTCCTGGAGGAGCGCACGTGCGTTTGTTTAGCGACAGAATTAGGAAAACTCCATTCAATAATTAACAGATTTGAATGTGTCCTGACTGGACGAAAACAAGAAAACTGTGTCCTGACTGGACGAAAACAAGAAAACTGTTGACTGGACGAAAACAAGAAAACTGTTCTGACTGGACGAAAACAAGAAAACTGTCCTGACTGGACGAAAACAAGAAAACTGTGTCCTGACTGGACACGACACTTTTGAAGTCTTTGGACAAATTCGTCCGATCCACTTCGATCAAGCTGTGGTGACGTAGAATCCTCGTCATAAAACATTTTCATGTCATTTCTCTAATGATCTAGCTCTGCTGCCATTGCTAAACAAAGAAATTAAATCATACTTCTGGAGAGTTTCAAAGTTGCATTAGCTGGGCAAGGTATGCAGACAACTGGGGAGTGTGTGTGTTTGCGTGTGTGTGTGTGGGGGGGGGGGGAATGAACAAACAACATTTCATGATTTTATCGGTTGTTAGAAATTTAATTTTAAGAAAGACGCCAAGTGTCGAAGTGAGCCTTCGATAAAAGTGGAACTGATGAAGGGCTGATCAATGACATAATACAGACAGAGTAGCAATGTTCAATTGACTTCGAGTAAAGCGATAATCAGTTAACATGAAGAGCAACGATGTTCATTGGACATTCTGTAGATATGTAGAGAACGACATGCAGTAGATATATACTCTGACAGTGTTCTAAAGACATATAGACCAACAACATGCAGTAGATATATACTCTGACAGTGTTCTAAAGACATGTAGACCAACAACATGCAGTAGATATATTCTGACAGTGTTCTAAAGACATGTAGACCAACAACATGCAGTAGATATAGCTGGCAATGATCTAAAGACATGTAGAGCAACGACATGTAGAAGACATAGACTGACAGTGTTCTAAAGACATGTAGAGCAACAACATGCAATAGATATATTCTGACAGTGTTCTAAAGACATGTAGAGCATTTGTATTCAGTAGA
Organism: Sinotaia quadrata; assembly: GCA_028829895.1. Classification (NCBI taxonomy): domain Eukaryota; kingdom Metazoa; phylum Mollusca; class Gastropoda; order Architaenioglossa; family Viviparidae; genus Sinotaia; species Sinotaia quadrata. The sequence continues at coordinate 110,424,181 of CM054181.1, read as the reverse complement.
TAATGACTGACGATGTTCTGTAGACAAGTACAGCAACAACCATGCAGTGGAAATGCAGTCACGATACTCAGTACTCAAGTACAGCAACGATACTCAATACACTTCTAGATTCCCGATGGTCAGAAGACATACAAAAAAACAACAACAACGCTATTTAGTGGACGTGTAGACTGATTTTGCTCTATAGACATCGACACGATGGTCAGAAGACATACAAAAAAAAAAAAAACACGCTATTTAGTGGACGTGTAGACTGATTTTGCTCTATAGACATCGACACGATGGTCGGCTGACCATTTAGAATGACGATGCTGAGTTGACAAGCAGACTTGCAATATTCAGTAGACATGTAGAGTTACATTGTTCAGTAGAGTAAGTAGACAATAGACGCCTAACAATGTTATATATATATATATAGAGTAAATAGATAAATAGAGTAGGCTTAACAATGTTCATAGAAATATTACCAAGTAACTTTGTAAATAAAATTAACTGCAAGGTGTAATTATAAAAGTAGAAAACGAAGTCTTTCTTCAGTGCAAAAAAGTATTTTTTATTGTTATTATTCATTTTTATTGTGCAATGAAATTCTGAATATGCCTTGGACAATGAAATATGTAACAAGAAACTTTTAGAATACTATCTGCTCTGACCCTCTCTCTCCGTCTGTCTCTAAAATATATTTTCTAATTTCTTCTTCATTCCGTTCATTCTCTTTCTTTCCCTCTTTACACTTAATTTCAATCTCTTTCAAACGTCCCTTTTCCTTAAAATTTCTTTACCACTTTACCAATTCTATTATTCTCTCTTTCCTCTTTCCCTTTTCTTTATTTTTAATTTTACTTTGTCGCTCTCTCCTCCCAATTTACCTCAGCTCTCTCTCTCTCTAGCTCTCTCTCTCTCTCTCTCTCTCTCTCTCTCTCTCTCTCTCTCTCTCTCCTTTTTTCCTCTCCTTGTTTCTCTCACAGATGCCATTTTATTATATCAGTGTTGCAACAGTAAAAACTGAATTCATAATATAATTATTTCTTACATGTTTGTTGCAGCAGATTAAAAAGTGAATAATATAGTATGCTTGAAACACCCTATGAGAATCAGCGCAGTAGGTGAATAGAAAGTAGATTTATTTAAAAGCGTGCGCACGGACTCTTTTTCTCCCCCCTTCTCTCTCTCTCTCTCTCTCTCTCTCTCTCTCTCTCTCTCTCTCTCTCTCTCTCTCTCTCTCTCTCTCTCTCTCACAGACACATACATAAAACAAATGCATATAATCATGCTCAGAAACATGTCCTTCACACACACAAACACACAGGGGACCATACACATATTCTTGCACCAATAATTAATCTGTAAATTGTGTTTGTGTGCACAGGAAATGATTATGTAAAAACATTTTGGATTCGCTGTGTTCATATATATCTTTTTTACTGACGGCAAATTTAGCCTTAATTTCCACACATGCATAATTCTCCCCATTACTCATGCACGCACACACACAAACACACATAGCTTCCTCCAGCTCAAGCCAAACAACTGTACAAATGCAACAGGCTTCTGTTGCGGATGTAGTTTGATTTATTTCACTACACGCTGATTTTCTATTCCTTGTATTTGTGTGTTGTTTTTTTTAAAGTTTAGTTTACCTTTGTTTTGTTTAAAAAAAAGAAAACCTACATACATGAAAGTAGGCTCTCGTAACAAGCAATAACATCGTGTCTTGTTCTTAGCGCTGGTTCGCTTTTTGCTCTCTTTACCGAGCAATGCTGTGATAACTCGAACTTTGTGATAACACGTGGATTTGATTTGTATGATGTGCGTATGTGGTGCGTACTAATCCATCAGTTTGTTTGTTTTTTAAAAAAATTGATCTCTTGGATGATTATTGCATAAACATGTTTTTGGTTCAATCTTTGGTTTGGTTCAATCTTGTGTTAACTCCATCTAAACGTGATGTCGGACATTACTAACACTCCACATTGAGCATGCAGCATAATTGTGTGTGTGTGTGCGCGCGCGCATGTGTGTTTATATGTGTGAACCTGTGTGTGCGCCTGTGCATGTGTTTATGTGTCAACGTGTATGTGTGTGTGTGTGTGTGAGTGAGCGCACGCTAGAAAGAAGAGTAGCTTTCTAGGGCCTTTGATGTCTACTTCAGTGAGGGTGCCATCAATCCCTCCCTCCCCTCTTTTTTAAAGATCTTGAAGAACTAAACGCTAACAGTGACTGCTATTTTTTTTTTGGGGGGGGTTGTCACAGGAAATGAGGGACAGAAATTATATTTTATTTCATTTCAAAAAACCGCTAACAAAACTAATTGAAGTAATCCGAGTTTTGTTATTTACATATGTAGCATGTAACTTCCAGTAACGGTCACCTAAGATCTCTTTAGTAGACAGACGTTCGTGACGCAGTGTGTGTCAATATATCATATTGAATATATATATTAGTTTATGAAGAATGTGTATATTAAATAAATTGGGACAACTGCGCACTACCGTCACATGTTGTTGACGAGTGAAATGGCCAGTGCGCATTAGAATTGACCACAGAAAAGCGTGCATCACGATTACCACTATATATCCAAGGCAAAAATCATGTCACAGGACATAGCTTCTGGAAGCTTTGGAAACCTTCAGTGAAAGCTATATAAGAGACAAAATGAAGATTTTATTCTCAATGTTGAAAACGTCGATTCGTCTGAAGCCAGTCTAACTTCACGTATGAATTATCTCATGTACAGAGATTTTATAAAGGAAAGCTGCAATAATCTCTTTCCATCCGTTTTCCATCCGTCTGATGCCATATATTGAGTAACGAGGCAAAATTACTCAGTATAATTTTTGGCAAAGTGGAAAGTTCACTGTCCAAGAAAAACCCGATGCATGCGACGCTGGTTGTATGCAGTTAACGACACGAGGGACCAACTTGTTCTCCCCCCTGTCTGAGAGTTCGGTTGGACAGATCTATCCCGCTATTGGGAGGCTAGCACCGAGATTTCTTACAGACATCCGGATTTCTACACTCAATGTAACGCGACGACACATCCCACTGGACGACTCTACCCGATAATGCTAAACGTCGTTGGGATGTCCGTTTCCACGACAACCGGTACAACGATAATTATCGAGGCCGACAACAGTCAGCTAAATTTCAGATTTCTCCCCAGTGATAATCTGAAAGTGGTGCCTAGATTCTGCAGAATCTTCACCTGTAATGCGACGCCTCAATTGCGTCCCGTCTTCACTTTGAAGTGCCGCTTATAAGTGACGTGTGAGCTTACGTCATCTCCTTGGAACTCTGACATTAATAGTGAGTAATCATTAGCACGGCTAACGCGCACATACTTAAGTCTAGGACTCTTAAGAAAATGAACACTATTATATCGTTTGCAAAATAAGAACTCTAATGTTAAAAGTAATGCTTATTTTACATGTCAACTATTGTTAAAGCGGCCCCATTTGCCGCATAAGAATTGTGTAATTAATCTTTATTTTATATTTTGAATTTCATCATTTTCATCGCCCCTTATTTCCCACAGAGTGTATGACATTGGAAAGTTGAATGAATGATTAATCACTGTGCGAAAGAGTAGTGCCCCTTTTAAATCGGGAAATAAATAACCTGATTTAAACATCTTTCAACTCTCTTGTTATTCATAGTTTTTGAGAGGGACGAAAGAATTTGTACTATTGTTTTGCACCGTTCGTCTGTTCGTCCATTTATTCACATTTATGATACACACTCACAACACACACCGCCAATAAAACGTTCCTTGGCATGACATTAATAAATTGGGCCCCACCCAAACATCAATGGTGTATGTCATGTGTGTCTATGTAACAACTTGACGCGACGTAGTACTGGCACACGTCACGGGCTTATCTTGGAGGTGCACCGGAGCAGGCCAAAAATAGACTTCACCCCTTGCATCTCTAACTTCAGCTCGGGTCGGCTTGTAACGAGCCCTCCCGTTTTGTGACATCTGGTGACCACTGACCGTGATCTGACAAGGTAAATTGTGTTGTTGTAAGAAAGTGTCATCTCTTTCCTGCTTTTCTATCTCATCACCATTATGCATTGTTTATTGCATGTTAGGGCTTGCTATTGAGACTTAGGTGAACTGGATTTTGATAAGACTTATTATTGTGTTGAAATAAGTTTTATAATCTTTACGCTATTATCGTTAACGCGTACCGACTCGTGTTTAGACGTACATAGATCGATATTTTGTACACTACATAGCAACTGTTGTTTTGCTAATTTTGCTAACTTTGCAAATTTCCGATTAGGATTTCTTTTACTCGTGTTTGTAATAATCCTAATCACGTGGTAGCTGGTGTTCATACGCACACCATTGCACCACTTGTGACCGACAGAGGTCAAAATCCCGCGAATATTCTAAGTCACTTTATCCATACTCGTGATAACTAGCAATTTTAAAAATGGCCGAGCTAGTAAACATAAAGAAAGAACTCATGGCTATGGGTAGAGAATTCGGGTATGAGAAAGCCGAGTTAAAGAAATACGTGGATGAGGAGATAGCTAAATGGTATGTTGCGAAAGAAAATGAGGCGAAAGAGGCTATAGAGCTAGAAGAAAAGAGACAGGTAGCTAAGGATTTAGAGATGCAAACTCTGAGAGAGCTAGAAGAAAAAAGATCGAAAGAAGCTATAGAGCTAGAAGATAAGAGAGAGTTAGCTAAACAGCTAGAGATGCAAAACTTGAGAGAGCTAGAGGAAAAAAGAGCGAAAGAGGCTAGAGAACTAGAGGATAGAAAAAATGAGCTAGAGGAAAAAAGAGCGAAAGAGGCGAGAGATTTTAAAGAGAAAGAAATCCAAGATATGAGAGAAATAGAGTTATTAAAGATTCAGTCAGCTAGGGATTTAGAAGATAAAAGGCAGGAAGTAGAAGAGAAAAAGCTTAAGTTAAAAGCTAGAGCACATCAGGAACAGCTTGAATTAGCTAAGCAAGAGGTAACAGCTAGAGAGAAGTTGTTAGATGGGACTGCTAAGCAACAGGCCGAATTAAATAAACCCCGTACACGGCTAGCTTTCTTTAACCCTGAAGTCGAGACAATTGACGAGTTTTTGACACGCTTTGACAGTTTCATTGCCAACTTTAATTACACTGACATTGAAAAGAAACAACAACTGGGTCAAATACTTCAAGGTGAAAGCTCGCGCGCATTTACTGATCTAACGCGCGATCCCGCTATTACTTATGCAGATCTCAAAACGGGTTTGATGCGTACTTTTCAATGTACAGCAGAAGGCTTTCGAAAAATGTTTAGGAGAGCCATACCTAAAGCAAATGACACCATGCAAGCCTTCGGTACCCGGTTACGCCATTATCTTGATAGATGGATTGATTTGACAGACATCCGGAAGACATATGAGGGCCTATTTGATTTGATATTAAGAGATCAATTTCTCCATATTGCTCCGCCTGCAATGATGACATATTTGCAGCGAAATCCTCCGACTAACTTCTGTGATATGTTGAAGTTAGCAGACACGTATAATGATTACCCTGATCCGGTAATTACGAGGAGTGCACCACGCCCTCCTCCTACAAATCGGCAGAAGTATACACCGAAACTGAACCGACCAATGACGAAATCGGAAAAACCCGAACCGGTACAGCGGACATATACTAAGTCACAAGACGTACGACGTCACACACGTGACTCCCCGCCTATGACATGTTACACTTGCAAAGGGAAGGGGCATAGTTCTCAGAACTGTCCCAGTCCACGTGATGTAAAAGTATGCACTGAAACAGGTGCAACTCTAAAGACCCAACAGGCTACAGTAAACGGACAAAAAGTCAAAATACTGGTCGATACAGGCGCGTCCATAAGCTGCATAAATGCTAAACTTGTACGCCCTGAACAGTATCTAAGGGGTAGTGTCCGCATTCGATGTGTTATGGGACACCTTAGTACATGTCCAAGAGCCACTGTACATGTTACGTCACCCGTATTTTCCGGTACAGTCACCGCCGCAGTAATAAGAGACATGCAGTTCGGATTCATACTATCACCCGGGCAGTGTGACGCACACACTGATGGCATCTATCCTGTTCTCCCCGTAACCACTAGAGCACAACGGGAACGTAGTAAACAAGGACCCCCAGCTCTAAAGATAGTCGAGAATACATTTCCGCAGTTGACCCCAAGTCAACTCAGTCACCTGCAGCAGGAGGACAAAAGTTTGTCCTCAATGCTAAAGCTGGCACGGAAAAACACTATTACGTCCAGCAAGTACGCGACAATTACGTATTTCCTGAAGGACGGACTAGCGTTTCGGCGCACCGACTTTAAGGAAAATGATACTAGAAGCACCACGTGTTTATTTACCCCTACACCACTCAGACCGCTGATTCTTAGCTTTGCACACGACTCAATCATGTCTGGACATCAGGGCGCGCGTCGCACTGAGCAGCGAGTTCGCGAGGACTATTTTTGGCCAGGCCTGAGTAGGGATGTTCGCTCGTACGTTCGTACATGTACGCAGTGTCAACAACATATCGACCGAGGGCGTGTCAGTCGAGTTCCCCTCGAGATAGTACCAACAGTAGAGGAACCATTCCTAAAAGTCGCAGTAGACATTATTGGCCCAATCATTCCCGCGGCCGAAGGAGGATATCGCTATATCCTAACAATCGTGGATTTTGCAACACGATATCCAGAAGCAGTCGCATTAAAGGGCATCACAGCGATCGAAGTCGCAGACGCTTTAATAGACGTATTTTCTCGCACGGGCGTTCCTCGAGAAATATTGAGTGACCAGGGCACTCAATTCACCTCAGCAATGATGGCTGAAACAATGCGTCTACTAGCGTGTAAACAGTTGTTCTCATCACCCTATCACGCTCAGTCTAATGGTGCCGTTGAACGATTCAACGGTACAATAAAGAAAATGTTAATTAAAATGGCCTCGGAACAACCCGACCAGTGGCCGCGTTTTCTAGCACCATTACTCTTCGCGTATCGCGAACTCCCACAAGAGAGTACGGGCTACTCACCGTTCCAACTACTATACGGCAGGCAACCTCGTGGTCCCCTTAAGCTAATTAAAGAAACATGGGTCAAGGGAGACACTGTGACCGATGGTAAAGATGTTCACACGTACGTAGCCGAACTACGTCAACGTCTGACCGAAACGTGTCACTTAGCACAGGAAAACATTCGCGAAAAACAACCCCGATACAAGCGAAATTTTGACCGTACGGCTGTGGAACGTGACCTCGAACCAGGTCAGCTCGTGTTACTCTTGCGGCCCACGCATAACAACCGCATGCAAATGCACTGGCGTGGACCCTACCGCGTTATTAAGCGTGTGAAGCAGAACGACTACAGCATACAGATAGGGAATAAGCAGAAAACCTATCACATAAATATGCTCAAGCGTTACTATGAACGCAGCGACGAACAGATAGAAAACGTGAATGTCGCACTGATACAATTGGAAGACTCCAATTTCAGAACAGACATGATGTCCGCCGAAACCACGCCTAACCTCGCAGTTACAGTCGATCAAGTCGAGATTGACTCGAACTTAACTGTCGAACAGCGCGACGCAATGTCAAACCTCTTACACAGACACGCGCGCATATTCACCGACCAACCGGGCCACTCAGATTTGGTTGAACACCGCATCAAACTTTTAAGCGACAAACCGATACGCTTAAAACAGTACCCACAGAAATATGAGAGCACAAAGTACATAGCAGAACAGGTGCGTGAAATGCAAAAACAGGGCGTGATTGAACAGTCAATCTCCCCATATTCATCACCGGTCGTCTTAGTTAAAAAGAAAGACGGTACGCTTCGTTTTTGTGTGGACTACAGACAGTTAAATGAGATAACTGAATTCGATGCGGAACCTATTCCAAATCAGGACGAATTATTCGCAAAACTAACTAAGGCACATTACTTTTCAAAGTTTGACATGTGCAAAGGGTACTGGAAACTGTCAGTTGCTATTGACGACAGACCAAAAACAGCCTTTCCAACTCCGCTAGGCTTGTTTCAGTTTTGCCGACTACCGTTCGGACTAGCGAACGCACCCGCAACATTCGCGCGCTTCATGCGAAAATTACCGTTAGAGAGCGTTAACGCATTGAATTTCTTTGATGACATACTGGTAGCAACAGGAACATGGGACCAACATTTATCCTCAGTGGGTGGTCTACTTGATATTCTCGAGCGCCATAAATTGACCGTGAAACCCACCAAAGTACGCGCGGGCTTTCGAGAGATTGAATTTCTTGGCCATATCATAAGTGACGGACAAATAGGCCCTAATCTAGACTTAACTGCAGCCATTCGTGACATGACCTTACCGACTACAAAGAAACAGGTCAGGGCAGTTTTGGGGCTAGTGGGGTACTACCGAAAATTTGTCCCAAACTTCAGTACGCTTCTTAAACCACTGACGGACTTAACTGGAAACAAACAACCCACGAAAATACGATGGACGGCAGAGTGTAGCACCGCCCTCAAAAAAGTGAAGGACATCTTGACCAGTAAACCCGTCCTACAGTTACCAGACTTTGACAAGAGATTTATTGTCAGGACCGACGCATCAGACGAAGGCCTCGGTGCCATACTTCTCCAAGAGACAGATGACGAATACCTACCGGTAGCATACGCGTCTAAGAAACTGTTAGATCGTGAGACACGGTACTCTACGATTGAAAAAGAGTGCTTAGCAATCGTATGGGCACTCAAGAAATTTAGTGCTTATCTGTACTCTAAACCATTCATCCTGCAGTGCGATCATAAGCCGCTTACATATCTGCGCACTAGCATGTACGATAACGCTAGGCTAACTAGATGGACACTCCTGCTACAGGAGTATAGCTTCGTTGTCGAACACATCGCGGGCAGAGAAAATTCGGGTGCCGATGCATTATCCCGGCATGCCATAACCGCGATATAAACAAGAGAGAGGATAGTCTCTCCACAGATGCGCATATAATTCCTGTGGGGACTATCGTGTGAAATAAAATTTTTTTTTGTTCCTATTTGATTTGCACTCTGTGAGCTCCAATCAATTTTAAGAAGGGGGTTGTCACAGGAAATGAGGGACAGAAATTATATTTTATTTCATTTCAAAAAACCGCTAACAAAACTAATTGAAGTAATCCGAGTTTTGTTATTTACATATGTAGCATGTAACTTCCAGTAACGGTCACCTAAGATCTCTTTAGTAGACAGACGTTCGTGACGCAGTGTGTGTCAATATATCATATTGAATATATATATTAGTTTATGAAGAATGTGTATATTAAATAAATTGGGACAACTGCGCACTACCGTCACATGTTGTTGACGAGTGAAATGGCCAGTGCGCATTAGAATTGACCACAGAAAAGCGTGCATCACGATTACCACTATATATCCAAGGCAAAAATCATGTCACAGGACATAGCTTCTGGAAGCTTTGGAAACCTTCAGTGAAAGCTATATAAGAGACAAAATGAAGATTTTATTCTCAATGTTGAAAACGTCGATTCGTCTGAAGCCAGTCTAACTTCACGTATGAATTATCTCATGTACAGAGATTTCATAAAGGAAAGCTGCAATAATCTCTTTCCATCCGTTTTCCATCCGTCTGATGCCATATATTGAGTAACGAGGCAAAATTACTCAGTATAATTTTTGGCAAAGTGGAAAGTTCACTGTCCAAGAAAAACCCGATGCATGCGACGCTGGTTGTATGCAGTTAACGACACGAGGGACCAACTTGTTCTCCCCCCTGTCTGAGAGTTCGGTTGGACAGATCTATCCCGCTATTGGGAGGCTAGCACCGAGATTTCTTACAGACATCCGGATTTCTACACTCAATGTAACGCGACGACACATCCCACTGGACGACTCTACCCGATAATGCTAAACGTCGTTGGGATGTCCGTTTCCACGACAACCGGTACAACGATAATTATCGAGGCCGACAACAGTCAGCTAAATTTCAGATTTCTCCCCAGTGATAATCTGAAAGTGGTGCCTAGATTCTGCAGAATCTTCACCTGTAATGCGACGCCTCAATTGCGTCCCGTCTTCACTTTGAAGTGCCGCTTATAAGTGACGTGTGAGCTTACGTCATCTCCTTGGAACTCTGACATTAATAGTGAGTAATCATTAGCACGGCTAACGCGCACATACTTAAGTCTAGGACTCTTAAGAAAATGAACACTATTATATCGTTTGCAAAATAAGAACTCTAATGTTAAAAGTAATGCTTATTTTACATGTCAACTATTGTTAAAGCGGCCCCATTTGCCGCATAAGAATTGTGTAATTAATCTTTATTTTATATTTTGAATTTCATCATTTTCATCGCCCCTTATTTCCCACAGAGTGTATGACATTGGAAAGTTGAATGAATGATTAATCACTGTGCGAAAGAGTAGTGCCCCTTTTAAATCGGGAAATAAATAACCTGATTTAAACATCTTTCAACTCTCTTGTTATTCATAGTTTTTGAGAGGGACGAAAGAATTTGTACTATTGTTTTGCACCGTTCGTCTGTTCGTCCATTTATTCACATTTATGATACACACTCACAACACACACCGCCAATAAAACGTTCCTTGGCATGACATTAATAAATTGGGCCCCACCCAAACATCAATGGTGTATGTCATGTGTGTCTATGTAACAACTTGACGCGACGTAGTACTGGCACACGTCACGGGCTTATCTTGGAGGTGCACCGGAGCAGGCCAAAAATAGACTTCACCCCTTGCATCTCTAACTTCAGCTCGGGTCGGCTTGTAACGAGCCCTCCCGTTTTGTGACAGGGGTGATGGGGGGGGGTATGGGGGTGTGGTTTGATGGGTCAGACGCACTACTTGCCTGTCTACATTTTGACTGGCATTATTATTATTAAATAAGTTTAGAAAGAGTTGGCAACAAGGGAAATTTCTGGAATCGGTACATGTACATAGTTCCAAATCAGTTGTTGTAACAGTCATCAATTGCCTTAACTTTGACAGACGAAAAAATTAACAAATGATGCATTTCATTTTGACTCTTCTCTACATCGCTAACAGTGTCGTTATTGCGTGAAGTAAAATTAAACGAGTTAATACAAATCCAGCAATTCTTTAAAATGAGAACAAGCTATTAACGAATGTTTACGAAACACTGACTGCCAAATAATGCATTATTACAAAAGATTTAAACCTTAGACGATCAGCACTTAAAGCAACACTTCATACAACTTTACATGATCAGCAAATTATAATTAATATTTTTCTGATGTCCCAGACTTTATATCTGGTTATTTCCAGTTGAACCTGAGCTAGGACACAATGAAAAGTAAAGTCAATTGAAATCGAGTAGACAATGAAAAGTAAAGTCAATTGAAAGCGAGTAGACGTATTCTATAAGTCTAAAGGCTGAACAATGAATCACCCGTCTTCAGATTCTTCAGATTCCTGGACGGAAGTCGCAAGTGTTATCTGTGGGTTAATGAAATGTAAAAGGCTGAAAAATTAGAACTCCAAACCTCCTTAAGAACCAGGTCAGAATTAACACAATTAGAGATACAAAGTTCCTTCGACATTTTTCCAAGAAATAATTATGAAAAATGTATCTGCTGAAGAATGGATTTTGGGGGATAACATGGAACGTCTCAAAATTTACCAGATATATAATGATATATTTGTATTTTATTTCTTACTTGTTTTTTTTATATTTTCTACCCGTATCTGTATTTTATTTTCGAAATACTTTGTTGTGATAAGTTGTAGACCACCTGTTCATATTTCCGACATTTTTGTGTAGACATCATGCACTGCATGTTAATTACACGTGCTCAACAAAGAAAACAATGGAATCCTTCTAAATGGATTATTAGGCATTGCCCAGAGTACCATCAAGACTGAATGACACCAGTCATCACTCCTAGTAAAAATTCAATAGCGTAAAATCCAGAGAATACAGGATCCACCCTATAAAGCATGCAGTACAGTTCAAGTCTGTTTAAAGATGTTAGTGAAAAAATAAGACTGTCTTATCAAAGTAGAAAGCAAAATGATTGTACTTTCCAAATATTAGATTAATTCTGATGAGTGTTAAGGAGAGGTAGATGAGGAGGTGCTCTCATCACACATCCTCTCCCACGCTTCCCTGCTCACACCCCGCCCTCTCAGTCTGCTTTCCCAAAATACTTCTTTATTCAATTATAATTCGCGTGCTACAGATTTAACAAAATTCGTCTGCTTCATTCAGTGACTAATATTCTAACACAAATCTATCATTTGAGGGAATGTTCTTGTGTTTTCACTGGCTAGAATTGTAATGGCTTCATTCATCTAGTAACACAAGCAATAATGATAATAAAAAGTTCATTATTAAATCAACCAGATATCTTCCAGTGATTCTTTGATGTCTTTAGTATAACACAAAACTCGATATTATCTAATAGCTGACATCGATTAAAGAGTTGAGTATTGACTACACGTGTTCAATTCTAAATATTCCTTTTTTTTTTAGTCAAGAGTTACTTGATTGTTATTTGATGTTACTTTATCATTTAATTTTATATATTACTCTTACAGAATTCTAGAGATTGAAAGTCCAAACTTATATTGAAGTCAGTCAATACATTTTTGACAGAATGTGTATTGTTGTATAGTAATAACTACTTCTGAAGTCTTTATTGCACAGAGTTGTGCAGAATATCATTCTATACCTATAATAAATACTGTTTGCCATTCAAGCCTTTCTTTTACAGTCATGTGCAGAAGTTTATTGCATAAAAGATGTATCAGCTCAAAATAGAACGGCAATTGGAATGGAAGCAACTAATTAAGTGATAATTAGCACATTTTGCTAACTTAAACCCCTTGAACGTAACTCTTGCCTGTTTTCCGATCTGTTGACTTTAATGGACCGTATAACATTCACGCAGTGAAGAAATTTCAAGTCCGCATGTACCCCACACCGGGAAAAACCGGGCAATAAAGAAAATGCAAGAATGTAACGACCTGGAGAAATGTAAAATGCTCTAGCCTGACTCGCTGTTTAAAGGATGAGTATCTGTGTGTGTGTGTGTGTGTGTGTGTGTGTGTGTGTGTGTGTGTGCGTGCGTGCGTGCGTGCGTGCGCGTGTGCGTGTGTGCGTGCGTGTGTGTGTGTGTGTGTGTGTGTGTGTGTGTGTGTGTGTGTGTGTGTGTGTTTCAGACCATGAAGCTTTAGGTTAGTGGTTTCTGTATGCGCGTGTCATCTGGTTGTGTGCGATTGAATTTGCTGTATCATTCCTTAAATAATGATAATGATTGCCTTGTACTTACACAGAGGTCACTCGAGCTGGACAAAAGCATGTTGCATAAATCAACTCTAATCCGTTGACGGACAATTTGTTAGTCAAGGTACAAACCAAAGTTTACCCTTCGATAAAATATCACGTGTTTTACTTCCAGTGACAGGCCACCAAACACCATATTTCTCCGTCACTCTGCACCCCTTTTCTTATTTCTCGCCCCTTCCCAGACCCCTCCCCCCCCCACACACACATAATTTCTCAATCAGAATATCTTTGGACTACAAGAAATAAAAGTTATATAGAAAAGTATGAAAACATTTGTATCCAAAATTACAATTGACAAAATAGGGCGACACAAGAATTCCAGGTAAGAGATACATGTATTGGGAGGAACAGGGAGAGGAGTCCTATGAGACAGAAGAGAATCGCTACATATTCAGGATAGAATGTCTCTGCCAGACGTTGACAGGTAATAATTCTTAAGAGAAGGTGTAAATAGTTTTTAATAATTTTATTTTTATTTTTATATAAAGTAAGGTTCTGTTTGCGCTTGATATGATTTCCTGGGCTTTTTGCAAATCTAAATGTGTGTTCTGCAAACTAGAGGTGACTTTCTTCAAACTGTCCAAGCCGGTTTTTTTTTTTTTTTTTTGCGAAGATGGGAGAGTTCCTGTGAACTTTGCAGGTCTTCTGCAAACGTAATTTGGCAGTCTGAAAGCCTCAATGGTTTTCTCAAAATCTCAATTAACAGTCTGAAAATCTAAATCATCACTGTCTAAGTGTATTTCTTCAATCCTAAGTGAGCTGTCTGAAAATGTAAGTAGGCAGTGCAAATCTAAATCATCATTGTCTAAATGTATATCTTCAATCCTAAGTGAGCTGTCTGAAAATGTAAGTAGGTGGTATGCAAATCTAAATCATCATTGTCTAAATGTATATCTTCAATCCTAAGTGAGCTGTCTGAAAATGTAAGTAGGTGGTATGCAAATCGTAGTGGGCAGTCTGCAAATCTAAGAGGTCAGTCTGCGAATCTAAAGTGGACAATCTGCAAATCTAAATCATCACTGTACCAACCGGTGTGTGTGTGTGTTGGGGGGGGGGGTGTATGTGTGTACAAACCTGGTTTCCCAGTCTGCAGATCTATGTAGGTCATTTGCAAATCTAAATCAGCACTATGACAACCAAGTGGATTTGTTACAAATTTAAGTGATCATTGATTCCAACGTAAAAGATGAAATGTATGATTGATGTCGCTATCTGTGGTCGTATTGCTCATGGAAAAATTTAAAATCTAGATTTTCAAGCAAAGTCGGTGGCTTCAGTCAATCTCTCGACCGCCTGCTCTCGATCTCACACAAACGCACACTGTATACATGGACAGAAGACACTTAACTATTTGCTAAATGGTTCCGAATAAAGCAAATATTCTGACTATTTTAATCAGAGGAATATTAATATAAAATATCCCACAATATCACCTTCTTGAATTATATAATTTACTTTTGTTTGTATTACAGGTTCGGTTTAGAGGTCTGAATTATATCAACAAATTTGCGGTAAGCCGATCTGTTTATTTTTGTGCTTGTTTTATTTCCAGTAAACGTATATTGAAACGAACGATAACTCTCAGAAGGAGGCCTTGACACCAGTGGCATGAAGGCGTATTGTCCGAGTAATTTCCAACAAAAACATTTCAGACAGATAGGATGCAATTTCCGCAAATGAAGCCAATTTAAGCAGACATCTCCTGGTGAGCGAACTAAAACTCCGGGTTCAAAAAAACAAAGAAAATAAGAAAACAAACATAATTAACCGTTGCTTGTTATTTTCGTAACATTAAAAGATATTGACAGGAAAGCGTAGAACTTTGTTTTAGCTATTGCAGCTTCTCCTAGACAAAGTTACAAAGAAACTATTATAATTATCGCTTATCTCTAATAACTCCATTTATGTTCTCTGATAAGAACTATCCTGTGATTTATTTTGATACTAATCTTTCAAATTTTTTTAAGGATTCAAACATGGTTTCGTGGAAATATTGATGTCAAGTAATCTTTTTTTTCTTAATTGTATTTGTTATAGTAATTTTAGAGGCTCAATTAAAAGTAGCTGCTTTAGTTAGTATTAATTTTTTCGAACATATTCAAAAACGAAGCAGAAAGTAAATTTTAAAACTATTACTGAAAAAATTGAAACCTAACAGATGAACCGTTTAAATGGCAAATATGCGCTATTATTAATTCTCGTTCCTCTGACGTCATCAGTGCAAAAAGAAAGTTGACAACACCTGTTCATGTTCTGAGAGTAATTACAAAATGGAAAAAACACGACTACAAATAACCCATCAAAACAACAGAGGCTTTTCTAGCTGCATCAATGACATTTACGAGATTGAGAGCAGCATGAAGTGTCCAACTCCCTAAGAACAAAATTAAATCAATCAGTTCCGTAAGAGATCTTTGACTGTCTTTGATTTCGCATTCAAAAGAGACCATAAACGGTTGCCAAGAAACGCACCGGTCATTCATAACAAGACTCTATCGGTTATCAGAATATTGAAAATTCACTTTGTATTATTTACTGTGTAATGACATCCGACGTGAATTATAGCAGACAGTCGCCTAAAATAAACTAAACTTTTGTTACTTTGCTTGATCTAACTAAATGGGGGGATGTTGGTAGGGATTAGGGTAAGTAGACGAACGGGTCGGACACAATGGTATAATTTTTTTTTAAAGAAACAGAAAAACTAATAGTTAGAAGTAACTCCTAATAGACAACCAGAAAAACGACGCAAATAAATGTCATTACAAAAGCACTCCGCTCAGAGAGAGAGAGAGAGAGAGAGAGAGAGAGAGAGAGAGAGAGAGAGAGAGAGAGAGAGAGAGGGAGAGAGAGAAAGAGAGGGAGGGGGGGAGCAAGAAGTGTTCGTGTTAGAGAACAAGCAAGCGACTTCATCTTCCACAGATTGTTTGGTGCCGTCAGGGCAGCAAATCAGTGAACGCAGCTTTTAGTCGTTTAAGACGGGGTCTGATCGATTGCTTCGGGGTAATAGACATGTCTGCTGAATAGACCCGCTGGTAAGGCAACGCAAGAAATTTTTTTTTTATTATTAAAACAAACCAGCTAGGTGCCAAGAGATGCCAATGTTTATCAGCAGAATCGTTGGTCGAGTATGGCATTGCGGTGACGTGGTATAAATAGCCCGAGAACGAAAACTACTAGAACTGGCAAGAGCTTTTCCAAGGTAAGTTTATTAGTTATGTCGGAAGTGTTATTTATATGTGCTTCTATTATAATTTTGACTGTTGTTGTTTATAATTATGTTGTTCTTGTTTATTTGTTTCTTTTAACCCTTTCCATGTTTGTAAACGTGTCAGCAACAGAATACAGATAAATTAATTTACCTGACTTTTATTTTATTTATTTACTTTTAAAACCAAACGCGTCATAATTATTATTGATGTCCTTTATGAGAATCACAGTTTACGCACAATAACTCTATAAATATCGAAACTAGTATTTAGGTATCATTTTAAATAATTGTTTCTGGGAATATTAAATATTTATTCTCTTTTTATATGAAAAAAATATTTCGCATATATTATAATATGATGAATTACATTTTCATATAGTTTGAAAATTATTGCTTATTTATGAAACAACTTTAAACTTTAACGTCTTAAGATTAGATTTCCTGGTTGCATGAAATATTTATAGAAATACGCTGAACTTAAATACGTATATTTTATTTCTTAAGAGTAACTCTTGCTCGTCGAAAACTTTACAAGTTACAAGTCATACTTCACAAAGTTCTACGGTTAATGCCTCATATTGCATCTAGAAATGTACACGCCATACTCCGCAAATCTCTACGGCTAATGCCTCATATTGTATCTTGAAATGTACAAGCCATACTCCGCAAATCTCTACGGCTAATGCCTCATATTGTATCTAGAAATGTACAAGCCATACTCCGCAAATCTCTACGGGTAATGCCTCATATTGCATCTAGAAATGTACAAGTCATACTCCGCAAATCTCTACGGCTAATGCCTCATATTGTATCTAGAAATGTACAAGCCATACTTCGCAAATCTCTACGGCTAATGCCTCATATTGTATCTAGAAATGTACAAGCCATACTTCGCAAATCTCTACGGTTAATACCTCATATTGCATCTAGAAATGTACAAGCCATACTCCGCAAATCTCTACGGCTAATGCCTCATATTGCATCTTGAAAATGTACAACTAATGCACTACAATACAGCTGCTAAACAATGACCACAAATGCCTCACATCTGTATTGTAAGAGTATGCACCCAAAATACAGCTATTAAAAATACGATTCGCACACCTACACAGCCATTAAAAATATAATAAATACTTTAACTACATCTAGGTTATACGAGCAATACACCATAATGTGTCTATTAAAAAATAGGGTAAATAGATCACCACAAAGAGGTTATGCTAGTAAAAACACCATAATACAGCTATTTAAAAATTACAATAAGTACTTCACCACATCTGTTAAACAGGTTATACACCAAAATACAGCTATTTTTAAAAAATGCGATTTTTACCATACTAACATCTCAATTATACATGTTATACACCAAAATACAGCTATTTTTCTTAATGCGATTTGTACCTTACTAAAATCTCATTTATACGAGTTATACATCAAAATACACCTATTTTGAAAAAATGCGATTTGTACTATCATCTCAATTATACGAGTATACATTATAATACATCTTTTAAAAAAATTCATAAATACCCTCCACCCCCACCCCCGCATCAATCAATAAAATACGATATATGCCATACTGCATTTATAAAAATTACGATATATACCTCACACTATGTATATTGTACCAATATATGCCATAATGCATTTATAAAAATTACGATATATACCTCACACTATGTATATTGTACCAATATATGCCATAATGCATTTGTAAAAAATTACGATATATACCTCACACCATCTAGTCTGAGCGAGTAAAGGACGTATTCAAATTGCTGTTTACTCATGAATTTGCCCTCCCTCTAGTTGGTGTGTTTTTTTGACGAAAACAAACCCTGTCACGCTTAATAAAAGGTGATAGTTCCCGGCTCAGTAGAGTTTCGTGCTTGTTCGTGAATTATTTCTTCTGTGTTTATTATTTTTTTATATCCCTGATGACGAGAATGGTATATGTATTGGTTTTGCGGGAATCAATCTTGCTATGGATGGAATTTGTGGGTATTTAGGAAGCGGATATGGTGATTGTTAGCGTCTCGGCTAACAGAATTAATTGTCTTGGTTACCACACTTATTTGTTTTGTTTTCCTGGGGCTTTTTTCTCCCTGTGAAACTGAGCATCGACCAAACTCTTAGAGACTGATTCCTAATTTAGGATGACTGGAAAACAAAATGTGTAGATACCAACGTTCTTTTTTCACGATTCTATCTCTCTCTCTCTCTCTTCTATCTATCTATCTATCTATCCATCCATCCATCCATCCATCTCTCTCTCTCTCTCTCTCTCTCTCTCTCTCTCTATCTATCTATCTATCTATCTATCTATCTATCTGTGATGTTTGAAGCACGACACTCAAGCTTGAAGTGTACTGAATAAATGTGCTTTGTTTTGTTCTTTCTTCCTCTTCTAAATTCCCTCTTCACATTGGCCAGTCCTTTCCACCGAGACCAGCAACACTATTGGTCAGAATGTTCTGCAGCCATCTTATTTGTAATAAGGCCCTTTCCTGCACTTTTCTCCCCTGGCAATACTGAAAATAGTAAGTACAGTCTACAGTGAAGCAAAGGCCAAATATAAGAATGGCAGCAAAACTTCATTTTGTTTTATTAGAACGTTTCTATGAGGGCCCGTGTAATTAACAATAAAAGAGCGTTGTTAGAGACAAACATGACTAAACCAATTGCTTTGTCATGAAGAATAACGTATTTGTTTATTGTTTCAGTACTTGTGAGATTTACAAGATGCACTAATCAGATGGAGTAATTTTTTTTTTTTAAGTTAATTAAGAAAATGCTCTCATATTTCGATTGACAGATTGATTGATTTATTTTTATTTTATCGATTCTTTCATCAAGAGACACTTGGGAGAGGGACCCCGAAATATCAAAACATGTTTTCGTGGTCGGCAAACTCGTGTAATTTTTATAGCAAATTTTAATTCCAAAGTATTTTTGAGGCAGAAAAAATATTTAAGTTTCTGCTTATAATTTTCTCTATTTGAAATATGCTCTTTTATGTTTCTTTGTCTTTTTCTTTGCCTTTACAATATTTTTAGCATTTGACATAATTCTCTTTGCTTTGACATAATTCTCTGCCTTTACAATATTCTTAGCCTTGACATAGTTCTTTTTGCTTTGACATAATTCTCTTATCCTTAACATAATTCTCTGCCTTTACAATATTCTTTGCCTTTGTTTAAAATAGGGGAATACTTTATTTTACTGACTGTCATTTGAATTCGTAAAACCACATGACTGGACTGATGATATGTTTAAAAAAACAGATTCTAACATATTTTGTAACAATACACAACTAACAAACGTGACCTAATGATAACTGAGTTGCCAACTACTGTATAACTAGTTTTTGTCAAATATCCGTGTCCTTTATCACAATTCTGCTTTTTGTCTTGTCTTCTTTTTGTTATTGTTTGTTGTTGTTGGGTTTCAGCCACTGCAAAGGAGGAGCTAACTCAGTCAAATATATACATGCATATCAGTGATTGGTGAAATGGTGTCAATCGATCTCCAACCGTAATTTCTATTCATCAAAAGATATTCTGTCCTGTTGATTTACCACATAGTGGATGCAGTGGGCTTTGAAACCATAGAAACACGAAGAACGACTGTCTGTTGTCATGACTTCAGTGAGAGAAGACTTAGCGCTGTCTGGTCATTTGATACTCGTTTTAACTCGGTTTCGAACCACGTCTTCGTGACTGGCAACATCCTACAGACTGTCGTGGAAGCGGATGCTATCGAGTCACCGCCATCTCTGACTTGCCCTACTGAGTTTATCGGCAGACGACGGGAAGGTAAGATGTTCTTTACGAAGGAAACCTTATCATTGCTGAAACCTCTACCGAAGCGATGGGCGGGGCCGGGTGTCTTAGCGACTGACTCTGAACCGCAAAACCTGATGTCGGTCAACTTCTCGATGATAACAGACTCTATGACAACGGTATTGGTGAGCGGCGAAGGGTTTGCTCGCATGAACGAGGACCAGGTGAGGGCTAATGTTGCAGTGGTATGGGTGTTGGCGGTCATCGTTGTATTAGGGCTCACGGGGAATGCTCTTGTTGTCTCTGCATACCGGCCGCGACCTTGGAGTGCTGCCGTCTCGCCAGCGGCCATTTTCATCTTGACGACTGCGGGATTGGACATAGGAACCTGCCTGTTTTGTGTGCCGTACGAAATATTTGATCTCATGGATCCTTTCAACAACTATATTGCGCTCTGCCGAACATTTCGGTAAAGTGTTTGCTCTCTCTCCCATCCTTTTTTTTTTTTTTACTTGTTTCTTTTCCTCTTCCGTTCCTGTTTCTCTTTCTTCTCATCTTCTTCTTTTCTCTTCGCTTTCTCTCTTCTGGAAGTTTTCGGCTTCCTTAATTTCTTCCTTTATTCTCTCTTTCGTATCTCCTCTCTCTCTCTCTCTCTGAATGCCTGTCCGACTCTAATTTGCCTATCTGTTCACATCTGTCACTGTTTGTCTCTATGTTTCTCTCTTTCTCTCCTTCTCTTTGTGTGTCTCCCTCTCAATCTTTCCATCCGCTCAAACTCTTCCTCCTAAAGTGTATAAACTTTCGTGTTACGTTTTGTTATTCAGTTGCTTGTGATCTATGATGACAAATATATGTGAATCAACCATTTACGACTCTCCATCTCTCCTTTTCTCTCTCTCACCCACCATCTTCCTCTTTATCGCTTACTTTTCAAATTATGCTGTTGTTTTTGTACTACTGACATTTTCATTGGGTTTCTTCTTCTTTCAATTATAATTACTTGAAACATTTTTTCTTAATACTATACCCCATGACCTCGTCATCAATTTACTGCATGTTGTGCAGGTTTGTCACTACAGTGCTTGGACAGTCCCGCGGGCTGATGCTAGTGTGCGTGGCATGCGACAGATATTTTAAGGTAAGAACAGTCAGGAATTTCGCCTATAGGTCATCAAGAATATATTTAAAGGTAAGGACAGTCAGGAATTTCGCCTATAGGTCATCAAGAATATATTTAAAGGTAAGGACAGTCAGGAATTTCGCCTTAGGTCATCATGAATATATTTAAAGGTAAGGACAGTCAGGAATTTCGCCTATAGGTCATCAAGAATATATTTTAAGGTAAGGACAGTCAGGAATTTCGCCTATACGTCATCATGAATATATTTTAAGGTAAGGACAGTCAGGAATTTCGCCTATACGTCATCATGAATATATTTCCAGGTAAGTGTAAAGAGATCGTGTGGTGCTGAAGATATCTCCTAGGTGATAGATAACCCTTTTTATTAAAGTGGATATTATTTTTATATTCCATTGTCTTATTTCCCAAAATACTTACATATTCTGGTGATTAGTTTCCACAGGCTCTCTGTGTGACGTTTTGCTGAGATGGGCAAAATGTTAATTCTCCACCACCTCGGACAGCCCGTAACCTTAGGCTAATCCCCTAAAACACCTTCTGGCTGGACACACGTGTTAGAAAGATGGATGATAAAGTAGAATAGAAGAGTGATAGTTCTATAAGATAGCTCGAGCCCCATGATACATACAGCCAGGATAGTAAGTAAATATAGGTGATTGACTACAAAATATAACATGTAAGTGAGTCATGCTAACACGGATGATCTATGCATCAACAATAATTGTATTCAACAAGAAATAACATAAAACAGCATGGTTACATATATCAAATAGTTCAACAGTTACAATTATTGTTTTTTCTTATAAAATAAATTATTTAAGTTTATAATCACGACCATGTGGTGTCGTAAGAACATGTTCATTTGAGTCCGATAGCACGTAATAGACATTGAAACGTTCATAAGAGTGAACTATAAATGAGTTTATAAGAGAACACTGAATGTTTCTGAACTCTAGAGTACTTTGGTAGAGTTTATCTACAACTTGAGTGAAGCTGTGCAGTTCTGACTTTATAAGTAAATAACTTTAGATCGCCTGACATATAGCCTAGGGCAGGGGTCGGGAACCTTTTTGTCTGAGAGAGCCATGGACACAACATATTTTGAAAAGTAATTCTGTGAGAGCCATACATTATGTTTAAAACTAAAAATTAAAGTAAATGTGTAATTTTGTGTAATTTCAACACTAAAAGTACAATAATTATGTCTTTTTAATTACATTATTATGCTGTTGCTAATCAATAATGAGAATTTCTTCCCATTAATGCGACTTCTGGTGCTGCATGGCTTTGCTGATGGCTTTGTAGTCTGGTTGATACGTGGTGAGGTTAAGCTTCATGCAGGCGTTGAGACTTCCATCCGTTAAACGTGATCGCAGGTTGGTCTTAATGTTCTTTAGATGTGAGAAAGACTGCTCGCATGCATACGTAGAGCCAAACATTGTCAGTACAGCAATACTCACACGCTGCAGTGTATAGTATGTGACGGGAAGCGCGTTCCAAGTTTTGACAATCAGCTGGTCTGCGTGTTGAAGTTTTTTAATTTCTGCCCACTTGTGTTGGCTCGCCAACTCTGCTTGCTGTCGTGCAAGTCTTTCCAAATCTTCATTCAGGGACTTGAACTTATTCACCCACATGTCTGAGGCCTTCAGGTCAGCAGCTTGGAGCTCAAAATCTCTGACGGAGACACCGGGGATGCAACTCAGGTCAGTGCTGTCCACTGCACACTCGTGTGGATGGGTGATGAACTTAAAAAGACGGGTGTGCTCGCGAAATTCTCCAAAGCGCGCTTTAAATGACTGCAGGAGATTAGACGTGAAGCCTGCTAGCTGCTGAAGATTAAGATGTTGAGCAGGGTCACTTGATGTGCACGTATCTTTGAACTCTCCCAGTTTTTCAAAGTGTAGTAAACGACCTGTTTCAATGTCGGTGATGAAGAGTTCTAGCTTGTTTTCAAATGCAAACACTGCTTGTTGCAGGGATAAGATTGTGTTTCCAACGCCTTGCATTTTCACATTGAGCTGATTTAGATGTTCAGTCATATCTACGAGATAATAGAACTTCAGGAGCCACTCAGTGTCAGATAACTCGGGATGCTCGACATTCTTCATTTCAAGAAAAGTCCGGATTTCGCTCAGACAAGTCGCAAATCGGCTGAGCACCTTCCCCCTTGACAACCAACGCACGTTGCTGTGCAGAAGCAGACCAGGATAATTATTCCCAACCTCATCAAGCAGTGTTTTGAACTGGCGATCATTTAATGCTCGGGCAACAATAAAGTTGACTACCCGAACCACCAGTGACATCACCTCACCAAGCTGTTCGCCACACATCTGAGCACAAAGCGCCTCTTGATGGAGGATGCAATGAAAGCTTATGATGCGTCTGTTTTCATGCTCACAAAGAAGAGCGACAAATCCTCTGCTTTTCCCAACCATGCACGGAGCACCATCAGTGCACACCGAAACAAGTTTATTCATCGGTAGATTTTTTCTTTAGCGAACTCAGTGAAGGACTCAAATAAATTCTGTCCTCTTGTTGTGCCTTTCATAGACAACACAGCAAGACTTTCCTCATGTAGTGTATCACCGACAACATACCTTGCAACCACGCTGAACTGGGATAAATTACTGACGTCTGTTGACTCATCCAAAGCGAGAGAAAAAAACGGTGCCGCATTTATGTCCTTGACTTGCATTGCCTCAATTTGATTTGACATCATGATGCTACGATCGTGAACAGTTCTTGCCGACAGAGGCATGTCTTTTATCCGTTTAATTATTTTGTCCTTATCCGAAAAGTCATCAAAAAGTTCATTGGCAACATCAAGCATGAATGCTTTGGCATACTCCCCATCTGTGAATGGCTTTCCGTTTCTCACAATAGCTAAAGCGCCAGCAAAGCTAGCCGAATTCAAGTCACCTTGTTGGGTCCAAACACGGATTTGATGCTGACTAGCTTGCACCCTTGATAGCAGTTCTTGACATGCTTTCTTCCTGCTGTCTCCCGCAAGATATTTCGATGCAAATGTAGAATGGCGTGTCTCGAAGTGTCGCTTTACATTTGACCGTTTCATAGATGCAATTTTATCACTGCATATTAGACACACTGCAGAACCCGTTCTCTCCACAAAGGCAAATTCCTCTGTCCATTCCTGCTGAAAAGTACGATACTCATCGTCTTTCTTTCTTTTAGCCATCTTGTCAAAAGGGTTTCTAAAATTAGTTAGCTGACCACGCGATTTAAACGAAACTTTCTGATCCGACGACAATCTGTTGTGCGGACCCTTTTGCACATGCACACATCGGCCGCTATTTTCGAAAGCTATATATGGCAGCCCCAGTTGAACAATGTCAGATATAGACACAATGACATGTATTTTTGTCACTTTTCCATAGAAATCCACGCTTTTAGTAAGGTTGGACTTCCACCAAGGAACAGCTAGCAGTTGAAGTCTGAGTTATAAGGTGAACTTTGGAACTGGCTGCAATGCATAGTTAATCATGTTTCAGACTCGTGTGACAATAATGATTTATATGGGCCTTATAACAGCAGCGTTAATCATTCTTTACAATTTCCACTAACTTACAATTTACATTATGTGAAAATCCAAACATCTAAAATTCTAAATCTTTACAATATATTTCTCCATTAATCCAAAGTTGCTAGTAATACGATTTAACTAATGAATACGTGGCGGGTTTTGACTCTCCCGTGATAATAATTAATCAACGGTAGTTCAATTACATACACGTGGTGTCCTCACCACTACTACAAATGTAATATCGCTGTGCCACTTAGCTTTGTAGAAAATATATTATCGATCAGCAATAAAATGCACAAGAAAATTCTACATACATTCACAATACAAAATATATAGAATTAATTCAACTCAACACAGAGAAATCAAGATATTACCACTATGTTGTGTTCTGATATTTCTCCATTAATCCAAAATTGCTAGTAATACGATTTAACTAATGAATACCTGGCGGGTTTTGACTCTCCCGTAATAACAATTAATCAACGGTAGTTCAATTGCATACACATGGTGTCTTCACCACTACTACAAATGTAATATCGCTGTTACATGCCAGCATTTGTTTAAAGACCCTGCTCCAGAATTAAGATGTAGATTAATTAAATTTCAGGATTTAGATTAATTAAATCTCCTCGCTTATTCTGAAACAGGCTGGCTGCCCATAATTTATCCTTCAGTCTGACTAAATTTAACCTCGTAGTTAGGACACGAAATTCAGTGACAGATAAACCTGTGTGACTTCACATTCAATAGTTTGAATATAATAATGAAAATACAATCAACATCACGCTCATGCGTGTTACAATTAAAATGCGACATTGCTCAGGCAAGAGAATTTAAATCATTCAAAGAAAACATTTAGATTTTACAAAGAAAGTGAATATGAATTAAAATCACGCACTTAAGCGTTACAAGTATAAACGCGATTATACACATTGTTTACAAACTTTACATCAAGGACTCTTTACATAAAAAGAATCATATGAACGTGCACCAACGTTCTGTGGTTACAATTCCGTTAATTTAGCATTATAAACCATTGTCTCACAATTCGACAATTACTGTAAAAAATGTAATGTTTCTAGTTTAGCCAAGCCACGTGTCTAGAGAAGGTTGCAGTAAAGATATAATTTCTACATTAACAATCTCGCACATTCACACAATGATAACTTAAATAAAATACAAGTTATAATTTAAGAAATCGATGTGTTTACCTTGTTCAATACACGAAGGTTATCGACACAGCGGGTTAGGCTTATCGGCTGATTGACTCGCGGAATAATTGATGCCGCCGGACAACGTTCCAAAGTGGTTGTTCCTCGCAGAGTACCGATTAACATTCAAACCTGGTTTATAAAGACTCGTGAATTCGGACAGAGAACCGTTATGTACGCACGTAGCACTTGGGTGGTCCAGCTGTGCATGCAATGTCCGTAGAAAGGGTCATCCGCGCTGACACGGTCGTAAACCACGGACCCTAAAAGTGCCAGCTATCGGAGACTGGCAAGTCCGAGGAAGTTACGTATAATTTGCCCCGACCCTATTACAATCGCTGTGCCACTTAGCTTTGCACAGAAAATATATTATCAATCAGCAATAAAATGCACAAGAAAATTCTACATACATTCACAATACAAAATATATAGAATTAATTCAACTCAACACAGAGAAATCAAGATATTAATATATGTTGTGTTGTGATAGATCCGGTCCTAGTAATGAATGGACGCTCTAATTTTACCCATGTAAATCGGGTGCAATGCAGGTGTGCGTCTAACGTGGCCCGTTCATTCAGGGGTCTATAATGAATGAAAGTAGAGGTCAATTCACAACTTAGCGCTACGTCACATTATCTGAAAACAAGTGACCGTACATGGATAGTTAGTATCCGACTTTTGATGCGACCTTCACCTCTGGTTTTAGCCTGTTTCTCTGAAGGAGTAAACAAGGTATTTCATCAGTCTCTAAGCCTAATCACTAACGGATGTCTCTTTATGGAGGCGTAAGACTGGGAAAACCCACTGTTTTTTTTTTTATAATCGAACATTTGTCTGAGAGCCAGTTGCAGCCATCAATAGAGCCACATATGGCTCGCGAGCCATAGGTTCCCGACCCCTGGCCTAGGGTCTCAGTGAATGTCAATAGCAGACACACACCTGGTCCATTGAATTGGTCTTTGGCTCATGGGTCGTGTTGCTCTGGTTTTGCTTGTGGCCTAGCACTCATCAAACCAAAATCCAAGATAAAATGCTGATCTGCCAGTAAAATACACATGGGCTAAGAATTTGTCCTCATGTGTTAAAACTCTTACTTAAATGGTCATCATATATTTAAATATCATAAGCAAATTATAACAATATAAAGTAAAATAAAGTGAATATAAAGAGATAAACATGAATATAATATTACTTAGGCAAGCAAAACCACATACCTTCGGCAGTAATAGATACAGAGGATGATTTCCTGATGTGTTGATAACCAGTGATAATGTTAGTAGTATGAGGACACTTTGTTAACACCTGGAGTCAAAATACCTGTTACCTCAATGGTCAGCTGCATTCGACTAACTATTTACAGGTAAGATTCTAGTACATTCGTTCACGTGGCTGAGCTGTATTTTGATCAGTTAATGAGTTGTCTGGAATATTCAGGTATGTTTCCAGCCTGGGATAAGCGTCAGCCTTTCTAGAAGGTAGGTTTATGTGTAGTCTATTTTTAGAGGAGGGGTAGGTGTGGGCTATATAAGCCATTATGTGACAGTCTGCTAGAATCATCTAGAGTTAAATAGTTTCAAAATATGCGGCTGAAAAATCTCCCAAGACCCTTGGTCAACATAGATCTCTTGTTATTAAAACTGATATAAAATATTTGCCTTCCTTCTCGATTTAATATGCTACTAATTTTTACTGTTTTTGATCAATATGGCCGCACCCTAGTCATGTGATTTTGACCCACTGGTCATTTATTTTCCTTAAAAGTATTAATTAATTCGATCTCTCCACCTTGTTCAAAGTTTTGAGACGTAGTTCTTCGTGACTGTGTACGTCATAGGTAGCGTGACCAAGCAGATAAACCACTGACTGCGAACTGAGAGATCAAGCAAAATGTCACTCTGTGAAATCTAACAGTCACGTAGAAAAAATCCAAACTCTTCTTAGCGGCTCTTACTAGGTACAAACCCAATGTCTATAAACTTTTAGAGTGAACACAGTTCGGTGTTAAAAAGAAACGAAGTTTTTTGATGTTGCAAGGATCAAAGTTAAATATTACTTTTTAAAGAAAATGAAAAAAGTTTAAAAGTATTCACTTTCAATATTATTGCTCATTTTGGTAAATTTTGGTGAAATTATAGTCAACAACAGTCTTTTGTTTAGTTTTTATTTTTATGTACCTTTAAAAAGATGAATACTTAATCCGAAAGTCTTCATCGTGTATTTGATGTATTCACTTACGTACCCATTAACGTATATATCCCCCCCCGTCCCCTCATTTTATATACTTATTTAATAGAAAACAATTGTATGCCTGCAAAGCACATTGATCCAAGTTCTGTTATGGTAACTTAACATTTCAAATATTTTGGTTTAAAACAAAATTTTTAATTTGTTAGCTTACATGTATTTGTCGCATATCCACAATTCACTGACTCATCCACGCACTCATTGTAATTACTCATGACAGGGAAAAAATCATGCCTGAGCATATTAACAAATTAATTTTGTGGTAATCTTTAAAATACAGGAGTACAACACTCCAACATTGTAACTACTGTCACTTACTACACAATCCACACATACTCTCACTGGGTAAACAATACTACTCATCAAACAAACTAATTTCAGTAGCTTGATGGCAGTCATTGAAATTACAAACAAACGAAATGTGACCCCTATATTAATTTCTTTTTCAGTACTGAGCTTACATTCTCATTTCTCTCAAATCCCTCCTAGATTTGCCTGCCCCTGACCAAATTCACTAGCCGCCACGCGAAAATGCTTGTCCTGGCAACAGTCATTCTGGGACTGACACTGTCCTGGCCGCAGATAGTGGTCAACGGAGAGGTTGTCATCGAAACCCGTGAGGCAGGTGTTATTGGAACTGACTGCAGCATTATGAAGCAAATCCCCGCCATATACGCTCTCCTGTACCACGTGTTGCTGTACGCCATCTTTATAGTCTGCTTCTTGACGTACGCCGTGCTGTATGGGCGCATTTTCTACACGCTCTGGAGAAATGGGTGGTTCCAGACAACTAGAACCAGACGCGTCCAATCAGCGTCTGAGCATCACTGTGCTAGCTCCATTTCTAAGGAAGTTCATTGTCATGAAACCAGCTTTAAGCGCTGTCAAACCACGCGTGGTCCTTGCAGTTCTAATCCAAGCAATGAGGGACTGGAACCTGACGAGATGGATCAAGGTCACAATGAAATGAAAGAAACTGCCCCGCCGCATCACTTTCTGTCACTGACAGGAGATGCTGCGCCAGTCACAGAGCAATCGCTCCCCAAGAAAG
This sequence comes from Sinotaia quadrata, assembly GCA_028829895.1. Lineage (NCBI taxonomy): Eukaryota > Metazoa > Mollusca > Gastropoda > Architaenioglossa > Viviparidae > Sinotaia > Sinotaia quadrata. The sequence continues at coordinate 110,394,676 of CM054181.1, read as the reverse complement.
AATCGAACGACAGACACATAGCTGACCTGGGCTTGCCAACATGCTCTTGGGCTGTCGAATGTCACTGCCAGACAGCAGCAGAGCCTGCTGCAAGTAACAACCACCAATTGTTCACGAAGGAGCTGAACTTTAATCATGCTGTTAATAAGAACAATTGCTCTTTGCTGTCCATCAAAAAGTATCCTTCAAGTGAAGACACCAGACATCGTCAATCGAAATTGCAACCAAGTTTGAATGGACAGCTCACAATCAAAAGCCAGGAGAGCGGTTCCCGTCAGGTGTCAAATCTTGGTACATCTATCATCAGACACGTAAACGTTGTAGAAGACATGGAAACCTCAGTGAGCACATGTCTACCTAACGGTCAAGCAGCTAGTCGGATGTTGGGGAAACGCGACACCGAACACTCTCTTTTAGACACTACGTACAGCTTGTCCTCTACTGACACAAAAATACCAGCGCGTTCATGCGAACAGGTTGTTGAGGAACACGATAAATTCACCTCCAGTGTATGCAGTGGAAACGAATGCATTCAACTTGGATGCTGGAAGATAGCCGACACCATCAATCAATTTCCAGACTACTCTTTGCTGGAAGAAAGCTCCAAGAAAGACGAGCCTACATCTGTTCAAGCAAGCATGCCGTTCGAGGGAGAGGCACCATCGGGCACCATTGAAACGAACGCAGGAGCTGCGAACTGTCGCACGCCGCTAAATCTTTTAATCCCTAAAGAAAAATCCTTGCTGTTGACCCCACAAGGGCACTGCGGTCGAACAGTCGCCGCGACTCTTGACGATTCTGAACAAAAATGTGAAAGAGATCAAATGGTTGATAGGACGAACAAAGCAGGAAATATCGACTTAAGAAGCTGTGCGTGTCACACAACAACTCTCGTCAGCATGACAAAGCAGAAGCAGATCTCAACCAACCACGTGATGTCCAGACTTATTGGCAGAAAGGTTTGCACGTGTTGTTTAGGCCGAGGCGGAAACAGAAGAAAACAATCTGCAAATTCTCTTCACGATAAGAATATAGAATCTGAACACCCGTCTTCAGCAGTTAAACCATCCAAAATCTTGAGCACACAGTCTGAAGATTCCACTTTCAAAAACATCCGTCGTCATGGTGGCAAGCGGTTGCACATGAGCAAAACTACATTGATGGTGGCAGTTGTAACGATGATAACTGTTCTTGGTTATGTCCCCTTTCTTACCGTGATTGTACTGAGACTGTCCGGCGTAAAGTACGTCAGCGCAACGGCGTCCACAGGTGACGTCGCGTACATATTTTGTATTCGTTCTTTTCTGCTCAACAATGTGGTGAACCCGTTCATATATTACTTTGTAAATAATCGTTTTCGCCAGAAGGTGCATGAGGTCTTACTGTATATTTGCATGTGACATTAATTTCATTTTGTGTCTTTTCCCCCCCAGTATGTGTGTCAGACATATCAGGTCGTGTGAGTTAGTGGGTAGATGGCATGCTCTGATTTACTTTTTAAAAATGGCTGGACGTGTTGTATGTAGATGGTGTCCCGAAAAGGACAACTGTGAAGGCAAAACTGAAGACGCTGCAGAGACAGAGTATACTTTCATTATTTCCCCCTTAAACCTTGAATCTCAAACAGTGAGTTACTTCCCCATCAAATGTAATTTACACACCATGAGGTTTTATTGTGCTTTGATAAAACATTTTTTGGAGTTGTGATAAACTTTGAATAATAAAACCACAAAAAATAGTGAGATTGGGTATCTCTTGTAAATTGCAGATTGTGGAGTCGATTGAACATCTGACCACATTAATCAATATTTCTCAGAAGAGTGCTTTCCAACATTATTTGCTCGCGATCCAAAAGTTGGGAGCCACTGACGAAATATATTGGCAATGAGATATATTCAGAGAAATTTAAAAGAATGCTATGACGTATGTTGAGACGGAGCAATAAAGGCATACATTTGTTCTTTACGTCAATTCTACTCTTAAAAAAATGTCGTTTAGTGGTCGCTTGTGTTTTATATATATGTGGATATATGAGTAAACGTTTGTGTGCGTATACCAGCCGATTGTCGAAATCGGTTGTAAGGCCTTTAAGGCAGCTACGTACGTGTAAAAATCCAGATATTGACCTCTGGTGCTTGTTCGATGAGCGAATCTGTTTAGATTATGCCAAGATGTGTCCAGGACACGTTAGAACTGTATAGGCTAGGTGATGATTTAGTTACTATGAATAATGTATGCACTAGTGTTGGTGATGATTTAGTTATTATGAATAATGTATGCACTGGTGTTGGTGATGATTTAATTACTATGAATAATGTATGCATTGGTGTTGGTGGTGATTTAGTTACTATGAATAATGTATGCATTGGTGTTGGTGGTGATTTAGTTACTATGAATAATGTATGCACTGGTGTTGGTGATGATTTAGTTACTATGAATAATGTATGCACAGGTGTTGGTGATGATTTAGTTACTAATGAATAATGTATGCACTGGTGTTGGTGACCAATTCTAGAGCATGTAGAAGTGTACGTCTGGTACTGGTGGTTACAATTCGTTTTATAAAAGCTGAAAGGTTGAAAATACTGTACGATTGCGACTTTAAGGACCATGAGCTGTTGGCAGTGTATGTCTGTGGCTGTGATGACTGCAAACTCTTAAGAGAGTAAGATTGTGGCTGTGATGACGGTACACTACTTGTGATATAAGATTGTGGCTTTGATGATTGTAAGCTGCTAGCAGTGTGAGCTTGGGACTGTGATGACTAAGTGCTAGCAGTGTGAGCTTGGGACTGTGATGACTAAGAGCTAGCAGAGTAAGATTTTGGTTGAGATGAGTGTAAACTGCTAGCGGTGTAATTTTGGGGTTGTGATGTTGTAAGCCGTTAGAGGTGCACGTTGTTGATGTGATGACAGTAGTCTTTGCAGTGCACATTTGTGACTGTAAACTGCCATTGGTGTACGGACGTGGTTGTAGTGACTAAACTGTTAGTAGAGTAAGATTTCATCACAGTTATTGTGACTGCAAACTGTTAGTGGTGTGAGATTTCATTACAATTATGGTGACTGCAGGCTGTTAATAGAGTGAGAATTCATCATTAAAGTAAGATATATCTATTTGAAATATGTATTATTAACATTTTTTATCGTTTGCACTGTATGTACCAAATAAAACGTTTTTCATTCATTGACTTCAGAAAGTAACTATATTTCACAATATTATTAGTTAGTATTACTTTATCTATCGTACGTCATTTTTATTTGATTTAGTTTTAAAATATCGATTTGCACTGGGATAAGTATTGCATATTTGCTATAAATACTTGTAAACGTAAAATGCGTTGGCTGAAATTATTATTATATTTGTTTGTATTAAGAACGAAGCGATGTGAGATAGTCGGTGACACAAAAGTACTGGCCTCGCACTTAAGAAGTTTGGTTCGAGTTCTTTCTAGATGAAAATCTTTCGAGCGAGAATTGCATTTTATGCCTTTCGCCGGTGAGCTTACGATCGTGCCCATTGGTCAGAACTTTAAAGCGGATTTTCTTGCATCCCAGGTTGCCAATGCATTTAGAAAATCAAGCAAGACAAAAAGTCCATCACATTAGCAGATGAAAACAGGAATTCATAAGTGTTCTCATAGCTACCCGGCAAAGAAACTAAAAACATATACCAGAATAAAAGTAATACGGATAAACGTTACAACTTTTACACCGAAGACCCCACACACACAATGTGGACTTTCTTTCTGAATTTTGACTCTATTTGAGGAGTGTGCCATTTCCAGACGATATTACTTTAATAATTAAATATGTCATAGTGGAAAACCACGACGTGGAAGCTTTTGCTAATTTTGTTTGAATAGATTGACTTCAGAAAATCACGGCGCGGAAGTTATTGCTAATTTTGTTTGAATAGATTGACTTCTGAAAATCACGGCGTGGAAGTTATTGCTAAATGTGTTTGAATGGATTGACTTTTAAAAACCACGGCATGGAAGTTATTGCTAAATTTGTTTGAATAGATTGACTTCTAAAAATCACGACGTGGAAGTTATTGCTAAATTTGTTTGAATAGATTGACTTCTGATGGCGTGAAGTTGTTCTTAGTTCCTGGGTGGAGTAAGATAGCAAAGCACAGTAACTCTGAGTTCTGCTATTTCCTGCTTTGTGTAATACAATGTGCACGTGTGCTATGTATATATAAACATATAGGTAAGTATGTGTGTGTGTGTGTGTGTACTATATATATAAATATATAAGTAAGTATGTGTGTGTACGTTGTACTTATGTATATGTATTTACAAGTTTATGTGTGAACGAATGAAAGAGTGAGAGAGAAAATGATAGGGTGATAAAGAGAGGAGGGAAATGAAAAGAAAAGAAGGGGAAACAAATGAGAGAGTGAGAGGCACTATAAGCAATAACTCTCTGAACCTGCTCAGCGAAGAAGAAATGAATTCAAGCTTAAAATCATAAAAAAAACTGCACACAAGGACAATACGAAAACAAATAAAAAATTCTACAGCCAAATTAGAATATTCATAACTAGAACTTTCTCTAAACAGCACACAGTTGAAAGGAAACATTAAAATTGCCCCTGCGCAGGCACTGTATCAGATTTTTATATCATGTCTAGCTATAATATGTAATGCGACTTTCTAAAAATACATTACAACCTAAGTATTCCTTTCAAAGTTCATGATAGCAAATTCGTTACTGTTTGACTGTGAGATTAAATAAATAAATACATGGCTGTTTTATTAAATTATGTACATGTCTTTCTGAGACAGATGAAGAGAAAGTAAATGAACACATGGTATGCGTAGGTGTTTTCTTATATACATGTGTGTACATGTGTGTGCATGCGAGCACAAGTTAGATAAGTATATCCTACCAGCTCATCATGTTTCTTTTCTTCATTATCAACTCAGTCATAGACAGCTGGTGGTTTTGATTGAATCAGTATCAAAATGTCAACTGTGAATACATAATGTCAATTAAATTAATCAATTATATTAATATATTCATTCATATTTTATCTTTCATTATTAGGTCAGTTTATGAACACAACTTTATACACTTCTGTCACTTATTTCCATGTAAGCATTTGTTTGTTATTATTATTAATATTAATACTTTTATTGGTATTATTAATAATCTCTCGTAGTACACATCCGTAATATTTTATTGTCTTTTAGTAGTTTTATATTTTTATACACATATTCATTTTACATAATACTTGCATACATTTATACATTCAATTATTCTTTATGCATATATACAGTTCACAAATATACTTACATAAAACTTACATGTATACATACAGTCCACAAATACACTTACATAAAACTTACATATATACATACAGTCCACAAATATACTTACATGTATACATACAGTCCAAAAATATACTTACCTGTATACATACAGTCCACAAATATACTTACATAAAACTTACATGCATACATACAGTCCACAAATATACTTACATAAAACTTACATGTATACATACAGTCCACAAATATACTTACATAAAACTTACATGTATAACATACAGTCCACAAATATACTTACATAAAACTTACATGCATACATACAGTCCACAAATATACTTACACAAAACTTACGTGCACATACAGTCCACAACTATACTTACACAAAACTTACATGCATACATACAGTCCACAAATATGCTTACATAAAACTTACATGTATACATACTTAAATGCATATATACCTATTTATAAACACATACATACATGAACACATAAAGCTTACATTCATATAGATATATCTATACAAATGTGAAGGGGTGTCAGGTGTAGTGTTATGGGTCACCACAGAATGCGAGATGAAAACAATGATGATGGAGAGGATAAAACGTCGCACGTTTGACAACCACAGCAAGATATGACAACACGCAACTCTGTGTTTTACAGCTTACATGAGGACTTTATTAATGACAACAGACACAGCTGCATTGGCCCGCCAAACTCCATTCTCTCCTCTTCATTACATGTCTTTCTTTTCTTCTGTACGTATCCAATTTCTCTCTCTCTCTCTCTCTCTCTCTCTCTCTCTCTCTCTCTCTCTCTCTCTCTCTCACACACACACATACACACCCACACACCCACACCCACACCCACACCCACACCCACACACTCCTAATGTTAAATCCTGAAAGTACTGGCCGCCCAGCAAATCCCATCCGGCAATTTGCTATGCACATGTTAAATATGAACTAATGGTCTGTTCTGTACTTTCCTACTTTGGTTTAGATGTAACTTACTCCTAAACTATTTAGAATTGTATTGTACTTTTACTATCTCAGGAAACTACACTAAATACTCTTTAAATACAACTCTTTCCTAATGTGTAATTTAAAAAAAAAGTCAAAATAAATTAAATAACTATATTCATGTGCCAAATAAAAACAATTCTCACACGAATAAATCCTAAAATACACAAAGAAAATAATATAAACTAGTATACACAAATATATAAATACAAACTACAAACCATTTCCTATCTAAATGCATAAATGTCAATTTTAGGTAATAATTGCATAAAACTTTGTACAATAATAAAAGAATGTACTCTGACACAACACACTACATTAAGAACTGGCAACGTACTGTGTCACGTGATTTAAACCAAAAAGGAGCACTGTCCTAATTTTGTCCCTACCGTGAAATAACAAAATGCGCTGTACACATGTACATGATACACACGTCCTTTTATACACATGTACATGATACACACGTCCTTTTATATACATGTACAAAGCAAATAAGCTTTTCATTAGCAATCCTACCATATAATATTGATATAAAGAAATATGAATATATAATAAGTTATTATTTTTTATTCAAACAATATTTTTTCCTTGAGTTTTTATCAAACAATCAAATGAACATTAAATAAAAATGCTTTATAAAATGTAGATACAAGCCTGAACAAATAAATATTTCTTAACCACTATAATACATTAACACTTGATGCTACAGATGAATAATTAATTAAATTGATTCAAAAATTAATTTATTAGTAAAGTAATATGTTCACATAACGTAAGAGTGTGTGTGTGTGTGTGTGTGTGTGTGTGTGTGTGTGTGTGTGTGTGTGTGTGTGTGTGTGTGTGTGTGTGTGTGTATGTGTCTTCTCTTTTGTTCTGAAATGTATGCACTCTTTCGTCTTACTTTCTTGAGAAACAAAAAGGGAAATCATTACGCAAGCAAATTTCTTTATCTCTGCAGCCGCCTTTTCTTCATCTTGGGCATGCCCCAGTTTGCCTTTGATTATCCACAGGTCTCTGATGAAAGTTCTACCAAAAGCATTAATTCAGCCAATTTAATGCGATTTTGAATAAACCCCAATCATAAAGTCGACAGCCAGGCCTGCGGGAGTTCCCTTAACAATGCTTGAGTTATCTTCTCCTCTCTAACAATTATGCGATGGTGTGGACAACCGCTCTGCTCTCCATGAATTCAGCCCACTTTTTAAAATAAATGTTTATATTTACTTATTTACTTAATTTTCAACATCAGTTACTGGCTGTTCTATCTTTGTGCTGTTGGCAAATTGTTGTATCAGCTGAGAAATGTTTCGAATTGTTTTTATTTAAAAGGGGAATGTAATTCTTGTTAGGGCTTTCTATTACTTTTCTCCTCCCTCCCCTCCTATATCATGCTCAGTTTTTTTCCAAAAAAGAAAATTCACAGATATGATATACTTTGAGTGGACATTCTTTAAATTGAAGAAGTTACAGAAAGTTTGATTAGATATTTCTGTATATACCATTTCTTTCCATGCGGCTATTGCACGTGCATAGTTTTTAAATGTCCTGCGTTGAAAAACAGCTAGGCAGTTTGATCATAATGAAAAGGTTTGACACCTACAAACAAGAGATACTTGTGGGAATAAAAAGTTACACAAGAGATTAGTACAACAGCAAGAAGGGGGCATAAGTCAGGTCTACCCTAGCAAACTGTTTTTAAATACCTTGTTATCCTAAGAATCCTGCAAGACCATATATGAAAACTAAATAGCAAGGAAACTTCTCAACAGCAAAAACAAATAAATAATAAATAAATAAATAGATGTGTCACGCTCTAAAATTTAAATCTAGAGAAAAGTCATGCCATTCAAAAGAAATTTAAAAAAAAACCTCCAGCAATTTATCATTAATCTCAGCATTTGTACTGAAGAGTTGACCATACTGGTTTAAACAGGGCTTCACTTCTAAAAATCACCTGCGTCGCCATTTGTGAAAGAATCACTAAATATATTCTTGCCTCACCATTGACGAAAGTATCACTTCAAAATATTACTGCGTCACCATTTACGAAAATGTCACTTCTTCAAACTACACGTCAACACAAGCTATAGCATCAGTACTAAAAGTACGTCATTACTGGCATTAACTGCGTTTCTGTAAAGTACGTATCATCACTTAGAAACGTGTTCATCGTTGACGTAAACATATCTTCTTAATGTACATTGATAGCATAGCTGGTGGTAGAACTACATTTTTTTAAAGTACGTTTGTGTCATCATTAACAAACTACTTCACTTGTAAAGCGTACATCTCTTTCACCAAACTACTTCACTTCTAAAGCGTACATCTCTTTCACCGAACTACTTCACTTCTAAAGCGTACTTCTCTTTCACCACTGACCAAAAGCAAAGTTAAATCACTTCAGGCAGAGTTAAATATAAAAGCATTTCTGTATCGTCTCTACCAAAGTCGCATCACCCTTATCTAAAAAGTACGTTTGTTGAAGTTAGGCCAAAATTGTACTGTTCTTAAAATAAATAAAAAGTACGAGAGATTCCTTAAGTCACACCTCTCTTAAATCGTGTCCGTCTGATATAGCTACTACCAAGTTTCCATGGGTCATAAATTTGGAAAGAAAAAAAAAACAAAGACCGTCCTTTTTCACCTCGGACGTTTTGTTCACTTAAAACGAACTAGCACTTCACTTCCGGTAGCAAACAACTCCAGTCTGGACTGGTGGATGGCATAATGTGCGCCTGACCGGTAGCTCGGCTGCATATCCCTATTTTCGCTCCGCTGGACCGGGACGACAGGTTACGCTCGGAGGACTCGCATCACAAATCCAGACAGAAAGTGTTGCAATGGTGGTGGTCTGTTCAGACACAAGGGTCCCGTCTACATCGCTTAATTATCGCTTGTATTAGAAATTCTGACTTCGGAATGTCTTTTCGTCGAGACCGAAAGATGTGAATACAAGGATTTTTATTTGGACAGTATCAGTTCATTGTGATCAGAGACCTTAACTGTGATGCTTGTGGAGGAGTTATCGCCATTTGAAGTTTTGGTGCGTGTATTTTGTCCTTCTTTAATTTTTTAACTTACTATGAGCGCGCAGATTGTTATATCGTGTACTATATTTCGATTTGTTTGTAAATGTTTGTGTCGAGCATTCCAGTGTTTTGACATATTATATTATTAAAAAGCTGTATGTTGCTGTCTGCTTTAAAGAACTGGACATATGTTTGCTGACCGATGTATGCGAGATGTGACAAAATATTTTATTAGTGATATATAGAGGAAATAAGCATAATGTTCAAATTCATGAATAATTAGTACCTTTTGCAAAACCCTGATGACATTAATGGTCTACATTCTGGAGAAAAAAGAGTACCTTAAAGTGTGCTAAAATTCTGAAAATGACACCTTGAGGTGCGTATAACGAACAATTTCAGCCCTCTTGAAAAATATCCTGAAGTAAATCTAACCTGGAATTCGAAAATCAGATTTTGCTCACCTGAACAACAAGAAAAAATAATCTGAGGTGTTAATTTAGTGCTTCAGTGAAATTCGGTGTAACGAAATATAGTCTTGAGAGAGAAGCTGAACTTTTTGACATTCTTATTCTGTGTCTGTTAGTAAAACAATTTTTTAAAAGACAGAAAAAAACCCATATCAGTAGCTTTTGAAGCTGTCATAGGTCACCCAAAAATAAACATCACTGACAGTTCTTCTCAAAGCTAACTCAACAAATGATTTTTTTGAAATGTCAGTTACTTGTACAAAAGGAGCACAGTCTTGGATAAACAGTTTACGTGTGGGTTTGTTTCCTCTTGCTTACAGGCGCAGAAGCAATCACTCTGATCTGAATCGTGACTCAGCTATGCATTATTCTGTGACGCGGGCTGAGTAGAGTGTATTTCGACGGTGAATAACACATGAAATGGATAATGCATCATAAAAGAACGCGAGTCAAGGGAGGTGATCGCGCGTCTCCGTGGATCAATGCAAGGGGCCAGTGAAAACACTTAAATCGGATGGTGACTTTTAAGTTCATCCTATATTTGTGTGTTTAGGTGGTTATGCTGCTGCATATAAATTTATGTTTATGACTTGTTTCGCAACCAAAGAGGAAGTACTTCTTTGGAGAAAAAAACTGAAATAGTACAAAGATGGTCATAAGGTTTTGGGTTTTTTTGACATAGAATATCAAGAACAAAAAGCCCAAACAAGTAAATAAGTCTAGTTTAGTACATTTAAGAACAGGTGAGAATGTTTCTTTTATGGGCTTTTAGTTGGAGGTATTAAGTACGGATATTTTATATCATTGAAAACTTAAGTTTGATTTACCAGAAGGACATTACGTCATACACACAGACATTTTTCTTCTTTCTAATTATAAATTATTTCTGTTTTCAGTTTTATTCAGAGACGAAATCAACATCCCTTTAATTAAAAGTGTAAAGAATGAGATTCTGCTTTAAACAAAGTATTGTTAAGAAAGGTTAGGAAGGAGAGAGGGACGTGTTTGTTGGTCACAATTGTTGTAAATTTAAAATATGTACTACTCCATATTCATGAACGCAACTGTAGAATCAGTTACTTGCATTTAAGAAAATCGTTTTAAAAAAAATAGAATTATTATTCTGCTTAACAGCAGCACCACCAGACCACAGGAAACTGTTTGAAGTATTTGAAGAATTTGATTTTTAAATTTTAAGCAGGTTTTGATTCTAAATGGATGCTTAAAATGATGTTTTCGCCCTTTCGTCCGAGATCCATAAAGAGGGAGAAAAAACATTCTCTTGAAATAATTACAATTATTTGCTGTACTCGGTCTGTCAGAGAAAACATTTGAAAACCTTTGAGAAAAAACATTCTCTTGAAATAATTACAATTATTTGCTGTACTCTGTCTGTCAGAGAAAACCTTTGCGACATTAATTAAAATATGATTATAAAATTTAATTTTTCAGTCGTCACGTATTAAAGAAATTGGAGCTCCTTAAAAATAAAATAAACATTTGTTTGGTTGCAATCCATTGACTGTAGCTTGAAGTTCAACAAAATTTATCCTAAACAACAACAACAACAAAAAATAAAGACAAATGCATATTGGAGTAAAATCTCTCTCATAAAGGCATTTCTCCAAAACATTGAGGCAAACATGAACTTTTGAAGTATTATAATTGTTAATCTCGAAGTTGCGGATATTCACGGCCTAGCTTTCAGCTAGAGTTTATCATTCCCTGTCGAAGACAAAATATTATCCTTATAATGGATCATGGCGACTAGCCAAGACATACCATTCATGGAAGTCAGGACATATCGTGGGACCAGACTAGCTAAGTCGGGTCAAGGTTGCACCGATTTGGTGGTCAAGGACTAGTTAAGTCAGACGTAAGCTGTACTAACTTAAGTGAGAGCTTGGGACTAAGTTGAATCAAGGCTGTGTTAATCTAGCAACAGATCAGGACTACCTAAATCGGGTCAAGGTTGTGACAATTTATTGATAGACAAGGCCCGTCACAGTCGGATTCGAGCTGTACTGATTTAGCAAGAGTCCAAAGATTCGAACTCGTCAAAAGCTGCTTCCAGGGAATGAGTCAGTCTGCGTCCTTAAATGAAAATGGTTTTCCGTCTGTCAACGCCTTGACCATTTCTGCTTCCGAGGCAGTGGACGAAAGAGTGGTGGCTGCAGGTGACGACAACGTGACCACAATTCTGCATCAGCTGAACAGGGAGCGCCGACTCTTTAACCTCCCCATCATCGTCTTCCTCGTTTTCCTGGCCGGCTTTGGGGTGTCCGGCAACGTGTGTGTGTTGCACGTGTACCGCACGCGTTTTCGCAAGACTGCGGGCAGCTTCTTCATCACGGCTCTGGCCGTCCTTGACCTGGTCAGCTCCGTCTTCTGCGTGCCCTTCGACATCTTTGATCTGTGTTTTCCTTACATCTACGCGGCTCCTGTCGCCTGCAGGATTTTCAGGTAACTGCTGTGTTATCGTCATGCGCGATAGGATGTGACTGAGTGCGACAGTTTGTGACTGAGTGCGACATTTTGTGACTGAGTGCGACAGTTTGTGACTGAATGCGACAGTTTGTGACTGAGTGCGACAGTTTGTGACTGAGTGCGACAGTTTGTGACTGAATGCGACAGTTTGTGACTGAATGCGACAGTTTGTGACTGAGGGCGACAGTTTGTGCTGTCTCTGTAGTCGATTCTTGTCTGTGTGATTTTCTGTCTGTAAGATTGAATTTGCAAATAGGATTAATGTGTAAACTGCTCAGAGTAATCAATGCTTGAGTGAGTTTCTGTCTATAGAATTACACTTTAAGATTAATGTGTAAGTTGCTGAAAGTAGTCAGTATGTTTATTTTTGCTGGTAAAAATGGCTATCATTTGCTGGTAGGGGGTTCTGCTGGCAACTTAGTGAACTTTCATTATTGTAGAATTCTGCTGTTGACGTGGATGATGACGGCTGGAGAAAGAAAAGGGCAAAAAAATGTGCGACAGTAAAGCAATTGCTAATAAAGTGCCTGTATTATGATGGTGTAGGAATTTACTAGTAATGTGGTTCAATTTTTATGGTATAGGATTTACTAGCACCGCTGTTCTTTGTGGATCGTCTAGGATTTTACTAGAACTACTGTTCTTTTGGAAGGTGTAGGATTTTAATAGTACTGCTGTTCTTTTGGATGGTGTAGGATTTTACTAGTACTGCTGTTCTTTTGGATGGTGTAGGATTTTACTAGCACTGCTGTTCGTTGTGGATCGTATAGGGTTTTACTAGCACTGCTGTTCATTGTGGATCGTATAGGGTTTTACTAGTACTGCTGTTCTTTTGGATGGTGTAGGATTTTACTAGTACTGCTGTTCTTTTGGATGGTGTAGGATTTTACTAGTACTGCTGTTCTTTTGGATGGTGTAGGATTTTGACGGTAAAAGTGCAACGCTGCTAACGCTTACTAGTATGTAATTTTGTTAACTATGAGGTTAACTTTTGATGGTGTGATATTTAGTTGTCAAAGTGTCTAAACACTATTTGTTGTAGAATAATGCAGGAAACATCTTCAATAAAATTAACTAACAAATTACATTCACTTGACAGTAACTAGATTGCAAATGTCTGTGTTCTCACAAGCTCCTAATCAATCCGTCTTCATCATATGTTAACATCTGATAAAACTTATTTGTTTAGAAACAATGTCACCTAGTTTGTCTCTCGTCCCTGCAGCAAACAAGTTTAACAAACGTAATTGCTGCAACACCGTTTGCAGTTGTCTGTACGCACCCACTGATTTTTTTTTAAAGTGCTCTTTTTTTAATCTGGTGCCAGTCATTAGCCGCCATAATACTGGTCATAACGCATGGTCGTTAGGGACTGTTGCTAGGGACGCGTTGCTCAATTTCCACAACAGAGCCAAGTTTTGCTTCTGTCTCCATTTCCTCCTTCAGGGTCTGTCTGATTCTGTTCCTGGCACTGATTCATATTCTGAAATCAAAGCCTCATTATTTTTTTTTAATTACTCAAGGTTGGTATTGCCAAGGTTTATTGGTCGCTGACGTCACAATCAAACTATACAGAACGCACGCGTTCACATATTGCAAATCGCATCCCATGTTGTTATTACACCTTAGATCTGTACTGACAAATAGACAGTGTTGTTGCTTACTCTCAGCTTGTCTGCTCATCAGCTCTTTCATAAGTTCTATTCAGTATAATATACAATTAGAAACACAGTAGAAATAATAATCAAATATGATTTAATTTTCAAAATATTTAATACATTACAAGCAAAGATGGCAGGTTTCAAGAATTCAAAATTACTATCTTATTGTTTCCTTTTCTGTCAAATATTACAAGAGCTAAATTCCACCTTGCCTAGGAACCTCTTTCATTATTATATAGAAATCTGTGATAGTATATAGAAATCTATTATATATATATATAGAGAAATCTCTGATAGTATATAGCAATAATTTGTTGCAACACCTTGCCAACAACTACCCACATAACATGACAAGACAACATTGAGTAATCCATAACAAAAACAACTAATTATAAACTAAATTCCCATAGCTCCTGTCCTCCACACTATTGTAGTAAACAAGATTGCGACATGTCTTGTAATATTTAGTGCATTTTTTTCTCAAAACAAAAAATCAATGATAACAACACGAACCTGCAAAGGGTCACTAAGTATCTATCACTTTTCTTCTCTCTACTGCACTAACCAGTCTGTTTTAAATGCAAGTCTAATTTTCATGACGTCAGTAACGTCGTGTTGTAACACGAACTTTCACCTAACGGTTCCTAACCCCTTAAAAGTAACTCTATTCTCAGCAGTACATTGAATATTCAGCCATTTCTTTCAAACTTCCAATAGCCTTGATTTGCCACAGTATATCATATAAATATAAAGTTTTCTCTCCTTCATCCCATGTTTGAAGCTCATATTTAATTATTTATTTACGTTTATTTACAAAATTCATGACTTATATTTAGTGATTAAAAGTAATTAGGAAACTCTTTTCTAACAATCCAGACTCATGTAAAAGAAACAAACAACAAAAACTTATCTACCTCTTGTAGTACTATTAAGGTGCTTTTTCAACTTTGAACCTAAACTCCTGTCATGTTTACAAGTTTGCAAAAGAACCTTTCAAAATTTTCTCCAGTATTAAATAAAAATCGAATAAGATTTTAAAAAATGAAACACAAATGCACACATGCCAAACACGCACAAACACACACATATAACAAACATGCACATACACAAACAGAAATATATACACACGAACAAAAGCATGCACATAAACATAAGCACACAGATTTCAATATTTGCAGAAAGACAAACGAAGCTTAGAGTTACTGCTTCTCAAATACTCCTACTGTGCGAATTACTCTAGTGAAAAATGGTTGGGTGGGGGGTGGTAATAATATCTTAAATAAGATACTACTTAATTCCTCCAGATACACTCACTAGTTTTCTAGCCTCGGGTAGCATAAGAGAGATACACTGGGGATATAGGACTCACCATGATTATGAACCATAGTTATAATAAACATGAGATACACTTTTGAAATAATGGAATCCCTACACTAGTTGAATGTCATAATGAATATGACTGTAATGGTGATAAAAGAAAATTGATAAATGCTAATACAAACAGAACATGTCACCCTTTGAATCAATCAGAATGTGACATAAATAACAACAATAAAAAAAACATTTGGGGGACTAGATTTATGCTTGTGAGATGTGAAATATATAATTAATAGAGTACAGATTACATTGTACTTTATTTCATAATTACGAATAGCTTCGTGATAGCTTAAAATAGAAGTCTGACGATATGTACAAGAGTCCAGGCAATGGGGATTGGGCGTGAGAGTGGAAGCTGTCGTAAGACATGGGTTTTTTTTTGTTTTTTTTTAAAGAGTCATTTAGCGGCTAAGATCCACTTAAAGCACTGAAAAAAAAATGGCCTAAGTGACATTTAGCACTAGCAGTGCATACGCCCATCTATGAGAGGCACTTGTCATTACCCCCATTCCTCTCTCTCTTCCTAGATCTATACTCTTACAGATAATCGAGACAAAACAATTTAAATTTCGAACTATAATTGAAAAAAAACACGAACTATTTAAAACAAAACCACACCCTGCATCTCGTTCTAATCTATTCATTCTTCCCTTTATTTCAGATTTGTGGAATACTACACAGCGATGGCGGCAGGCCTAATTCTTGCATGCGTGGCCTTTTCTCGCTACTTCAAGATCGTCAACCCTTTCCGCTGTTATTCCGCTGGTCAAGCGCGCGCCTTGGTCATCGTCATGGCGGCCGTGGCCTTGAGCATTGTGTGGCCCCAGCTCGTGCTCAGTGGCTCGCGCACTGTTCCGACCCGGGTTCCGGGCATCCTGGGAGAAGACTGCAACATTTCCGACAGTGCAGCGAATACAGTCTACCCGCTGATCTTTTTCTCGGTCCTTCTAGCTGTTTTCTTCCTCTGCTTCTCCATCATGCTGGTCTTCTACGCTCGCATCGTCGGTGTCGTCTGGAAACGTAGCCGCACCCAAATCGGAGAGCTGGTGAGGGTGAACAGACCAAGAAGGGGTGACCGGAGAAAATCTTCCGGGGCTAGTGCACCTACTCCCCCTACCTCACCCGTCGCCTTGGGGTTTGACAGCTCGCTCTCCAATTCTTCTTCTCAGATATCCATCAGCACCATATCTTTGCCCGCCAGTCCTCCGCCCAGGGCCGCGGTCAAGGCCAGATCTCGCAGAACTAAAAAAGTACGCCTGAAGCCAGCGAGCCATTTGGGACGCACGACGCGCATGCTTAGCCTGGTGACTTTCGTGGCCTTGTTGGGTTACTTCCCCTTCTTGACGGTGCAGGTGGTGGCGCTAGCAGGTGTTGGTTTTCAGATTGATGCTTTGACTAGTTATTCCGAGCAACTTGCTTTCCAGTTTTGCCTGAAATCCCACTATCTCTCTAGCGCCGCCAACCCGCTAATTTATTCAATACTCAGCCCGACATTTCGGAAGGAAAGCATGATAGCACTGAAGAAGTTCTTGACAACGCCCATCATTAACTTATTTCACAATTGCCAAGGATAAAATTATCCTTGAAGGGATTTTAAGGGCTTGAACCTATGTCAGTAAGGACCGTTATTAGTCTTTGACTTTTGTTTTCCAATGTTTTCTTTCTTCTCGTGCTACGGATATTGTTTTTAATACATGGAGCTTTTCTGAGAGTCTGAAAGCAGGAATGGCACTTACCGAACACAAGTATAAAAGGATATCATTTCAAATTTGCAATTCAATGCGACAGACATGTAATGTAATTGGTATTTTTTGTTGTTGTTGTATTACCTAAGTCAAATTAATATACTCTGATATAAACTATTATTACCTATTAATCTATTTTTGGAATCCATTTGCGTTTAGTTTGTTTCTTCTACGAATTATTTTAAATAAAAGAAGTTTTTGTAAACACATATTTAAACGTATGAGCTGGATCAAAAATAGTACAACAGGCTATTCAGCCTGTTATGCAAATTGAATTGTAAATGGTACACTTGTAAACCTCACAATTTACAAGGCAAGAATTTCACACGAAGCAAAACATGCGATGTAGTAGTAGTAGTAGTAGTAGTAGTAACAGTAGTGGTGATGGTGGTAGCAGTATTAGTAGAAGTAGTAGTACTATTGCTGTATTTTCTCATGATTCTCTATAGGTTAGTTGGTTTATCTATATGCTTATGGGAGAGCTACGATTTTACAATGTAGGCACTTCCAAGGAGCACACCAACAACAGTACGACATGTTTGGGATTTCCCGATAGTTTCTTCAGATAATACTCAAACTCAGTGATATATTTCCAGTCCTCCTATTATATACTGTTATCTCTTCTGCTCTTCTATAGATTTTGAATTTTTAATCTGAGATCATGGTGTGTGTGTGTGTGTGTGTGTGTGTGTGTGTGTGTGTGTGTGTGTGTGTGTTCGTGCGTGCGCGCGCGCTGTCTTTTCTGTATCTATTTGGTAGCGCGACGTCGATTACTGGCGGTGTCCTTTAGACTTGCTGGCAGCAACAATATCCGGTCTTCGTGCGGGAATTATGTGATCTGCTTTTTTTTTTTTTTTTAATATGGAAGTCCAACAGTAATTTTGACTTCTGTTTTAGTGTTTGATTCTGGTGAATGCATTTATGCTGTCTCTGGTGTTTTGCTTCCGTAATTTTAACACATAATTCTATGCCACTTCGTTGTGTCTTCTAGTATGTTCTGTGCCTGCTAAAGAATGAATAGAACCTGTTCTGCTGATTCATCGATGTTTGTGTAGTGTCTACATTTGGGGATCTTTTAAGATCTTACAAAATTTTGCCGTTTGGAATTTTGTTTTTAGTGCTTGATCTTACACAGCAGTAATGAGTGATTTTCTGACGGCTTTTTAACAGTCTATGCCTGCCATTTGTCTATTGGCCGTCTTGATGTTTCATGGGCTCGTCGTGTGTGTTAGCCTTGGGGGGGGGGGGGGGGGGGTTATGTCTTCAGTGGTGTACTGATGTTTGTTCTGTCGTCTTCTTTCACTGTTTCTTCGTCTATTTGCCGGCAATTGGAATAATCCATTTAGTGCTACTTCTGTTAGCGGCTCATCTGTGTTGGTATTTCCTATGAACTCGGCAACACCTAACCTATGACCTCTTATTTAGCGTCCTGTATATTCCCGAGTCCTCTGCCTCCCGTTTCCGGAGATTCCCTAGTCCTCTGCCTCCCAGTTTCCGAGGCACGTAGAGTTTGAATCAGCTTTAGTGCGTAGGACCTTATGCATAGTAAAATAATGTCTAATTTCACTGATCTCGTTTCCTGTCCAATCTACAATACCATGAGTATCTCCAGTAAAAAATGTGTGTGGGCGGGTGAGTGGGTGTGCGTGTGAAACTGTTAACGGATTTGTGAGAGAAATGCCACTATCAATTGCATATGGTATCAATCTAATTGACTTTGGCACGCACTTAATGCAATAAAAAACAATTTTTAAATAAAAACTATTTCAGTTATAAAATTTACCACGGCTCGAACTCGAGCCTCTGTGATAAAACTTGGCTGTCGGAATAATTTATAATTCATTAGTAATTGTCATACAATAAAAAAAAGTACATGGGTTAACAGAGCTTACTTAAAAGACATAATTCCACATTTCATTCATAGATCTCATTTTTCATAAAGCTTGCAGGCTACTCTAAGTGAACTAAATAGTCAATAGTGACAAGTGGCGAATTGAACTCAAATAGTCAATAGTGACAAGTGGTGAGTTGAACTCAAATAGTCAATAGTGACAAGTGGTGAGTTGAACTCAAATAGTCAATAGTGACAAGTGGCGAATTGAACTCAAATAGTCAATAGTGACAAGTGGCGAATTGAACTCAAATAGTCAATAGTGACAAGTGGTGAGTTGAACTCAAATAGTCAATAGTGACAAGTGGCGAATTGAACTCAAATAGTCAATAGTGACAAGTGGTGAGTTGAACTCAAATAGTCAATAGTGACAAGTGGCGAGTATAAACAGGGTAAATCTCGAACGAAGTTTATACTGTCAAAACAGGATGAAATTCAACAAATTTTATGCTGTCAAAACAGGGTGAAACTAAAAAAAATTATATGCAGTCAAAACAGGATAAAACTCAACAATCTTGTTTCTTTCAAACCTTCGTAGAAACAAAGTTGTATGTTTGTATAATAAATTTCATTAGAAAATCTCTCACTTTTTAAAAATAGGAATAGAGAGATGAATATACGTGTAAGCGTACGGAGCTGTACTAAGTAAAATATAAAGTAATTATATATATAGAGTACGCTAGATTCGTTAGCACGTGACTGGAATTAAGCTGTTTATTTATGAGAACGTGCACTGTTCAAACACAGGACAATTTTCAGAGGATAGGACGATACCTGTGTTTTGACAATGTCCATAATAGATGACATAATGATTTACATGCCATTTTCAGTAGGCAGCGTTTCCATGTTTCATGTGCCCCCGAGTTCGCACCATAAGGTTTTTGATACCATTTTCAGTAGACAATGTTACCATGTCAGCATCCGTCGTTAGCACGTGTCCGGAACATGTTTATTTCACAGGAAAGGGTGCTTATGTCCGGTTAACGTTCTTTGGAGAGGTCATTACCTAAAATTTATGCGTGCTTTAACCTGTGAAAGTAGTCATCATGCAGTGAACAGTTATCAAATGTGTTATATCAAAACACATGTTCGGGCAGTATGTTATTCAATAAGCAATTTTTCCAGTGACGAATGATACACTGGTTAAACGAGAATCTACAAGTCACCAGTCTAGATAAACATTTTCTTTAAAACAAATAACAGATTGTATGTATGGGGTAAATTGTGTATATGACAAACAAGACATACAATCGAATTTATGTTGTTGTAAGAATTGATAAATATTATTACCAATATGAATTTATCATGTCATTAATGCATGCATTTGCATGAAAAAAAAGTTAGAACTTTTTGAGATAAAACAAAAAAGCGCCTGCCAGAACAAATATCAGCACGTGGTCTGAAAATAATAAAGAATAATAAACTCAACAGTCATCATTTAATTCAATGAGTCTTTTTTTTTTTTAATTCTTTAATGCTCATGAATAATGTAGAGTGGAGAATGCATGAGAAGACAGTGAGTGTTCAGATATGGAGTGGGACGAGGGGAGGAGACAGCCGGAGAGACAGACATAATAAAATTAGAAATGTATCAGGGCACAGTTTATGAGTCCTTGTTCATGCACCGTGACTGGTAGGAGACTGGCTAAATTTTGACCATTCACAACATGAATAAAGCCACAATTACAAATAAGTTCCTCCGCCCCCACCCCTCTCTTCAAAGATTCATAACAGCCACATAACATAGATTACAGTAGTAGTTACTTAGTTAGTAGTAGTTAAGTAATTGAATACATATTACGTCTGTGTGTGACCGCATATTATTCAAGCAATGAATACATATTACGTCTGTTTGTGACCGCATATTGTTCAAGCAATGAATACATATTACGTCTGTGTAACCGCATATTGTTCAAACAATGAATACATATTACGTCTGTGTGTGACCGCATATTGTTCAAGCAATGAATACATATTACGTCTGTGTGTGACCGCATATTGTTCAAGCAATGAATACATATTACGTCTGTGTGTGGCATCACGTTTGTAAGCCTCTGTAGGTGAAGGTGTGGGTGTGGGCAACCGCTATAAATGTGTATTTATATACATGCCCTGTTAGATGAATTAATAGATGAAAGTATTGTTTTAGTGTAGTGTGATTCAACTGTCAAATTGCAGTAACAACAACAACAACAAAAATCAACGGATGATGTCACATTGACAAAAATGCAAACTAGTGGCAAGTGACAACACCACATGATGATGAAATTAATTAACTTTTTTTAAAGGAAAATTTTGAAACATTCTCTATATTTTATGTCATCAATACGCCAGTAAGTCTCGAGCATATGTTTGTTTGTTTTGGCTAGCAAGACCAGTGAGACGAAGCAAGTTGGAGGTGATTGAAGGGAGAAGCGGGAAGAGGTATTTAATACATCTGAACAAGACAGGCAAAAGGTATTCAGGCTAGCATTGACTGATTTAATTTCTTGGCTTAGCTGCTATGTGATAATCACATTCATAATGTACATATTAAGTACAAATGCTACTATGTTACACTATATTAAAAGAAAAATTAACTCGCTACAAAACAACTGTTCGATCGCTCTAAATTACTAGCTTTATTAATGCTCCATTTCCTCACCTTGCAACACACAGTTTTTCTTAAATAACTAACTAAAATACTTAAGTGCCACGATGTCTTTGACGCTGTTTAAAAAAAAATTTAAAGACTTTACCAGCAATTCCTAACTTAAAGGTAGTGGGCTTCGAGTTCATTTCCCCCCATCTTTTTTAAAAGAAGAAATTATATATATATATATATTTCTGAAATTTAAAACCACCAACTCACCACATCCTTCATTCTTCCCATCCATGATATTATGTATATCTCCTTTGGAAATGAACGTGAAATCACCCCCCCAAAAAAACTAAATAAATAAACAAGACAAGGAATTAGAGAACGAGCGAGAGATAGAGATAACACAATACATTTATTCTCTCTTGGTATTCAGTTTATTTTATTTTTGGTTTGTTATTGCTTTTGCTTTTCATATAGATTTAGATTACATATACATACATGTGCAGAAAACTAAGACTTCAAAGAAAGATAACTCTTTGGAAGTTACTGGAAGATTTAGGCAATTACGTTTCTAATCTGAATAATAAAATAAATACACTAGTTATTAATCAACTCTAAATGATCAAAATTTTGTTTTATAATTTACTGCACATTTGAAATCATTAGTTTAAGTACATTTCCAATGTACATGCTGCCGATTCACATATGCAGCCACATAGTAAAAAATGTGGACTAAGCATGGCGTCTTTAAATTCTTCCTTATCGGTGCACAGTCATAGAACAGAAAGTCAGAGTTATCCCTTCTTTTTCAAGATTTATGCTAAGTTTTGATTGAGTTCCAGAAAATTTTACGCTATCCAGAATACATGTACATTTAGGCAGAAGGAGAAAAAGCTAGACGAATGGACAGATTCGTTGACTCTTCAATTGAATTTCCCGCTTGCTAGTATCTACCACTATTATTAGAAAACCAGGTAAGAATACCATAGTTCTCATTTGGTGAAACGCAACTTAGTTGTCTCGATGAAGAATCTTCAGAATATTTTAAAATTTATTTCAATTGTTTTGTTATCATAATTAAATCCTTTCTTAGAAATTGAAACGAGATGGCACATTTATTGGTAAACCTGCATTTTAGGTGCCTAACTTATTTCACCGTGCATTTTTTATGTTAATAAAGAAGTTTTTTGAACCCCACCTGAGGTAAAAATGTATTCGCTAAACTGAAAACCGCCGAAACGCAACACTTTGACTCCCGATTGCCGCCATTAATTGTATTGTGGAAAGGAACATGGCACACGGAAATAGAGAGGATTGGAAATAAAAATTCATCAATAAAAGAATTTTAGCAATAAAGTAGGAAAGTAATTCACCAATAAAAAAAAATAAATTAGGCCTAATCAGTTGAATAATTTACGCACCTAAAATGCAGGTTTACCCACTTATTAATTATAATGTAATTGTAATTCATCTACTGGGTTGACCACTTGAGAAAGTAATGAGAACCAAAGGATTAGGTGGAATTAAGGAGCCTGCGCTCGTATTAGACACTTAGCAAAACCCGAATGTATAGCCTATAAATCAAAATTTCACTTTTTAAATGTATGTTTGATTAAGTAGTTAGTAATATTAAATGTGCTAGTTTATTTGTTAAAAGTTGCCACGTTTAGTCAAACAAGAAAGCAGTTTCAACCCATCGGTCAGCACCAGCTGGGTTTAAAAGGTCACTTATTTGACTTTTCTCCTAGTAAATATGTAAATTAAACAGTACATTGAAAAATGTAGGTTAAAAATAATGTGAATATTAAGAAAAGAAGAGGGGGGATATCCTTATGTAGTCCTGAAACATAAAACATACCTGTACACACACATTGGCATAACATTTTTTTGGGGGGGAGGGGGTTTATGTGAAAAGAAAATGCTCTTGTATACTTATATAGACCTCCCTCATTGTCTGACCCACCCACCCCGCTGGGGCCCTTGTGCACTGCACAGCATTGCACAATCCATTGCGCATGCACACACACACACACACACACACACACACACACACACACACACACACAAACACTGCTTTTTTGCTGTCTGAGCATTTCCTATATTTCGTTTTTTAAAAACAAATTTGTGGGGGAGGCAGGGAGTAGTAAGGAAGCTTCTGATGAGCTAGTGATGAGATTGCTTTGAATACATGTATTATATCACTCTTATTACTCTTTCTTTGCTTTGTCACTACCATGTACTGTTATTGCTATGAAATGACTTTAATTAAATGACTGACACATTAATTACTATGGCAAAGAGAAAGGCCATTGGAGTAGGCCTAAATATTTCATGGTCCAGTAACGTGATGTTTTTCCCTCATCCCACCTTCTGCTCTCCATGGCCAGTTTGTACTCATTTAGTGCCAAGTGTGTTCTGTCACAGAGTGGTCAACCGTTAATGTCTGGTGTAGATCTTATTTATATTTTCACTTCATGTACAGTTCTGAAGAGATATATTTGTTTCCGAGTTACAGAGGTGTGTGATAAAGACTGTACAAAAATAAATGAAAACTAAAAATAGCATCACCCATTTCCTGTCCTCTCTCTCAAATAAACTAATATAATAGTGACTACTCTTTTTTTCTTCTTTTACATCATCCTTTAGCCATAGGAGCGTAAACATGCACATCTGTCTAGTATCTGAACAAACAAGTAATGTTTCAAGTATTGTGATTTTACAAGACACTATTCCATAATCTCTCTTTTTCTCTCGAATACTCAAGTCAATCCCAGGTATCATTGCTGATCCCACATTGACCATTGTCATTGCCCATGATCTTAACCAGAATATTATCTTTGACCTTGTCACTTTCTGTTTTCAGTGTCAGACAGTTTGTTTTCTTTTTTTTTTTCTTTTTCTATTTTTGTTTGTTTTTTTCACACTAGAAATGGCCCTGCACTCCCAGGCTGAAATAGTCTTGTTGCCTAGAGTGCCACTTTTGACTGTTCCTGGTTTGTCACAGACACTGTAGAGCTGCTGTATCCTAGCATTCATAAGTGAGGATTAGTGAGTGTAGGTTTTCCCTCACGAGAACAGATAATCATCTTTAGATGTCAGTAGGTCAGTAAAATCACTAAAATGTCACATTGTGATTATATCTATAATTTGCATGTACCATAGATAAATTATGTCAGTCAGTAAAATATCACTGTGTGAATTAACATTAATTTCCTTACCATAGATCAGTTGTCATTAGGTCAGTAACATGTCACATTGTGAATGATGTTGAAGTTTATATGTACCATAGAATATAGATGAATCATATCACATTATCAAATACCAGTCATTAAAATATTACTATGTGACTGTAACTTTAATTTACCTGTACTGTAATACTATAGATGAATCATGTCATTAGGTCAATAGAATGTCACAGTGTGTATGTAACTATAGTTTGCCTGTACTATAGATGTTCAATCAGTAAAATTTCACTGTGTGAATGTAACTTTAATCATACTTCATAGATGAATCAAGTCAATAGGTCAGTAAAATGTCACATTGTGAATGTAATTATAATTTACATGCACCGTAGATGAATAATGTCATTCAAACATTTTAGTGTGAATATAGTAGTTATTTACATGTACTAGAGGTTAATTTAAAGATTAATAAAAACAAAGCTAGAACAGTATGGAAAGAATGACATCCTATATTTACTCCTTTATCCTAACTCTGAAAAGTAGATGTTTTACGGTTCTGTAAACTGGATTTATAAAGATTTGCAGAATAAAGTGGGGTCTAAAAAACCAGGTAAACTGGAAAGATAATCTTCACATTAAAAATAAAATTTCTTTGTTATAGCAGTCAAACATTAAAAACCATCATGCCTAGAATTACACACCACCTGGTCAGCTTTCACTTAGGTTGTAACCATCCCATAAGTGAAATTATTGCAAATTCTTCTGCATCATAAATACATGCTTAGACTTTATTTGTATGACCACAGTGAATGCTTCCGTATGTGGATCATTTAGACTAAAATTCATTTAGGACAGTACTTGTTAGTAAACATGGGCCATGATATTTAGACTTCTGAACTTTGTGGATTTACAGAAACTTGTTATTCTAAATTGTTAAACTGGCATGTAAAAAAAAAAAAAAAATAAGAGAGGAAGCACATACCAAAAAGAATTTGTACCCAACTAAAACAGTGCCGACAAAGAAAGTGAAAGAAAATTAAAACAAGGGCAATTACATTTGGGACGTTTACCCTCAGTGATTTCTTAGACACTTAAACTATAGTGATGAATCACTAATTAGCTACTTTTACACCCAGTGACTGACACTCAGACTTTCACACCCAAACTTATTTGTGATCAACAGGTTTAACCCGTTCAGTGACAGGCGGAAATGCATCAGCTGACACCACTTTGTCATGTTATTTTGACTCTTACCGATAAATATAATTGAATGGGTCAGTGTACTAAAAAATGAAAAGCGATTGTAATTATCAATGGATTTAAAAAAATTAAATTACAACCTATTATAGACATGCTAAGGAATTTTAAAAGTATTATTTTAAATTTATTTCTTATTCAAAAATAGATAAATAATAAAAAGTTTTCTTATCTTTTTGTTGAATTTGCGAATTTCAGCATCATTTTTTTTTTCTCACAAATCTACTAAAAAATTAAAAGCGAGTATATTCCAAAAAGATTTCCAAATAAGTATTATAGACATACTAAGGAATTTTAAAAGTATTATTTTTAATTTATTTCAAATAATAAAAAAAAGTTTTCTTATCTTTTTGTTAAACTTGTGAACGTTTTCATCGGGGTTTTTTTTGTTATTTTTTTTTTACAAGTCTCCTAAAAAATTAAAAGCGAGTATAATTCTACAAAGATTTTCAAAATAAGTATTATAGACATATTAAGGAATTTTAAAAGTATTTATATAAATTTATTTCAAATTCAAAAACAGAAATAATAAAAAGTTTTCTTATCTTTTACGAGTCTACTAAAAAAATTGAAAGCAAGTATAATTCTATCAATTTATAATAGTAATTAAAGTTACTCAAAACTGATTTTTTGATTCAAAAATCTATTTTAAATATGTCCTGCTGGTTCATTGCATTTGTTCAAAAAACCAGTGATACACTTTTTTTTTTAATCTAAAATTTATAATAAGAACTAATATATTTTAAAAGTATAAACTGAAATAAAAGATAATTGTAAAATTGTGTACTCACCCAAATAAAAATGAAGAATCCATACTTTGATGACTGGACTAATTAATAATTACCTTTGCACATTCAAGAACAAAGATATATATGCATATACAACACAAACATTCCAGAGGGGTGTGGAGCTGTTTAAAAGAAAAACTTATTCTGAATTTATTTTGGGCCTATATAAATAAAAAGATGATTGTATTTTTATTGTTGCATTGACTACTCCTGCTGCTGTATATATAATTATTATAATCTTGTGAGTGTTAGTAAAACAAACAAAGAAATGCTTGCAAAACAAAGCACCTTTTCTTTTGGGGTGGGTAAGTGGGATATATAATATATATATCATTTATATGTCAATTGTCAGTGTACTAACACTTTATAGTTTATTGGTGGTTTAGCATGACATTCCTTACATAAATGTATGTTACATTGAGCACAACCAAATTCTATCCTTGTTGCTTGAGATAATAAATAAATAAAGGCATTGGTTTCTCTTGCCAATCTTGATGCTGTCACGACGACCTTGCACATTTTCATCATTGCAGGACAGTGCTATCACAACTTCATGATGTCATTGCTTTTGGTGCTAAATCCAGCAATGAGTTGTGTGTCAAGTTCATGATGAAAATCAAGATGAGAGAACATGTTTATGTCATTGGGTTGTAGTTGAAGTCTCGTCATAAAGTATGAAAGCATTTCTGATGACAGAATTCACTAGTAAACAAAAAATGTATTTCCAGGCCTTTTTGCAATTCTGCCCACAATCAAAACACATTCTCTTCTGGTCATGAATGTCCACCCATTATAGTCAGAGAGGGCTTACAACTGCAAAACAGGTTGATAAGCACCATTGGGTCCAATGCATCGTTACGCTTGTTGAATGGAAGTTGGATCATTGAAGGTTGACCAGAGAGCCACTTGTTTTTTTTTATCCTGCCATATCATTGCAGTCAGATTAGTTTACCTTCCTCATAATTTTGCTTTCACCTCATTGTAGATTTGGTACCCATTTCAGCTCTTTGTGGAAAACCTGTTCTCTACTGTCTTACAGTTCTACAGGTATACAGCCCTCTCTCAAGCAAATCTTCCATAAGATTTAAAGAAATTGTGTGTGTGTGTGGGGGGGGGCGGGGGGGGGGGGGGAAGAACTCTGTGAGTGAATTCTAGTTCTGCCAACACCTTTGTGACAAAATAAGTGACTAAGTCCATTAGGAATTAGTTGGGTGTCTTCACAGCCAAAGTAAATTTCAAACTTGCATAAATGATGCCCAGATATGAATAATTAGAATATAGTTGTCCATCACTCCTTTCACTTTGTATAAGTGGTGAAAGTTTGGGTCTCCTCTGGCTGGCTCTGCTTGTCATGGATATTGATATAAAGATATGAAGTCAGCTGATAAACGATTTCTGGCAAAGATCAATTTTATGCCAACATTGCCAATAAAAAGGATCTGCTGACCAATAGGGATCAGTCTCTGGTATTGTGGTAAGCGAGACAGGCCCATCAAAATATTGCATGAAATTTATGCTTTCATCTCTGCTAATGTTGTCTGCTCAAAGTTGGCACATATATGGCCACATTGCCAAAAATCAGCATACCTATTGGTATTTTGGATGATGTCTATCAATATCACTTCAGAAAATAACAAAGAAAAATAATCCAATGATGCAGTCAATTACATCAAATTCATCAGGAAACACAGCTCCTATACCAGCTGCATTAAAATCATTGACAGTAAATGATGTATGAAGATGTATAGTCATTCATTGTCAGTATGAATCAATGGGTCTGGATCTACTTCATTGTCAGTCAAACTGGCGACTATCACTGTCCTGATTAAAAACAATATCAAAACAAAATCTTGATTTGCCAGCATCTGAAATCCATAAAATGATCCCTCTTCACTGGATTGAAGAAAAATCGATGCAACTGAACAGTTAGCATTGCTTGACAGAACTATGAAATGTTGCTGTAATTTTGTGATTAACACATGGTGCAAATGAGGCCATCTTGAATAAAATCCTTTTTAAAAAAAAAAAAAGCGTATAAAAATCATACCGATTTAAAATTATCAAAGTTCCTATTGGCTTTAAAAAATCAGCCTCACTTTGGTGTTATGTAAGAAACCGTCTGCTTTAGAAAACAGATGCGCTTTCATGTGCTTATGTCTGTATGAAATGAGGGCAGAAAATGTTGCATATATTTATGTGAAAAGGCAAGAAAAGGGCTCTTATGTCTGTACAACAAATGGGCAGGAAAAGGCACTTATACCTGTACAACAAATGGGCAGGAAAAGGCACTTATACCTGTACAACAAATGGGCAGGAAAAGGCACTTATACATGTACCAGAGTGATGCAGAAAAGCACACTTATGTCAGGAAGTGGATTTTAGTTTTGTTGTGAATACAACCAAGCTGGACATTTCATCTGCAGTGGTAGTGTGTAACTTTAATAAGTAATAAAGACAGTGTTGATTCTAATCTATAAGTTATGTTTGGTATCTTTGAATACCTCTTTCCCAGTTTTATTTGACAACATATTTAATTACCAGTGTACATTTGCTGCTTGTGTTTAATGCTGAGTGTATTATAAATTCATGCTAGGGAACAATGCAGCAAGACGAAATGAATAGTCCCGACTATAAGCGAGCACGTTTGGCACATGAGGATTATTATTTCACCTTATCAGATTCAGCAAAGCACAACTTATCTGAGAAGTGGAAGGAATTGAATGTGGACGATGTTGCTCACCTGTTGGCAATGGAAGGTTTATCTACAGTGGCTGAGTTATTTAGAGGTCAGTTAATTTTTTCTCCATACTTGTATATATTAATTTTATATCTTAACCTTCAAAATTCACTTAATTGGAATAATGCTTTCATTGGCTTCACATATTATTATCAAAACCAGTTAAATTATGCATGAACAAGATCATATTTTGCTCAAAGATTGGATGCATTTTAATTATATATAATATACAATTTGAATACTAAATTTATATAACAACTCATCCTTTCCATTTAATTAATTCTATGTTGCATTATTTCTTTCATTTACCCTATTTAGGTTCATTGTTGTATTATTTATCATGTAATCTATTTCAGATTCAGTGTTGCATTATTTCTTTCATGTATCCTGTCAGAGGTTCATTATTTATTTCATTTAAACTATTTCAGGTTCAGCATTGCATTATTTTTTCATTTAACCTGTTTCAGGTTCAGCAATGCATTATTTCATGTATTTAATCTTATACTTTTGATAGGAAAGTAACTGGGACAAATATAAAATTATGTTGCTTCCATTAGACCACCAGTAAAACTTGAAAACATGTCTATGCTGAAGTATGCTGGACCTAGTGTTTGACAATAGCAAGTTAGATTTTCTTTTTTGTTATTTAAAAAATGTTAGCACATATATAATGTTATTTTTAAAAAAATAGATTAGTCTTTTAAATGTACGTGCTTACTCAATTTAAACAGGATTACCTAAAATATTTTGCAGAACATAAAATTGATGGCACCGTTCTGAGGAGTTTGACAATGGATATGTTGAAAGAGGATCTTGGAATTCAGTAAGTGTACAACATTATGAAAATTGATCTTGATAAGGACTATTTAATATTTATTAAACAAGTTGCAATACTTAACTAAAGAAAAAAAATGATATTTATAAACTTATAAATACATGTATATAAATGGTATGGGAAGCTGAATGGCTGCAAGGTTTGGGCACTGGCCTCTTGTGATTAATCAGGATTTCAAGCCCAACCCCATCAATCAAGGTAGTGAGAGTTTATTTCAATCCACACACCCAATCCCAGGTTTGGGATTGTTGAACTGTATCCAAGTGATAAAGCATTTAGAGATTTTAATTAATATCAAGTGCTAATAAAAATTTCCAATTATTTATAATTTCTAAGAATTTGTGTTTTATTTTGCTCTTTTTATCAGTAATATAACATATGAGTCATCATAAGTTAGAACTTAGATGAAACATTTAAGATAGCCTTTCTTTTTCCAGGACTGCATCAATTAAGAGCTTCCTATATAATTTTGTTTTATTGTTTCATAGAAAGCTTAATGTCACTGGTAACATTGTGCCTTTGAATTAAGCGGAATAACATTTTCCAGAACTGCATTAAAGGCACAATGGCTCTGCTGTTTGTTTGCATTATGTTTTAATATAGTTTAAATTGATAGTCTGATAGTGAAAATAATATACTAAAACTTGATAATTGAAATTTGAATATGTTTTTTTTCTAACAGTGTAAATACTACACTAAACCTTGACAATTGAATACCTTTTGCCCATAATTGCATGGCAAATACTCTTCATAGAAAAACATTATTTTTCATAAGTATGACATCAACATCTCAGGAGATTGAATCTATTTATAGCACTGTCAATTATGTCAAATGAAATTAAGAAGCATCAAAAATGGGTTATATGAAGAATCTTCTTCTTTTTGTCAGCACAAAACAAGAAAGAGGAAAATGGGAAAAAACGTTTTAGAAAATAAAGTAAGAATTTATATCGGGACCAGATTGAACACTGGAAAGAACTAAGGAAAGAACATAACTTGAATACTAACAGACTTACTACTGAATCCTTATTCCTCTGGAGAGAGTCATCATTCATGAGCTCTGTATGGTAGAAGTGACCTTTAACTCAATCACTGTTCCATTCCATAATTTTGGAAAAGTCTGAGCTGACTTTCAGAAAATACTAATTTCATCACAAATGCCATCTGCAAGTTCTTTTGCCTTAAGAAACAGCTTTGATATATTACAAATAATAATAAAATAAATACTTAAATTTAAAGGTAATTTGAATACTGTTTTACCGGTTAATTTTTTTTCTTCAAATTCAGTGTTTTTGGGAGAGCCAATGTGTCTTTAACTGAGAACCACTTATGATACTACAGTTGTATAGACAGCATTGAAGGAATGCATTAACGGAGAATTCCATTGTAATAGTTTCAGAAAATCTTAATATCAGTGATATAACATTTCCCAGAATTACTTAAACTAAAGAACCTTGTATAATACTTTTTAATAGTCTTTTCATTGAGATTTGCTTCATAGAAAACTTGATATCAGTGGTAATATTGTAGCATAAAGTGTGGCAACATCCAGATACAGTAGTTTCTGATTTTCAGGTCTATACAGTGAACAGACTAATCATTTATGTGGTTGAATTGAATATTTTGTTGACACTTGGGTGCCATATTTTGATTGCAAAAAGTGTGCACCATCTTGAAATCTTTACACTTGGACCACACTGATCACAACATGCCAAGATGATCAGAATGAGTGCTGTCACTGTTCACAACATGCCAAGATGATCAGAATGAGTGCTGCTACTGTTCACAACATGCCAAGATGATCAGAATGATTGCAGTCACTATTCATAGCATGCCAGGCTGATAAGATTGAGTGCTGTCGCTGTTCGTAACATGCCATGATGATCAGAATGAGTGCTGTCACTGTTCACAACATGCCAAGATGATCAGAATGAGTGCAGCCACTCCTTTTCCAGAATGATATATTTATGACACTTTCTCATAAAGTCAAATTAAGTTTAACATGTTTATGACGCTTTCTTATAAAGTCAAATTAAGTTTAACATTTATGACACTTTCTCATAAAGTCAAATTAAGTTTAACATTTTTATGTTACATTTTCTGTAATATGTTTTTGTAAATTTCTATATGACTTATTTATTTCTTATTTGGAAAAAAAATGTTGCAGAGAATTAGGAACGCGCCTTAAAGTTTGTCAGTTTCTCCAGAAAATTGGTTCTATGCATTGTCAGCCTCTTGGTTCAAAGGTGATTTTTAACTCTTTTTACAACTGTCATTTTAATTGTGGTCAGATAGATGATGACTGATAGTGAAATATGAAAAGCCTTATCTACCATTTTTTAAAAATCTTCATATAATAATTAAACAAATGTTTATTTATAAATAAATATTTATATTGGTTTTGCATTTTATTGTTCTTAGTTTTGTGCATTTGTATACTTTTATAGAATTTAATATTTCCTACAAGAATTACAATACATTCCTATTCTAATATCTAATGGAGACAGAAAACAAAAATTACACTGACACCTCTTGAAAAAGAGAAATTTACCTTGTAAGAAATATTTTGGGTTTTTGGTTGTTGTTTGTTTTTAAGCAGGAATTTCCACCTGGCATTCTTTAAGAAAATAATATGTTCCCAAATTCCAGAATAAAGTGTAAAGTATATATATATTTTTAAATACTCAAAATTAATTGTATTAAACATTTTTCATTTTAAACAATACAAAATAAATGAATAGGACATTTGAAACTTGTGTTTAGCTGAATTATATAATTTTTTTTAATGAATTTTTACGTTATACTTAGAGCCTTTTTAAAGACCAAGTGAAATAGAATCTAGGTCAAACATAGTATGTGAACAAGATTTGTCATGTTAGTAAGATACACAATTCCAAGCTCTTGTGGTAAAAGCAAGCAGAAGTGACATCAGGCAGGAAGTCAGATGGCTACCAATGTAATTTTCTCTGGTACACCATACAACATTGATCCAATTTGTGCTGATGACAGCAAAAGTTCCTCTGATAGTACTTTGCATACCATTTCTAATGATGTTGGAGATACTGAGGAAACAATAACTGACGATGACCATGTCTGTCCTAGTGTCAGATGAAAGTTTTTCTTTTCAGTTTGTAATCCACTTGTATAATGTTTAAAGTCATCACTGAAAGAGTTAATTGATCTCCACGTATCTTTAAAACTATAAAGTCTGTCATAAACAGTTAAATTGGATTGACTTAATTGTGGTAAGTCAATGTTGAGGTCAGACTTCTCTCCTTCAGTCTATGGCTCTGGCAAAAACAGGCTGAAACATGGTTGCACATGTGCTATGTAGCACTTGCCACAGGGGCTTTAGGGTTATAGCTACCTGAGGCCTTGATGTGAGAGATAGCCAGGATAAATATTGTTAATAATATTGGTTGATTACAATAATCATGCACACTGTAGAATATCTAAATAATAAGAGTTAAGAGTGATACAACAGAACACAGAGTACAGAGGTGTTTCACACATTTCTAATAATAAGTAAGACAAAATATTTAATTTTAGAATGGTGAAAATTATTTACTGCAAAATGGAATAGATTATCTTACCTTATGTATGCCAGCTGTATCCTTGAGAAGAAGGAAAAAAGACTTCACTAATTTAACCATAAACGGGCAAATCCCCCAATCTAAAAAAACCTTCACTAATTTTACCAAAAATTTAAACATAGCAATTTCACCAGAATGTCATCAGACCTCTGCTTTAGCAAGTCACAGATTCACAAAAATGTATGTACAACCTTTTCTGCTGCCTAGAAAAGTAAAATAAATGTATTTACGTTACGAACATCTTACTGGTCTCTATAAACCACTAAACTTTCATCAAATGTCAGTGTGATCTAGTTCATAGTGATTGAATTTCACTTCACATTATAGCTCATTGTGGCTCATTATGTGTTGATGGCTCACTGTATATGGGGGTTCATTATGTATCTGTGGCCTATTGGCAGCTCATTTCTATGTGGGTAGATCATACATCGATAGCTCATTGTGTTTGGTTGGTTCATTGTGCATGAATGGCTCACTGTACATTGATGGGGTAATTGACCTCCAGAATTAAAAGAAGGCTGAGCTGAATGCAGCATCTTTAAAATATTGAAAATGTAATTTGTGCAGGTTTTTAGTGACCCAGTTCATGGACATATGGAGTTCCACCCTCTCTGTATTGCCATCATTGACACCCCTCACTTTCAGCGCCTGCGATACTTGAAGCAGTTGGGTGCCTGTTATTTTGTGTATCCAGGTGCCTCAAACAATCGTTTTGAGCATTCACTGGGGTTGGTATTTTGTGTCAAGGTTCTGTAAACACATGCTAGGTTTGGTTTTCTATCCAAAGCCTTTTATTTAGTGAATTCTTGGGGACTAGTAAAATTAGTCAAACTTTCATATATAGCATTTGTTAGAACTAGCAGACTTAATCAAACTTTTATATAAAACATTTACTGATGTTAGAGATTTTATATAACTTTGTTTAATATTCCTTGTCAGGCTTTGTAAGCATCATTCACTAGGGTAAATATTCTATATATGTGCCAAAGTCCAAAATGTCTTCATGTTTAGTATTCATTGAAAGAATTTATAAACATCATATACTTGGTTGATATTCTGTCAAACCAGGTAGGCAGCAACTGTGAAAATCTCTTAAAAAAATGAAGTCATCTTTGAAAAACTATTGAATTTTATTTTTTCATTGAAAAGCATTCAAATTTACCTATAAACTTTTTATTAGTTGAAAAGTTTTTGATTTTTCAGTTTTGGAATAGCCATTTATGAATAATAGCCATTTTGTGTTTTGTTGTTTAATCAGCTCAGAAAGATTTATTTGTATGGCTCATTTGTTTGTTTACATATGAACAACAAAAAATGGCTGAGGATCAACTCATACAGAGACTATTTACATATCTCTGTATCTAGAGATGATTAGGAGAATTTGCAAAAGCAAATAATAGATGAATAGACAACCATGTGGTGAGGAATCAACACATGGTCAGGAGAACGGCAGTTTGAGAGATCAGAAAATATAAGGCAGTTTATGATCTCCAAAGATTGTACAATAACACCAGTGGATTTAAGTTTTTTTCACCATTGGAGCCATCACATTTGATTTCCCTCAATAGAAGGTAGGATAATGTTTTATAATATTATTTTTGATCATAATGAATATTTTCTTGAAGCTTTTTGTAAACCAAAACATGCTGATAGATGAAGTCACAATGGGAAATCCTACCTACATTTATTTGTATTATTGAGTTTGAAAAGTATCTTTTTGAGAAAAAGACATTTTAGCAGATTTAAAAAAAAAATTGAATATTGGAATACATTCATTGAACATTATTTTTATTTTAAATGTCAAAGAATCTAAACCAAAGAATTAAGTTTAATGATGTTAATTCACTTTTCTTCTATAGACAGTTGCTACATTCTTTATAAATTTGTGAATTTTGACCACTTTATGATAGATAGAAATACTTTTATTGGCAGTAATTGTCACCTGATTCTATATTTGTTTCCATTCACAAAATATTTTCTTGGTTCATGGATTTACAAAATTTGGATGATAGTTGTTGTCGGCCATTCTGCCATAAATTTATTTAAGATTCAAACTCGTATATGATTAAATTATTAGTTCACTGAAAAATGTAGTCAGCACTCTTAAAATAACCACAAACCTATAATTTCAAAGTGATATGCATATATTAAACTAATATAGGCAAGTTTTAGGCATATACAATTGATCAAAAATATTTTTCACATGTCAGCATTTAACTTATTTTATTTATATAACTGTCACAAGTAATTTTCACCAAACAAATTATTTATTCATATTTATATCTATTTACCCAGATAGGGTGAAAGTTTGATGAACTTTTTGAATTTTTAAAAGTTATATCACTCTAAAGTTGGTATGTGTAACTCATTCTGTTGGTATTAAATTTGCTTATATAGTCTTAATTTATTTGCAACAAAACATAATGTCATGTTTATTATTGTAATAAATTTGGTGTTTTTGGACTTAGTGCACATGCTGTTGGTCCTTGAATGTTATATTTTTGGCACTTAAAAAGACCTTGATTTTTTTTTTAAATTGCTTGTGGATCCGTAAAACAAGAAATACATTATTTGAAAGACAACATGTTTTCTGGTTATTGTTTTACTG
This sequence comes from Sinotaia quadrata, assembly GCA_028829895.1. Taxonomy (NCBI): domain Eukaryota; kingdom Metazoa; phylum Mollusca; class Gastropoda; order Architaenioglossa; family Viviparidae; genus Sinotaia; species Sinotaia quadrata. Next base: position 110,358,135 of record CM054181.1, on the reverse strand, counting down.
CACTAGTATTGCCCCAGCATCTTTAAATCAGGGATTGATCATTTGTGGTGTCTTTTTATTTGAAGATTTCAGTATTTTAAAACTTGTCTTTATTTTCTGAAACTGTCCAAAGTAGCAAACTGGAATTTTTGGGATGGGTGGGGTGGGGTTCATGTGCTGTGATCTAGTAAATAGTATACTTTGTTAAAGTTGCACACAAATCTTTATTCAAAATTTATTTTTTTTTGCAAGTCATTCATTATTGTTTATTAACAAATGAAGCTACACAGTATTATTAATATTTTGAAATTATTATATTTTTAATACTTAAATAATTCTCACAATAAATTTACAAAAACATTTTTTGTTTAAAAGAAACCTTAAAAATGATATTGTGGCAATTTTTAAAACAAAAATTTAACCTGGCCTCATATTCATCAAAATATTTAAACTTTTCATAAACTTGTCTGAAAAATATTTCAGATACATTTTTATCGTGCATGTTAAATTGTCATTGTGCGCAGGGTGTGTCATCTTGCTGGAGAGCTAACAAGATCTTTGCAGGATAGACAACCTCAACTTGGCATCACTATGAAGGATGTGCTGTGTGTACAGATAGCTGGTCTTTGCCATGATCTTGGTCATGGGCCTTTCTCACACATGTTTGAGAAATTCATTTCCCTTGCCATAAAGGATTACAAATGGGAAGTAAGAGTTTTATTTTCAAAATTTATATTTTTAAGTTTTAAGTGTAGTTTGTGCAATTCTTACCTATGTAACTTATGCTCTTATTATTATTATAACAAAAATGGATAAGAAAATTTTTTAAATAGGACATTAAAGCCTTGATATTAACATTCTTGAAAATATGTGAATAGTTTGAAAGGACTTAAAACTTTGCTTGGGGTGAGGGTTAGAAGTAATAAATTATCGAAAATATATATGCTGCAAATGCTATCATGAATGGGTTTTCTTCATGTCACTGTACTGAGCACTAATATTCTTGGAAACCATTTTAAACTTGTTTGCAACTCACATAATTCAGAGCATCTAAATGTTTCATAAATGCATACGATTGTATATATGTAGTTTTGGTAGAGAAAATTCATTAAATCTGTTAGAAAAATGAAAGAAACATTGTCTACATAATGCTACTTTGTATGAGATTGTAATATCTGGTCAAGCCAATTAAAAATGGTGCCTGATGATTGGTTGATTGATTGACATAATTTCCAAAGATGAAGGTCATAGTCTCTTAGTAACAGGTACAATTATTATTTTTTGTTTTTAAAAAAGCTTTTAAAAGTTTAAAACATGTTCAGAAATGAGGAATTACTGTTCACATGTATCTGTGCAGCATGAAAACATGTCAGTAGCAATGTTTGACTACATGTTCAATGATCCAGCAAATGGTTTGAAGGAAAAGTTCAAGGAACATGGTCTTGATGAAACTGACTGCTTCTTCATCAAAGAACAGATTGCTGGACCTTACAAAGATCATGGCACAAACAAGAGCTTGCAGGTGGGAATGAAAATATTACCTCCCTTGTGATATTTAAAATAAAGAAATTTGTATTGTTTCATTCAGATGTTTTCAATTAAACTTGGCGGAAGCACCAGATTAGGCACTCTAGTATATTATTATTTTTTGTTCCTTTGTTACAAGGGTAATGATTCTGTTTTACTATTGTCTTAAAGCAGGCATTTATCAGATTTACATCTTGTCTATCCCATTTTTATGCAAGTTCTTATTTTACTGTAAATTGACTTTTTTTAATTAAAAAACCCTTTGTCTGTTTCCTAAAATTCATTTTTCCAAAACTAATGAACATAATTAATTTAAAAAAAGAAAATATAATCCATTTCATTCAGTGCATCCATGCATGTTGGTTGGTAGCTGTATTATTAGTCGAGTTATTAACTATTAGTTATTAGTTGAGTTATTAACTAGCTATTAGTCGAGTTATTAACTATTAGTTATTAGTCGAGTTATTTCAGTAAACATACCCATTTATCCCAAAGTATGTGCAATTGGTAAGTGTTTACTGACTTTGGGCACTGTAGAAAAAATCCTGATACACTAAAAGTGCTGTGAACTGAGAAAGTTTGTGAACCATTTGCAACTGATATTTTTAATAGCAAGAGGTGCCTCTTAAATTTTGAGGATTATATTATCTTTTCTCTATATATTGCACCTCTCAAATGCAGACATGGATTGTAAGAATAGTCTCCATGTACACCTAGTCTTGCCAGTGTTAGTCTTAGTATTAGATACCATGGGTTAACATTGACCTGACATATATCTCAATGAAACTTGTAGTGGACACCCATGTTGAAAGGCCCCTTACGTCTGACTTATTAATTAAATAAAAATTTATTTAACAATATATTATAAATTTGTCTGCACTCACAATTTAGCATATACACAGGGTGGCCCAAAAGTAGGTTTACAGTTATTAAACTACCTTTTATATGGTTGAAGTTACTTGCTTAGTAATACCAATATAAAACAATGTTGAAGGAGGACATTTCGAGCATCTGAGAGATTAAATTGTTTATGTTTATGTTATGTTAACAGGTATAACAAATTTCCCGCTGTTCTAGTGTCGAATAAATAGTCTACGTGAAATCTGTAAACTTACTTTTGGGCCACCCTGTATATATACATTTCTAAGTTCATTGATACACTTATTGGCTCTCTATAGCTGGATACTTTCCACAGTTTAGTATTTACTGTTATTTTCACTTACTGTTCATTCAGTCCTCATTGACTGTTCCTGAAATGTTCTACTGTTAATTGACCTGTACAACATATAGGACAATACCATAACATAACAAGAGAACTGAGATAGATAGATGGCTTATAAAAGTCAACTTGACCTGAATCATGGATTTTTTTTGTCTTTCTTGCCCTTTTGCCAAGGTTGGATAAAGATGAATGACATCAGGGGTGGATGCTACACATTCACTTCAGCTGGTCATGTTGGTCGTAGCATATGCTAACAATCAAATGCAGATAGGGATTTTCAAGGAAAAAGGAAGAACAAAGAAAGAAGAAGCGCTGTCGAATCCTAAAAGCAGTGTCCTGTGTATGAGTTCTGGATGAGCTCACATTATCAATATCCCCTTTTAACAGATCATCAGATTTATCTTCATAATTATTGGATTCAATTGTTTGGTTCTGTCACAGCCATGACTGATTAGTGTTACATTCTCAACATAAGTAATCGTACTACACCCTTTCACTATAATTACATATATATCCATACACAATCAAATATTATTAAACGAGCTGTATTTTATAGATCAGAATTATGCTATGAAAAAATCTCTGAATCACTATTGTGACATTTTACCGACACCTAGGTCTGTTGCATTAAACATGTTACAAAGTTCACAAATAGTGGGTATTCACATTAGCTGCAAGGAATAAGTTAATATTAAATCACTTGGTGTTTTCTCTTGAATTAAAATACAACATAAGAAAATCTCTCAATTATAAACATTACACATAATTGTACACATGAAATAAAGTACATTATTACTAGCTGAAAGAAACATGAAAGCTACAAGTTAAAAATTTACAATGAAGAAAGACAACCATGCACATGTGCTTTTGAGTGTGAATGTTTGAAAACACGCTTTAATACAGTGAAGATTCTCTGAACATTGATAGAACAAGAAATATTTTCTACAAGTCTGGCTTGCTTCTTATACTACCCTAACTCCCATTGGTTAAAAGTAATCAGCCAGTACTTGGCCATTGGTTAAAAGTAATCAGCCAGTACTTGGCCATTGGTTAAAAGTAATCAGTCAGTACTTAGCCATTGGTTAAAAGTAATTAGTACTTGGCCATTGGTTAAAAGTAATCATCCAGTACTTGGCCATTGGTCAGTCATGATGTACCTCTTGCTCTGTCAACTGTAACTACTTCAATAGGCGCAGACCGCGAAATTTGTACGGTAGCGCAAAAATTCTTTTAACTCGGAATGTCACCCCAGGGAAACTTTAAGTTAACGTTTAGGAAAATATGTGCACTTTTAACTATATGTTAGACTTAACATGCAGAGCACAATGTCTACTTTTAAACTTCACTACATTAGCATTAATAACAAGAATAAGATGCACTATATTTTATAATAAAAAAGTTCATGAATACAAGTGTACATTGAAAATAAGTGAGAAATGGAGGAAACCGAGAAAATATTTGTCACCCCGTTGGTGAAGCTGTTGTTTGCAAAATGATGCCTGGCTAGGTATCTTGTCAGTAAACTTACACATTAAGAATAAGAGTACTTTAATTTTTTTTTTTTACTTTAGTTTGTCTGACATGGAAAAAGAATAAAAAGTACCCCAAATACTCAAATGTTGTTTTTGACATGGAAGTAGGAAAAGAGAATAAGGAGCTGGCAGATGGTGAAAGTTGATTTTTTGCACATTTAATTCTTCCCAGTCATTATTGAGAAGCTGTCATGGGCAATAATTAATAATTTCTGTTTCTAATTTGTCCAGTTATAGACTTGAGGCACATACTGCTTAACTTACAGCACCACCTTATATTTTTCTATGTAGAAGTGGGTGTACAAAGGCAGACCCGAAGAGAAAGCATTTCTGTACGAGGTAATGGAATATTTTAATTGCATTATATATGATTATATATGGCTTCAACAGCTTATCTGTTTCTAATTTGTTTATGATTTTTGTTTTTATGAATAACTAAATTAAATATTTACGTTTTTCCAAAATGATTTATGACTTCTGCAGTTCAGTCAAAGTCATCTCTTGCTGCAAAGCAGTATAATTCACTTCAGAAATATAATTTTGGATTGATAATTTCAGAAAAATATTTTTTGTAATGATCTTCTTATTGGCTGAATATGATTTTTAAAACAGATTATTTGTTCTTTGTAAAATAACTTTTATGCAAAAATATATTGCACTTTATATACTTATTTGAAGTTGTGAACTACAGAAGTCATAAATCTTGTTGAAAAAATGCAAATATTTAATTTAGTTATTAATACAGTTTTTAAAAAAAAATATTTATTTTTATTGAACCAATCATTTACTCACTGCTATAATTTGTTGCAAATGTATCCTCTGCTATGGCTTTCCTATAAATAAGTATATCTTCAAATTTTAATAATGAGTCTTGAGATTTAAGATGACATTACAGTATTTTATGTTTAATGAAGAGACATTAATTAGAGCCACTCTTTTTCATTTCTATACCCAGCTGTTTGGATCATAAATTCCACTTTAAAAAAAATTCAGAGAATTCTCTGACTTATCATTCAAGTTGTTTATTAAATCTAAGTTACAAGAAAATATTTTTTTATGAGTTACTAATCATAAGAATCTACACATATTTTGTATGTATTGCATGAATTTTTTTTGTATAGTTTCAATTTTTTTCTTACAGATCGTGGCCAACAAACGTAATGGAATTGACGTAGACAAGTGGGATTATTTTGCACGAGACTGTCATCATCTTGGTATGCGCAGCAACTTCGACCACAAACGATTCATCCATTTTGCTCGGGTCATTTCTGTTGATAACCAGATGCAGATATGTGTTCGTGACAAAGTAAGTTTGCTGTGTAGATGAGGATGATATAGGAATAATGTGTATTTAGATACTGTTTTGATGTTTTTGATATTGCTTACAAAATGTTGTTATGAAATGTACCTTATTTAGATTAGCTTTGTAATATGTTTGTGTACACTACACTCAATTGAGTCAGATGCAGCCTTAGGGCAAGACAAGCGAATTGGGCTCAACTCTGTGCCCAATGCCCAAGAGGGTAGCAGTTGGCTTTTCCCAACTGACCATCCCAGAGTATTCTGCCTTGGACCTTGCAGACCCAGAAATTGGGCCTGGGTAGAGTAGTAGTATTCACAGCTGCTCTTCAGATTGACTTGTTTTGGTTTGCTGAGTTGTAGAGTTTGTGTTTTGACAAATTTTAACATTCAGCCATTTAAACAGAATCTGACACAAATATGATATAGACATATTTAATACACTTATTGTAAACATATAATGAAAGAAATGATATATATGGTGTAAAAGTATTTAAAACGCTAAATCTAAACTGATCACAAAAGAAATTATGTATATGGTGTAAAAGTATTTAAAGCACGACATCTGAACAGATCAACACAAGTTGTATATATAGATAAATATTTAAAGCACTGCATAAATCAAGCATCACTATGTGAGCCTTTTCTGAGTTGAACTCTTACATTTGTATAAGTACAGCAGACTCTCAGTTATTTAGGATGACTAGGAAGGCATTATAAATTCCCCTCTTAATCAGTCATCAGTATAAAATGTATAAAAACATTTACAAATTAGTGAGTGTTGAAGAAAAAATATATTTGAACTTACATGTGTTATTAATTTTAAATACAAAGAAGCCATTTTTCTGTTTATTCTCTTTAGGCAAAAGAAGATGGTTACCATTTGCCCATCCTTAATTTCAGTTTATTGAAAAATTGCTATGCTTTTATTGCACATATGGCATGGGAAGCCATGATTGTTTTAAGTAAACGAATATAAAGCCACTGCTTTATAAAGATCATCATAAATAGAGGCTTGTTTCATTCACTCTTGTCAGAACCTTGGCAAACTGAAATAACTTAAAATATCATATATATAGTTTTAAAATGCTAAAGCGTCTGTGACCTTCGAACACATGGGAATAATTTTTGAGTGACACTAAAGCGTCCTTGACCTTTGAGCCTGTGGTAGTTGTTTTATTCACATGGCCAACTTTATGTTGCATTCTTGCATTCACAAAACATCAAAGTACTCATAATAAACAACAGTCAAGGTCATTTGCTAATCGATGCTTGAATTTTCACTCACAATGTGACTTATAATGTAAAAATAATAACCAAGCAGGTAAGGAACAACAGTTATAAAAACTGTCAGCACACTTTTGAAAAGAGAATAATAGATAGAATGATACAGTTTTAACTCCTGAAATGTTTTAGCAAACCCATTACACACCACACATTCAAGTACACTATGCCTAGGCATTCGAGCATGTGGGAGTTTTGGAAGCTATGCTCAAGCATCCGTGATCTTCGAGCGCATGGTAGTTTTGGGTATTTTCACATGGCCAGCTTTTATATTGCATTGACATTGTCATTACAGCCACAGGCACTAAGTTTAATTTCATTCCACCGATTGACCTGGCGACATACTTTTTTTGTTGCTGTGTGCCTGCCTGGAATTTATAATGCTGAGTGGTGTGATGGGCACCCATCTTAACAGCAGCTTAGATATGGTCAAGGTCTTTTGTAATATGATGCTCGAATTTTCACTCTCAAAGTGACTTATAATCAAGCATTCCAATAAACAAATTCATTTATGTTCCTAAAAGTGTGTTCATTTTAATTTTCCATCTGTCATACTCTAGTTTCTCATATCATTCACTGTTTGGTTATCAGCAATGTATTCATTCATTAATGCCATAACCATCTTACCTGTTTCTGATTTTTAAATAATTTTTTAATAACATTTTATTTTGTGGAAAGAACATTCATTCCACATTTAAACATGACCTTATGTGGATTGTTTAACTTTAATGACATGTTTACAGAAATAATGAAATATATGCATTCACAGTACTTATCACCAGCAGTTTTGTCCCTTTATTTATTGTAGAGCAGCATTATTTCTTGTTTAGCAGCCATTTCATTCTCCATATTTTTGGCATCATTCATTTAGCATCCATTTTCTCATTTCCCATATTAATAGTATGCTTGTGCTGTAAATGTAAAGCACTGTATCTAGATGACAAATGGTGCTTGTGCTGTAAATGTAAAGCACTGTATATAAACAGATCACAAGTGGTGCAGAAAATATATAAAAATATTAGAAGCAGCAATATGTACTTTGTGGGAATGTTAATGTTATTGCACTTTACCAAATCTGTAGTAGTGAGACCCAGCAGTGCATTGCAAAGGCTGTATTGGATGTGATTGTATTATGAATAATTTTTACATATTTATTTGCAGGGACTATTATCCAGTTTTGTCATTTAATTTGTTCGTGATTCTTAAGTTAAGAATCTTAATTATAACACAAGCTTTGGAGGCTGGCTTTAACCAAACATGCCTAACTTTTGTCATTATTGAGGTATGTTTTTTATTAGATCAGATTATTTTTATTTAGTTAACTGCATGGCAAATTTTCAGTTATGATCAGAGGAAAGCAACTTTTATTCACTCATTTTTCTCTTCCTCTAGAATATTGAAATATCTTTCTGTTTCTCTTCGTTCATTCAGTATTTATTTCTTCAATTGCAGGAAGGCTTCAACATGTATCAAATGTTTCACACTCGTCATGCACTTCACCGAAAAGCTTACCAGCATAGAGTGACCAGTGCTGTAGAGATCATGTAAGAGACAGGAAAAAAGAGAGAAAAGAATGATTAGAATAAGAATAGAAAAGAGAGATTTGAATGATGGAGAGACTTATCATGTGTGTCCATGTGTATATTTGTGTAATACATTGGCTATATTCACTGTCACCAACCACAACAAATTAATTGCAAAAGTTAAAAATGAAAAGGTAATTACAGTGTGGTCTTGATATATATATATATATAATTTCAAATGACATTATATGGAGCAAAATCTCTATTTGCATTTTGAAAAATACATAATCTAGAATTTGGAAGATTTTCTTTATTGACCTTGCCTTTTGATGTGTGCAGAATAATTGAAATGAGAAATTGAAAATTAAAATTAGTAAGGAAATACATTCATGAAGCAGGGTTAATATGATTTATAGCAGTTGTGAAATGTATGAAAGGCTTTTAACTTGCAAAAATTATTTTATGTTTTGAGTGCACATCTCAGATTAACTCTTGTATTTTTTAATTTCAATTTAAACTGTACTTTAACATCTTCAGCCTTTTTTGTGGAAAATGTTTAAATGGCTTATGACATTTTCTGAACCTGTATATCTCAGTATGCAAAATATTTTATTTATTTGTAGCTTGTACATTTTTACAATTTCTGAACCTGTATGTCTTAGTAAGCAAACTATTTTGTTTATTTTTAGCTTGTACATTTATTAGTAATTATACAGTTTTTATATATATATATTTTTTTTTAATTATACCATTTGTCTAGTTGCTAATGATGCCCTTTACTTATTAATTATGTGTGTATTAAATTGTTAATTATGCCATTTATCAAGTTCTTATTTATTCCCTTAATAAAGTTGTTAATCATACCCTTTATCCAATTGTTAATTTTACCTTTTATCAAACTGTTAATTATACCTTTATCATACCCTTTATCTAGGTGTTAATTTGACCTTTTATGAAGTTGTTAACTATACCTTTATTAAGTTGTTAATTATAACCTTTATCTAGTTTTATTGATGATTTGTGATTTTCTCTTAAATGTCTAGTCTCTCATTCTGATGTAACAGCTCTTTACAAAATGATATTAGATCGAGATACAAAGCTGCTTCCTGATGGGCTTTATGTTGTTTGATTTGACAAAATAACAGAATAGTATTAGGTGTTAGGCTCTGAAGATTTTTAATAACCAAATTTTACAATAATTTATAAATATTTATTTTTACTGCTCAGTAACTTCCCCAGACTGACAAATTTGGACACAAGGCTACTGTAGATTAAATTTAAATTAATTTTAAATTAAACTACTCATTAACTGTTATCAGATTTAAAGGTTGTTTGAATCAGTTCATTGTTGGGGTGGGGTTGTCAGACCAGCAGTTCATTCATAATTTTATAAAATTTAATGGGAGGTCTTTTCAGAGCAGCCTTCCGTGAATGATGTTAGTATCAGATCAAGGGTGGTTTGTTTGACTAGGTACAGTATATGCCAGGCTAGGGGAAGAGTTGGATAATAGAAACCCACACCAGTAGGTATTTAGTAAATGAGATTGTGTTTCTTATTATGCAGTGTGTGTGTGTGTTTATTTGGCTCATTTGTATTATTACTATTTCTTAACAGGATGCTAGAAGCCATGAAAGAAGCCAATGAAATGATAAGAATTCCTGGTGAAAATGGGTAAATTAAAATAGTTTATTCCTTACAAACATGAAAAATAAAACATACAGATAAATTCACATCAGAAGATAAATTCCTACTAAGCCAAAGAACTGTGACATTTTAAGGAGTGAATTTTTTAATATACATGTGAATTATATTAAATGTGATCTAGCCAATTTTTAAAAATTAATATGGGGTAAAAGTACACATGTGAATTGGCAGACATTGTTCACACCAAACTTGTAAACAGGATGCACAAACACAATATGCATCTGCATACACACATACATGCACATACACCTGCATGAACAAGCAATAAAGTTTCAACTATTACCTCTAAAATACAATGGAACCCCGTGATAATGCAAATTCGGATATAATGTGGTCATGCCATGTCTCCTGAAATTTCGTATATTCATTCGCACATGAAATTGTTTTTCAAAGTAAGTGAAAAAGAGTATAAAAAATATTTAACTTCATTTTTGGGGATGAGATTGCGTATGAATTTGAATATACATGTAATATGATTGTGGCATGATTCATGTATGTGTATTTCTCTCATATTGGGAAAGAGTATTTTTTTAAGTATGAGAAATACAGTGTAAAACGTTTATTATCATGTTGGCTAGTCTTGACAGTGTTGTTAGACACAATCGGGGTGGGTGGGTGGTTGTCGATAGCAGCTTAATGTTACCACTGGAGCTTGCATTGATTATTTTGTCTTACACGTTATCTGATCTGTAGTGCTCCAGTAGGACCCCACAATCTCACATTACAACATTACATCCAGAGGTGGAGGGCATGAGGGCTGGTGGAATGGGGTGAAAAAGTTCACACCAGTTTGGCGCACACCCTCAAACATCCTCCATCGGTGGGTGGTTAGACGCAATCAGTTGGAAGTAATTAATGTCTGCTTTATTAACTGTAAATTGAAAGGATATGAAATTCTACATGCATTCAGCTTAATTTTTTTTTTAAAGTGCCTTTGACTATTGCAGGCCCACTGTACTAGTTATTGGGCTTTATATGTGTTCATTTATTGCAAAACCCCACATTAAAGTGACCCTGCTATTAATACGATCCGTTTTTATGGACACCAGTTATCACATTATTGCGAGGTTTCACTGTAATTGCATTTTCATTTTTATTTATCTTGCAAGTAAAACACAAATTAACAACAAAAAATTGAATTCATAAACAGCCAGTGTAGGCATAAATAGTGAGTTTTGTTCTTGCATTACAGTAATATATCTTTTATGTATGCAAGAGGTGTTAGAGTATTGAATGCTGAAGAAAGTTAAAATAAAATTCATAAAGATTGTGAATTGCAGTGTTTATGAACATCAGATGCTTGCTTCTCTTGTGTAGAAAAGAGGTGAAAATGTCTGAATGCTGTAAGCCGGAGAACATAGATGCATTTTTAAACCTGAATGATAGCATCGTCCATTTGATACTTTTGAACTCCGACCAACGACTAGAAAAAGCCAAGAAAATCTTGAAAGACATTCAGTATCGAAGGTTATACAAGTGTGTTGGTGAGAGCGTGCCCCTTGCTGGGAGCAGGTTCACAGATGTAAGCAGCACATTTCTTTCTTAGACTGATTTGTGAGTTTTCTTTCTCAGAACAGTTTGTGCAAGCATGATGTTGCAAGCAGGCCTACAGACATAAACAAAGCAATTTATGACTGCTTATGTGTGAACAGTATGTCTGTTGCCAGGATTAGTAAACTTGTGCTCTTCTTTTTAACAGTTGTTGAAATGTGCACACTTAACATTGTATAGTGGACAAAGGTGCCAAGATAACAAAGAAGTCATGCAAATTGGTAGCCAGATTATTTTAATAGTCCTATCTTTTGGCTGCATATGCAGTGTTTGGGGTTTTATTAAAGTTGTAAATATTGAACAGTGCTGTTGTAATTTATTTGTGATCATAAGTTTGGGGGTTTTTTTGTTAATTTTATTTAAGAATTGTATAATCATGTATCTGTTGATTAATTGTGGATAATTGTGTCTTGTGTGTGGTGGGTTCTCTTAACTGTGTGGAGGTGTGCTTCATAGCTCAGTATCTTATATTCCACTACTGCATTTTGATATCTTATAACTGCGTGGAATTGTTTCATAGCTAAGAGTCTTATATTCCATCAGTGTGTTTTGATATCTTATAACTGCTTACTGTGGTATCTCAACATTTTGTTTTGATGTCTTATTAGTTTCTGTTATTTTTCATCATTGTGTTTTGGTATTGTAACACCTCTGGCACCCTTCACTCATTATGATTATTATTTATTAATTAATAAGCATAACCAATTACAAGTGATCGAGAATCTTAATTTATAGTTATTAATAATTCTCCCACAAGACCAACCTGTCTCTCACTCGGCAGATTATAAGGGTGTCGTAAATCTCTCACTTGGCAGATTGATTATAAGGGTGTCGTAAAACTCTACTCTTTACATAGTAATAAGATAGATGTTTTACTGTCACTTTTGCAACAAGTCACTGTCTTTCTTATTTAGATGATGGTCTTGTTTATCCCTTCTAGGCATGTTACAGAACTGTTCCAGAATCTTTGATACGCTCACAAAGCAACCCACAAAAAATCATCCATACCTTCACATACACTATCAAGCACATCAGGAGGAATGTTTCGGAATTTTCATGTGCACTACTCAAGCACACCACAAGGAATGGTCAAAACAATGTTTGTGAATTCTCGAGACCAAACTCAAGCCTCAATGTTCTAAGTAATCTTTGTGAATTCTCGAGACCAAGCTCAAGCCTCAATGTTCTAAGTAATCTTCCTGAATTCTCGAGACCAAGCTCAAGCTTCACTGTTCTTTGTGAATTCTCAAGACCAAGTTCAAACCTTAATGTTCTAAGTAATTTTCATGAATTCTTGAGACTGAGACCAAATTCAAGCCTCTGTTTTTGCAGTATTGGCTCATGAACAAGATTCACAGGAATCAACTTTCAGTAACACATATAGTGATAAGTTCAATGACAACACCTGATACACACTAATGTGATCTGGTAGAGTACAGTAGTTACTGCAGTCTGAAGCAGATACAAGGTTATGAAACCAAAAATGGGTGTGCTTCTTTCTGCAAAAGTCAAATTAAGGCAGCACTAAATTTTAGGTATATTTCATCTCTAAACTCCTTTCTCCCTTACACATATTTTCAACTTACAAATCTTGCAACAATATTCAGTCGCCCAATACACACAGCATAAGAAATAAAGCATCAATCAAAATTCACAAGTATAATGTACAACAAAATCAAATTAGTGAATATAGAAATAATGGTTCAATTACATAAAGCATTCTCTAATTTAGATCATAGATCAATTGCAAACGTGCAAAATATTTCTAAGTCCATTCTTTCTTTATCAAGATATTAATTAACTTACCATAAGCTAATGATCGCCTTTATGACCAGATTCGAGTTATGTTCAAATCATAGTGATTAAAATATAATAGTTTCTTCATCAAAATAACTTTTTGTCCATCCCCACTGGATGAAGTTGTTATGAACAAGTGTGAGATTATTAGTCAGAAAAACTACTCATCCCCATTTAGAACTGGTTTGGATTGCATCAGCAAGTTCTAGCTTATTCTTTCCCTGAGTTGTTTACTCCAACTCTGACACTTACAAAAAATATCATCATAAGCACTGCCCAAGGTTGGGTCATGTTAACATTGGCAACAATATATAATTATTAAGTTTAGAAATAGGGATAGGCAAATTTACTCCGCTACAGGTGTCTTATTATGTCATATTTCATTAGTGTGCTTTGATGTCTCAAAATTACTTATTGTAGTGTCTGATCAGTCAGTGTTTAGAGATGTTCTGATGTCTTGGATGTTTTCTGTTTGCACACACATTTATCATTTTATGGTACCATTCATATTTACAAATGTGCCTTGAGCGAAGTCTGTAATCGTCAGTAGAATAGCATTATCAACTGTAGATGTAATATCAGTGCTGACAGTGGATACAGTCTACACTCCATCTTTTTCCCTTCTATAATAACTTTCCTGAGACTTGTGATCCATGCTAAATGAGTTTCTTTTCAACTGCAGGAAAAACAAGTCAAAAGAGATATTCTAGAAATTCTCAATTCAGAAGTAATGCTAAAGAAAGAATTCACTGGACCTATACCAGCTCATGATCATATCATTGTGCAGGTGAGTGTTAGGTGCACGCCAGGTTGTTGGCATGCAAAGTCTTTGGTCTAAAATGTACAGATTTAAAGAGCAAAGTAAATATTTTTGGAATTGAAGTTAAGTGTGAACATTGGTCATTTGCCTGTACGACACTAAAAGTACTGGCTTTGGTTATATGTTTTATTTATTCATTTTTGTCTCTTGCCAGTTTTTAAATTAAAAAAAAAATTGTTTCTAACACGAGTTAATAATTTCAGATTGTATTTTTGGACTTTGGCATGAACGAAAAGAATCCTGTGGATGAGATTCGATTTTATTCAAAAGATGATGTCAATCATGCTGCGTCTGTACAAGCCCAAGAGGTAAATTAAACTTGTATCAACTTTTATTTTTGCCATTTTATTCTCATTGTAGTGAGAATCATTTGCTTGAGACGAGAGCAAAGGGCAAGAATCCATTTTGCAGATAGTGTTTTGTTTCAAGAAATAGTACAGTACAGCCACATCTTATGCACATTTTTCTTATGTAAATTCAACTATACTGACTCAACAAAACAAAACAAAATAACCAGAAATGTAACAGTTATTTATGCACACCGTCTGTAGTAGTCAATAAAATGAAAGGCTGTTCTATCAGTTGGTCTCAGTTCTCCTGTATCAATGTGCGCATTTCACTGTGCTTTGTAATTCAAGTATTGAAAGATACATATGTTTTTTTTCATGCAGCATTGATCCTAAACACAAGTACTTCATCTGATGCTAAGGTGGAAAAACAGCAATCTGTTCCAGTGTTTTAAATTTCTTTCTTAAATGTTGTATTTTGATAATGTTTGTTGTATTTTTTTTTAAAAAAGATATAATATTGTTATATGTTTATTATATTTTTGTTCTTTTTTGTGATGTTTTGCTAGGAAATGGGCTAAGTGTTAATTCTCCATCACCCTGGGCTTCCCATAAGTCTAACCCCAAAACACACCTGGCTGGCCTGTTGGAAAGAAGGAAGATAGATAGCATAGAATAGAAGAGTGATAGTTGAGAATAAAGCTCTGATCCCCCTAATATATATACAGCCAGGTATATTAATTAAATACATGTGATAGACTGCAACATATAACATGTAAGTAAGCATGAATGGTCTAAGTATCAGTAAATATATATTTAAAAGAGAAATACAATAAGACACTAGACAGAATTGTGGTTACATATCGCGTATAGTTCGATGGTTATAATTAGAGAATATGTATATGTATTATTAGTAATCATGACCATGTATAAGAGATCAATTAAACTGTATCTGGCCTGTGGTTCATTTCACTCTGATGTTGCTTCCATGGCTTAGCACTCGTCAAGAAACTTTTCCCTACAGTTTTTATATAAACTTGTAGGTAGGGGTGAGTATTTAATTAGTTTCCTTTTTTCTTGGTAAAAAAATTAAATAAATCATTGGTGAAAGAATAGTTGGAGGAAAACATGCCATTATGTGTCTTTATATTTTGAAATAACTCTTTTAATTAAAGTCTGGTGTAGTTTACAAATTAATTAAATTCACCTTTCTTTGATTCAAAATCAGAAAGGTTTTGTAAATAAAGATAATTACATGAAAGTTATAAAAATTTAAATAATTAATTATATTGTTGATAATCTGTTGCTTTGCAAATAATGAATTGGTTTACCTTTATAGTATACTCACAAATAATGTCAAAACTTATTTGGATAAATTATTTTTTACATCATTATGTATAGTATGTCATTAAATAAAGAGATTTAACTTTTCCACTTTACATTGGAATTTCTGAGTTTTAGTAGTCAGCTTTATTTCTTTGCCATTAATACTAAGCTGAATGGAATTTTATGTAAAACTCATTTAATTTTTTTGGCGGAACTGTAGTTTTAACAAATCAATGGTATAGAACTGTGAATGTAGAGTGGAAGGCAAGACATACTTTCATTTTTTTTTTTTTTTAGCGATACTCTTCTTATTTCAGATATGTGATTCTGTGACTTTAAGAGCATAGCATTCATCAGTTTCATTTATATGTCATGGATCTCTTCACATCAAAGTATACTTCTGTGATGAAGATTTCTGAATTACAGGTATCACATCTTATTCCACAAGGCCGCTTTAAGGAACAGTTGGTTCGAGTTTTTCTCAAGCCTACTGGGGATGTTGACACTGATAGCAGAAGTCAGCAGTGGTTGGAGGAAGCATTCACTGCCTGGTGCGGGAGGAATAATATGAAAGAGCCAAAAGTAAGCTATAAACATTGCATATTTATGCTAGCATGTGTTTAATGTGTACAGAAGTAGAGGGTATGGTTTTCAGAATCTCAGAGAAATTAGTCAGGTGCATAACAAGAGTGATTGTTTGTCTCAGAAAAAATTGTTTGAAGTATGGCAAAAGTACTTTCTCTTCATCTTTCTCTTTCAAATAAATTCCTGGGGTCATATGCAAATAGAGGTTTGATATTTTTTTGTTTTAAATTTGTTAAATTCAGTCTATTGCCATTTTTGCAATTTACAATGAGAAAATGAATCAATTATGAATATAACAGAGAGCTTTATTTGATATTTCTTAAAAAGAAAACTGAAGTTGTTATTTTAATACAAACTTGTGTCTTGCTGAACTTGCCTAACCATCACAAGCTGAATTAATAGAACAAAAATAATGAAATAAATTTTACTGTATATTTCTCTAATTAGGATAAATATCAGTTTGTTCTTTTTAGAGTTGTTAAAGTTTTAAAGTAATAAAAAATTAGTTCTGTCAGTCATTTGACTTTCTAAGCTGGGAATTCTGTGAAAGCTGTTCATAATGGTCAGTTTCTGTCAGTTGGCTAAAGCATTTTAACTGGATGAGGATTGGAGTTCTGGAAAGATAATCTTTAATAAATATTGATTCATTTCTACGAACAATCCTCTATAAAAAAAAGTGTGTTTCAAAATCATGTGACCTTGAACTTAACCCTTTTCTAAATCACTGTATTGTAAAGATGCTACATCATCTACTCACTAATACAGTTTCATTACTTATGGAGCAGGATGTCTGGAGCTCAGACAAGTCAGCAATATTTACCAATTTCTCACTGTTGATGCTACAGAATACTGGTGTTTACTAGTATTTGTAATTCAGATTGATTAGTGTAACTCTCCTCTCTCTGTTCTACTGCCAGTGTGTCTTCATGAAGATTCTTCGACAGGTTCAAAACACTGCAGCTAGCTTTATTGTCAGAGAACCCATCCCTCACTCCATTTCTTAATTGGTTACCTGGTGACATCAGAATAAATACAAAATCTCTTTGTGTTACACTTTACTCTCAACTAGTACCTCTGTGGTCACACAGCTACCTACTCTTGCTAGAAGCTTGTGATTATCATCAGATATATATTTTCAATATCCCAGAAACAAACTACAAATTGTATAAAACATTTTTTTTTTATTATGAGGGTCCATTTACATAGAATTTACTTCTTTTTGAGGGACCATTTGCATGGAATTTTATGTCTTTCAGGGTCTATTTACATGAAATTAGCTGCCTTTTCAGGGTCCATTTACATGAAATTTGCTGTCTTTTGAGGGTCCATTTACATGAAATTTGCTGTCTTTTGAGGGTCCATTTAAATTAAATTTGCTGTCTTTTGCGGGTCCATTTAAATTAAATTTGCTGCCTTTTCAGGGACCATTTGCATGGAATTTTATGTCTTTCAAGGTCTATTTACATGGAATTTGCTGTCTTTTGAGGGTCCATTTAAATTAAATTTGCTGCCTTTTCAGGGACCATTTGCATGGAATTTTATGTCTTTCAAGGTCTATTTACATGGAATTTGCTGTCTTTTGAGGGTCCATTTAAATTAAATTTGCTGCCTTTTCAGGGACCATTTGCATGGAATTTTATGTCTTTCAAGGTCTATTTACATGGAATTTGCTGTCTTTTCAAGGTCTATTTACATGGAATTTGCTGTCTTTCAAGGTCTATTTACATGGAATTTGCTGTCTTTTCAAGGTCTGTTTACATGGAATTTGCTGTTTTTCAAGGTCTATTTACATGGAATTTGCTGTCTTTCAAGGTCTATTTACATGGAATTTGCTGTCTTTTCAAGGTCTATTTACATGGAATTTGCTTTCTTTCAAGGTCTATTTACATGGAATTTGCTGTCTTTCAAGGTCTATTTATGGAATTTGCTGTCTTTCAAGCTGAGATACAAAGGAGCATGACCTTTTTTAAGCGGACACTCAAAATACATTTTTACAACAAGAATAACAGTCTTTTTTTATATTGATCTAGTACATTTGTAAATTTTGTTTGTTTGTATATATATATCACATTATGTCTGTGAATTCATTTTATTTGTTATCTTTAGTTTTCTTTTGTATTTCACTGGTTTTTATAAAGAACTTTATATATTTTATTGTAATTGTTGCTAGGTGCTTAGAACTGTTATTAAGATAAATGTTCTATTAAATCTTTTATTATTTGCTAAAATAACTTTTCCTTTGCAGCTGAATATATAATTTATTGTTTTCTCCTTAATGTGAATTCTTTAACTCTAAATGCTTGCAATTGTTTCTTGACACAATTTCAGAATTTTGCCTGGATTGAATTATCTCCTGTAAATCAGCCGGTTGCATCAGGGGCAGTAACTCCAGTACGTCGCACAACATCATTACAGACAGGTTGTTCTGCAAGCAAATGCGTTCAGCGTTTGGCCTTTTAATATATATTTTCTGTTCATTTGTATAAAAGTCTGTTTGCTCAGTCTTTAAAAGTATGAATTTCTATAAAAGCTTTTTGTGTTTTGAGACTCCAGTTCTAAAATTTCAGTTTAAACTTTTAAAAATATTGTTTTGTTTTGAGCAGTGCTATGCTTTAAATAATAATAAAAAAAATATCTACTTGTGCTGGTAGTTGCATGTAACTTTGCATTTGAAACATACGTATTTTAAATACAAATAAAGACATATTTTTCTCTCCTCTTGTACAAAATAATTTGATTATTTTTTAAAATGTTTTTCACAGTTTCTGGAATTCTTGTTAATATTGTAAAAAATTTTGTTATTGTTATAGTAAAGCTATAACAAAATAGACAGAAATAAAATGTTATTGCAACAAATGATTAAAACCAAAGATTTATAAAACAGTTCTCATTATATTTTACATATGTTATTTTATACAACTAATTCCCATGTGAGAGAATTTTCACTCATTAGTACTTAATTATCTTAGAAGGCAACATATTTCAGACATAAGTTTTGTTTAAATTCTGATATGTTTTTAATCTTGACTTCACTTTTTTAAAAATTAGTCTTATAAAACAAATAGTATAAGTAATAAATTTTGTTTTCCAGCTGGTGGTGATTTGGGGGTAGAATAATTGATTTGGACAATTTCTTAAGTTGGAGGCTAACTCCTCGGAGAAATACTTCATGTCAAAGGTTTTAAGTTTATTTTTGTGTTGCCTTTATCCATGCAGAATTAGGCCCCGTTTTGGGTGGATCTTACAAAGTTTATGAAATAATTGGACTTAAAAAATTAAGTCTTCAAAGAACTGTTGTCTTTGTTTGAACCTTTCTTCCCATTTTCTGACTGCCACACTTTCATTATTTTTATCTCACTATCTTCCATTTGATTATAAACAGTTGTGTACTACTGTAAACAGCAATTCTAAATATACTGGTTCAGCATTTTTTGTGTTATCTTTTGTTTTCACCATGTTCATAAAAATTTAGCATCCAAGAAACATTCATTGTCAACTTCATCTTCACATCAGAGTTCAAGTTTTTATTGTTATCATCAACTTATTTGCTGTATCTTGTGTTGATAGAAATGAAGGTTTTCATTTGGTGAACTATTCATATAATTTCACTAAACTGTATTATATCCATCTATGCAATAAAGTGCCTTATCGTTGATTTCACCTTGAAGTGTACACATATTGCAGAACAGTGGCAAAACTGGTCATTTTTTTTTTTAACAGTTCTGTATTTTGAGAGAAAACAAAATATGCACAACTTCTTTTGTAAGCATTTACACCTTGTAAGAAACATAGAATTACTGTGCACTTTTGTAAGATTTGTATTGTTTGTATTTTAAAAAAAAATAAAATCTTATTTAATTTCAGTAGATGCCCTTATGTGCTGTTTGCCCGACCTGCACATTTATTGCAGTGCAAATGAACAGTGATAGGATACCCAGATTTTTAATCTGCTGTCTAAAAATCATTGTGGTTAAAATAACAGAATGCATAGGGTCATTCATACAATTATTTATTTTATGACCAGAATATACTGAAGTTTTGAAAATTATATCTAAACAGTAACCACTACTTTTTACATTTTCTTGTTTTCTTGTTGTCATAACTTACATATTTTAAACTGTCTTATAGGCACCTTAAGACAAAGTATTTTTTTTTAATGTATTATTTCTAATTTAACATTTGTAAGGGTACATGACTTTAACCATAAATATTTATATTTTTCATAATTTAATTTTAAATTTTTGTCTCTTTCTCTGTTTGGACACACACACGCACACGCACACAACACACACAACACACACACGCACACACACATATTTATTATCCAAATACATTTATTTTAATTACTCTCTAGGTTTTGTATTGAATCTTCTAATAAGTGTAATATGTATGCTGAACTTGACTTCTTTATTGCCAAAATATATTTAATATATGCATACATTTAAAAAATGTATCAAGTCAGAATCATGACACCTTGTGTCGTTTGTGTATGAAGAAGGCTAGGAAGAGTTCCTTTCTCAATACGAGACCCTCTGATTGTCATGCAAACTCTGTTTTTTATAACAGTGTTTTATAACCACTGACATAAATACTTTACAGTCACTTTTGTTTTTCTTGTAGCATCACTTTTTTTGACTTTGGATGAAACTTGCTATAAATGGTTTTATTTTATAGTTACATACTTATAATTTGATCCATGAATTTCAGGAAAAAAATTAATAATTGTTATCCTCACAGTCCCCTAAAATGCAGAAAGTCCCAATTGGTTGAAGGAAATCTGTGATTTCTAGATATTTTTGTCTCACCAGCCATCATTTGGTTGAATGTTTGATTTTGAGTATATATTTCATACCTTTAAATATTGTAATCATATACTTTTTCTATAAACATACTTAATTTATATCTATTGCTGTTTTCTATAAATATACTTAGTATATACTCATTGTTGTTTTCTATAAATATACTTAATTTATATCTGTTGTTGTTTTCTATAATCATACTTAATTTATACATATTATTGTTATATACATATTGAGTGTTGCTCATAGCATTTGTGATTTTGACAAGCATGTTGAAAATTTCACTGTTTTATTCTGATTCTAGAGAAAAGGTCACATTTAGTCTACAAATGCAGTAAAACTTTGTCCAACACAGTGTATGAGTGTATGAGCCACAAGAATGGTGATGGACATACTGTATTATGGGTTAAAAGAAGCTAATTGTATGAACTTGGGTATGAGCCACAAGAATGATAATGGACATACTGTATTATGGGTAAGCTAATTGTGTTTGAACTTGGGTATGAGCCACAAGAATGGTAATGGACATACTGTTTTATGGGTAAGCTAATTGTATTTGAACTTGGGTATGAGCCACAAGAATGGTGATGGACATACTGTTTTATGGGTAAGCTAATTGTATTTGAACTTGGGTGCATTGAAGCCTTACATAAGTACCTAGAAATAGATTTGATGCAAACGGATGGCCATTTCTTACAGCTCTGATAAACAGTGAAGAGTTTTGAGTTTTGTTAATGACTGATGTATAGGATATCCCCATCCCTACCCTCCACATAACTACCAACTAAAATTCAGAATTTTTTTTATAATGGATAGTCTCCTATTGACCTCCATCCTTGGTTAATGGCTGACTTGCAATAGGCATGGAAAAACACATACCCACATAGTGACCGAATTCACATAAAAGCCTTCATTATGGAGATGATTACAACTGTTATACAAGATTTGCTATATTTGAATGTATAAACTCCACCGGTGATTATTTGTTCATAAACACTATATACTTTCTCCCAATTAGTGTTGCCATATTTGTTAAGCTTCTTTGTTTAACTTGCTTGCTTATCCACAAATTAAGTTTTATTTATGTCCAGTGTTATGATTCCTCTAGCAACTTAAGCCACTTAGATCGTACAAAAGCATTAAAAATGACTCCTGTCTTTAAGAGTGGCTCAGATCTTCATTCAGTTGTTGTTTTTTTTCGGTGACAAAACAGACTCAAGATTTATTCACATCATATTAATGACAATTATTACACACCTTATGCTACATTTTAATATTTTTCCTTAGCTATTGTCATAATTTCACTGTTTTCTTCCCATTACTTTTAAATGGCTTCGTTGTCAAGGTTTTCTGCTGATATAATTGCAAAACAACAGCAAAATCTAATCATACACAGTTTTGCTGAGGTTATTGCAATAAGAAGCATATGGTTAGGAAAATATTCAAGATCTGAATTTCAACAGATTCTGTCTGTTTGCATTCCACATTTTTAGAAATATGAAATTGCATTTAATTTTGCATGAATAAACAGATCTGCATTTGATAGAGCTATGTGGACAAAGGTTTACTGCAATGATATGGTGATTTAATTAACCTAGACACATTGATCTTACTTCATATTGTCCTAAACCTTTGTAACTCTGATAATTTTTTTTGCATTTGATAATGTTATCTTGATTTGAATATTTAAAAGAGAGGTTTCAGCATATCCTCGGATGCTGATTTAAATGTTATCATCATCATATATATATTTTGGTGATTCTGAGAGACTAGTTATGTATGGTAACTATATTTTGGTCTATAAAACAAATAATATTAATAATAATAATATTCCAATTTAAAAATATTATCATGCACTGATTTTATTTTAAAATCTTAAATCTTTTAATTCCCTCACAAAGTTGACCTGGTGCTAACAAAATATCATTGACCTGGTGCTAACAAAATATCATTGACTTCCAAATTCATTGACTTTTTGTGTTATTTTACATTTGCCTAACAATTCTGCCAAATTTATGCATTCTTTTTTAGATTTTTGTTCAATTTTTGAAGGATGATGTCTCGTTTTATTACTTAAATAATGATTATCTTGCAATGGAAATTATTTTTGAAGGATGTTGTCTCGTTTATATACTTAAATAATGATTATCTTGCAATGGAAATTATTTTGGTTTATCCAAGAACTCTACAAACTTGTTATATGTTTGTCATTTATGGGAATCACTGAATTCTTTATTTTAAAAATTGTTTTCTATGAAAGGATATTAATTTTGGTGTCTGAAAGTTCTATCAGATTGTGTACATATTTCTCTTTTGGGGAGAGTAACATTTCTTAACTTTAATAAATATCATCTTTGAATGGAAACTAGTTTTGGTGTCTAAGGACCCTAACAAAGAGCTATAGGCTTGTTCTTTAGCATGAGATGTTTTGGTGTCTACGGACCCTAACAAAGAGTTATAGGCTTGTTCTTTAGCATCAGATGTTGCAACATAAAGTTTAGTATAGAAGTTTTAAAAAAAAATCAAGATAGCAATCTTAGCAATTAACTTGACATAGTTTCTCAACTCATGCCACTTGGTTGAAGATTCTGTCAGCAGTTTCAGTGTAAGATATCACCAATGATTATAGTCAGCTGACATCAGTTTAACTTTAAAATTTTTTTAAACTTCCGAACTTCATTGGTTCTTTTCCAGATAAATCAACAACGGACTACCATTTTATAAAAGTAAACATCAACATTGAAATAACTGTAATGTAAAAAAAATGTGATGTGATTATCAAATTATTATTTTCCCCTGTTTTACAAAATGCATCATAATTTACACCAGTTCTGAGAGTACTGCTCCACGACAAGGGAAATAATCATCGAGTATGTCTAGGATTATTAAAGTCTAAATTTGTAAAATAAAAATATCAGTATAGTGGAACTTGCTTATTTGAACTGCTTGGGTGGGGCCAGAGAAATTGTTCATATTAACCAACAATTTTAATTAATCCAATGTAACAAAAAAGCTTGTTTAAAAATAAATTGTTTTTTTTTCTGATTTATCTTCATAATCTACTGCTAAAATATAATCCAATTTCATGTGTTCAGCTTTATATCCAGCTATTGAACATATTGTTTCTGTTCAGTTTTAGGCATGTTCACACTTTTTATGTTTAAACTAACCGTATGTTATTTTTACAAATAATAAAGAAGGAACAAGTAGGGACTCTTTATTCAATTTGAATTAACTAGAAATTCAAATTATTCTTATTCAAATTAAGCAGTAAATAAATTAATAAAAGTTAATAATTTTGTTTTAAAAAGTCACATTTTATCAAGAAGTTGACCGATCTTCTTGAAATGAATGAGCCGTATATTCCAAGTGTACTTTTCACAGAATCATTTTATAGTATACTGTTTGCCAGTGGAAAATTTTTAATGTTATTAAAAAAAATATGTTGTTGTAATTTGGGGGCCCTCGACAGATTTCAGGAGTTATTTTTTTCGTGTTAATGCTTTTTTGTGAATAAAACCCTACTTTTGAAAATGGTAATAGTGCTTTACTAATGAAAAAAATTAATGCTTTTTTTCTTTTGCGCAAGGAGTGCTTCACTACTAAAAAATGTTAATGGTTATTTTTCTTTTGAGAAGGGATTGCCCTTCCTAAATAAAGATGATGTTGCTTAAAATTAATCTTAAAATGTAAAAGACTTTTGTCATGGTTTTGAAATGATGTGTGAATGTTTAATTTAATTATTACTTTAAATATATGTTTACTTCTCTTACTAAATCATTTTTTACGTTAACTGTAGGTGATGCCATATTCATGGCAGACCATTTAGCTTTGGTTTAATTTTTACTGGTCCCCTCTTTACCTATCTTTTTATTAAAACTGTAACTAGTGAAAGACTAGCTACTCCTTAGTTGAAATTTTATTGTGATATTGAATACTTGTCTTTCTTAGCTTTGGAAAATTAGAGGAATGTGGCATCTTTCAAAGTGAGATGGGAATGTGAGGAATGTGGCATCTTTCAAAGTGAGATGGGAATGCCAGTGTCTATAGCAAAGAAAATTTATTCTCCAAACTGCTTGCAGCATCTTGACAGTTTCGTCTGTGTTACCCATGTGCTGTAATACTGACTAAAAGTGCATTGCATTATAGATCTTATCAGCAATAGGATGCACATTTTCTGTCAGATCTGATTTTCTTCTCTAGTCAGCTAAGTATAGAAGACAAGTCTGAAATTTGATTGTAAAGCCTTGAAAACGTTCATTTCACCAGCTTAACAGACTACATTTGTTTTATTTTAATCTGGTCTATCAGTCTGCCTGCCCCTCTCTCTCTCATATACAACAGATCCATAAATAAATCATGTGTTTCAATATATATATAAATAACTATTTTAGAATTAATAGCTGTCAGTTGTCTTGAAGATATTAAAAAGAAACCATATCTTCACTTTACTGTGTGATATCCACAGCAGATTGAAGCATAGTTACCTCCTCTACATAAATGGTTTCAACAGATATAGTTAGTCACCTCTTTGGTGTTATTCAGGTTACAAATAGAATGAAATAATATTTACTTTCAATACACTAATTAACTTTATATAGTCCATGTGCTTTGATTTTTCTCTGAATTCTGCTTACAAATGAAACAATGAACCAATATCAAAACAAAATTATTAATCACAAAATGGATTTCTACCAACAGCATCAAAAACTATATAAAAATTACATAGCAGCCACAAAATTAATTTCTGCCTATAATTTAAAAGTACAAACAATTATCTGTTCCAAAATGGTTTTCTATTTAAAACAAAATTATAAACGCACATTCAAACTTGCTCATGTACTAAAGTACATATGTGATGCTGTCTGGGAAAACGTGGCTACTGTCACTAAAATTGATTTTGCATTACAGCCATTTTGTAGTCGATTACTCCCCTTTGATAGTCCCCTAAGTATATACTTAAAAATGTATAGTAAAAAAACTATCTGACATAAATTTAAATAAACATGAGATTCTGAACTTAAATAAATTATAAAAACCCACTTTTGAATTTTTTCCACTTTAGCACTTTAGCCATTTATAGTCGCTTACTCCCCTTTGATATTTCTCGGAGGTATGTACTTTAAAATTGTATAGTGAAACAACTATCTGACATAAATTAAAATGGTTCTTTTTAAATAAACATGAGATTTTGAACTTTAATAAATTATAAAACCCCACTTTGATTAGCACTGAGATCAATTCATTCTGAATGAACAGGCTAAATACTTTATCGTTTATTTTGGTTTTGCTAGTTCTTTCATTTAACTACAGGATCAAATTCATCAAGCAATTCTACCTGATATAGAAAGTTTCCATTGTAGACATCACCTGTCATTTCTGTATGACCCCTAAATGTTGAGAATTTTTTGCAATATTTAGTACTCTTTTTTTATCAACCGTTTTAATACTTCATGTCAAAACGTTTCTCCATACAGTTGATTCAGCATTTTCGTCCAAAGTGCCATGTCTTTTTCACTATTCAAATATTATGAATGACACATTTGTGAAAATAAGATTTTATGTTATCTTTTATTTTTCTGCAAACCTTGCCAATCACAAATTTCTTTAGACAAAACTAGGTGGTACTTTGAATTATTGCGGTTGGCAGAAAGATGGCATAGTTTATAATACACAATCTAGTTTAGGAAAATAGCACAACCAAGAACCGTGTATGATAAGTCATGATTTGCATGTTATTGTGAAAAAAATTACTGTAGTAGAAAAAGATCTTTGTCGATGGACGTTTTTTTGAACCACATTTGATAACAAGCTCTTTTAAATCATTTGACAGTACATCACAAGAAAAGAAGTCCTTTGTCAATCAGATATTTTTCTTGCAGAAACA
This sequence comes from Sinotaia quadrata, assembly GCA_028829895.1. Classification (NCBI taxonomy): domain Eukaryota; kingdom Metazoa; phylum Mollusca; class Gastropoda; order Architaenioglossa; family Viviparidae; genus Sinotaia; species Sinotaia quadrata. The sequence goes on along the minus strand of CM054181.1, from coordinate 110,331,012 downwards.
TATTTAGTTGAGGATTGCTGCTTTACAATCACAGGAATGTCAAGATTCTGAGAGGTCATAGGTATCGAGGGTCAGGTTTAGTTCTCTTACAGACATTGAATTCACTATGATTGCTTAGTGTAGGCAATGCTTTCACTTTGCATTCATTCTGAAATAACAGCACTCATCGTCGGGGTATTAATTTCATGTCTTTTAAAATGATCTATCGGTGGTTCCACAGAACCTGTCATTAAACAGTTTAATATTGGAAGTTTCTACAATTGCTTCTGCTTTCTTTTTTTTCCCTCTTCTATGCAGCACTGGATGTACTTCTCAACAACAAAAATGATTAAAAAATTTAAATAACTTGTACAATTTTATGGATTTTCTTTTCCATTAAAGATTTGTATTAGCTCAAAGTGATTTAGAGATAGTTCATACCTAGATATTACCTGTATCAGTTGTAGTTTGATCAGCCCACAAAAAGTTCAGATTAATAAGCTGTCTTTTCATTCAGCAAACAGGATTTAAAATCATTGTTGATGCTTTGTGTATTTTAGACCTTGGCAGAGGCAGGAAGGTGAAGTGAAAGGGGAAAGAGTTCTTGATCCCACTGCCTGTGTGTATGTGTGTGTGTGAGAGAGAGTGGGGGTCTAGGGGTTGTCGGTTCATGTCACCTTAAGTGCTTTAGTTTGTAGGGTTAAAGACAATGGCCAGATCAGGTGGGACCCAATCACTACAATAAATTTAATTCAAATCAAAGTAATTTCCCAGCATCTGACAGGATAATCTTGACTTTTTTTACTACAATCAACAGGAATTAGAAAAGTGAAATAAATGATATCCAAAAAGCAATATCACACAGATAATGTACTTAGGTCTACTTTAATAACGGCAACAGCAGTAGCTGACAATTAAAAGAAAAATCAATATAAGGTATGACAGACAACAATTTAAATGCTTTAATTAAAACACACAATTCACATTGTGCATACTTCAGCAGCCTTATAGGACATTATCTCTCTTTGTGCAAAACACAATAAAACTAAGGGAACATTGTACTAGTTTTCAATTTCAATATTGATCAATACGAAAGAATGGTTGTTCCTAATATCATTTCTACAGGCAGAGAGGAAAGGTTCACTGAAACATTGACCTTACCTCTCCACTGACTGACACGTTTTGGACAGCAAGCTAGGCTTGACTAGCAGCCGATTATTTTCAGATAACCCTTTGTTCTCAGAACTGTTTTAACATTTTGATGCTGGTTGTCTTTAAAATGTTCTAGTACACTGAAAGTACCTTGTAACCACACAAAATATAAATTATTAGAAAAAGTGTAAAATAGTAGTGTATTCTATAAAAAAAAAATAGACAAGTTTAGCATATAATACAAATATGTGTTATATGAGGTAATTCAATCAGTTGTTATAATTTATGTATTAAAAGTGTTTTGACAGTTACCAGACAGGTTTTGGAAGGCATATATGTGAATAAAGAGAAAAGTAAAATACACACAGGTGAAAACATTATAATCTGAAGTGGTAAAATTATCAAAATTGAGTTTTAAATATACATTTGTGTCACGAGTGACATTGCCATAATCTTTTCAAAAACTCAGACATTTTATAATTTGTAGTTATTTTTTGTGAAGTTATGGTCAAGACTGGTCATAGTGGCACAATTTTGACATACTTGCCAAATAAGAGCACTGGAGTCTTCTTTTCAAACCCCCCTCCACCCATATATTTGAAATAAATTGGTGTTAAAGCTGTCTTGAGTCACTTTCAAGAGTGCTGTCATTGTCTACAGGAAGAAATAAGAATGGCTATCATTTCTTTTTTTTAATAAATATTTAACTTTGGTTTGTAAATGTTTGGTAAAATGATGCATCTTCCATTTCACCCATCCGTTCATTTATTTATGCTATTTAATGACAATTCTTTCTGGTTTCTGGTTGTCTGGTTGTCTTTTTATTTTGCCGTGTCCTTACATATTGATATTGTAAAGCATCCAGAGCTTCCTTCATGATTATGTAGGACTGTTAGGACAGGACATATCAGCTGGGTATCTAGTTATAGACATGAGGTACCATAACTTCTATTAAGATATCAGATTTATCATCAATGTATCTAGTTATAGACATGAGGTACCATAGTTCTATTAAGATATCAGATTTATCATTAATGTATCTAGTTATTGACATGAGGTACCATAGCTTCTATTAAGATATCAGATTTATCATCAATGTATCTAGTTATATGCAGTGAGACTTTTAATAATGTGAGCAGGTGTTGTGGTGAAAATTGCACTAAAATTAAACATTCATAAAAATTATTTAGCCATGTACAGTTGTTTTACATAAATAGCATTCCAACACTATACTGAACTTAGGCAATTACTTGTAAAATAAAATTTTAATATATATATAATTTTACAATTTTAATAATAAAATAAGATATTTGCTTGTTTTTTTTTTAATGTATTCTTTATTTATCTTTTAAAAACAATGTTATGAAATTACATAAAATAAAAAATTCAAAATAATATTCAATAATAAGTGTACAAAATATCATTAAACAAGCTGCACCAAGATAGGGTTTAACATGTTAAGTTAAATATCCTTCTGAAAAAAATTAAATGTATACATTTACAAGGCAAATATAAGACAAGTAATACAGTGGAGTGATTTAAAAAAAAATTCAAATGTACCAAAAAACCCCAATATTATGTGCAACAAAATAAATTATCAATTGTACTTACATAAAATGATGAATGCTTACACAAATAAAAATGAAATGTCAGCTGTGAAGTTCCTTAAAGAGAGGGTATTTGAGAAATGTCAAAGTAGCCTGTGTCTTTTGTCAGAGGCGCTATTTAAAAACAAAGAAGAGAGTGATTGACAAATTTCACAATAGCCCATCTTACGACAGAGGTGCTATTAAAAACAAAGAGAATGATAGTTTGGCATAGTCTGTAAATTTTGACAGGCACTATTGAAAATAAAGGATAGTGATTGACAATTTCACACCAGTCTGTACTTTGGATAGAGATACTATAAAGAGTACCTCCTCTTATTAAAAAGAATAAAATAATAGTATTATTCAAATTTGTAGTTAAATTCAATTACCCTGGTCTGTTTGGATATTTTCTGAAAAATCCCTACAGAAATTAAGGTTTAAAATCATTACTTAAAAATCTGAATATTAAAAATACTATATATTAAAAAATATTTGACGAAGATATTTCAAAATGTTGACTCCACACATGGTAAGAATTTGTCTTATAAGCCTGTTTTATGAGTCATGTTTTTACTGTGGGTAGAAAATGTCTTACGGAAACACCACTACATGTCTTACAGTTAAGAACTGCCCTATTTACGAAATGATATTAAACAGTCATAGCTAATAGTAAAAGTACAAAATAAAAATAGTGCTGACCGGCCCTGCACACGAGCATGCACCATGACATGTACAGGACCCTAGCATGGACTGAGGATAAACAAATGAAAGGGAGGTCACTGTGATGTCAAGGAAAGAGAGTGGTGATCCATGTAAAATTGTAAACAGATCTGGACTTAGAAGTGATAAAGAATGAAAGAGGTTGCGCATATGCATCGTACTGATTCTTACTTGAGATCCATTCTCAGACCCAACAAGATATCTTTTTTCTGTTTGTTTTTCTCTCTTGTTCATCTAAAGTTTTTTAAATAAACAATATTTTCTATTTCACCATCACTTTTACTGAATTTTGTAACATCCATGGAAGCATCCATTTTGCATTATCGTATCATGTGACATTGCTATAAATGGCATGAAGATGGAGCTAAGTATATGTGACTTGGGAGTGTTACATGATTTTGTCTTATAAAGTGCAGAAAGTGTAATATTAGACATGTTTTCATTGACAGTTTGTTAAGATATTTATCATACCGTGTGTGGATGTGCAACTAAAAGGGGTACAGAGAGCTAATTAGACCAATACAATAATTTAAGAAAAATAAATCCATTTATTCTAATCTGTAAATTTAATATTCTTTGGCCCTCTTGGATATTTGGTAAAGAAAAAATATAATAATTAAGGTTTAATATCAATACTTCACAACTCTGGCTGAATACAGGTATTAGAAACATTAAAACATACCTGGTTAAACTTACTAGTCAGTATACCAGAAACCTAGTAAACCCATAATAATGTGCAAAAAAAAAAAATGGTGTGTGTGTGTGTGTTAAAAACACTATATCAACAAAACAGATTTTAAAAAGATAATGGTTTAAAAAGTGTATAGTAGTCAATGTGCCAAAATGCCTATAAACCAATAAAAACGTGCAAAAAGGGATAAACAGTGAACATGAATTCTGTAGAATAGTACAGTTTGGGTGAGGCTAAAATCAATGTAAATATTAGAAAAATGTGCAATGTGTTGCAAAATATCACCATATAGAATTTGTTGTAATAAAAATAAATCTAACCGAGTTGAAGATTTTTTCAATGAATATGTACTGGATCAACAGTGGTCTAATATTTTTTTGTATATTAAAATCAAAACAAAAACTAAACTTAAAATTAAGCAAAAAAATACACACACATGTTCATTATCTTTGTTAGAGTTTTTATCACTCACAGCCATGGAAATTATAAAATGTTCAACATTTCATCCTCCAAATTCAATGTTATGTATAGGAAATAAGAGACAATATGTTAGTTACACACTGTTTCTATTATTAGAGATTTATTGGACTTCTGTGTGTTACCATAGTAAACACAGTATATTTTCTAGCAGTCATCTGTAAGCATCTTTTTATTATTATATATAAATATTACCATTGATATGTACGCAAGTGGTGGTGGTGGTAGTTGTATGATTATTATGTAAGTTTCTTATAATTCTGAAACTCAAATCAAGTACTGCTTGAAGATTTCTTTCAAGGATTACATACTTGAAATTAAAAAATATATAACAGCAATATTTTAAGCACAAAATAAGACTAAAATGAACTATATTACAGTTTGTACACTTTGGCTTCTTAACTGATAATTAAGATATAATGATCGTATTTAATACTTTTGCATCACCGTGGCATCTCACTTGGGCTCTGCGTAGTCTGACCAGGAGAATCTTTCTGAATTGGTATGTAAAATGCTAGGCAACTAATCACCTTGTCATCCTGCCCTAATAGCATGCTCTAAATGTATGAAACATTTATTAAGGATTTTTAGTCTTCCTAATACCCCAATATTTTTTTGCTTTAATTATTTTCAGCCCACATTTCTCACTCAGTGTATCCACAATATTACATTTTTCTTGATATTTTATCTAAAATGAATACTGTATTTATTCTTTGGAGCCCTAGTTCAAGTCTGTGTTAATTAAATGATTTTAAGGTGGTAGAGTTCAATAAAATTTGCTTTTTCAATCTATCTCTTAGACAGATTGATAGAGATTTGCCAGTTTGAAAAATTAAAGTTATAAATAAGTAGCTAGTCCTAACTCACCTCATGGGATTTTCTGAAAAATGCTTCACAAGAAAAGAAAACTTTCTCCTTTCCTGAATGTAAAAAGAAATGCAAAACAACTTTTTTTTCCCTTCCTGTTAGGCATATCAGTTGGACAGATTATATGGAAAATAAAAATTTCTTCCCTTTTATCTTCTTTTTAAGTGCAAAATATGGGACAGGATTTTTTTAAAAATCTGATCAGATACCACTGGTGTTACAATGTTATAAGCATATTCTACTTTCTACATGATACTAAAAACATACCATCACAACACAAACTAGTAAACCCATAATAATGTGCACACAAAAAAAAAAAATGTCCTGTGTGTTAAAAGCACTTTATCAACAAAACAGGTTTTAATATTAAAAAAGATACTAGTTTTAAAAATGTATAGTAGTCAATGTACCAAAATGCCTGTAAACCCATACATATGTGCAAAAAGGGATAAACAGTACATTTAAGCAAACAAGAATTCTGTCACTGTAAATACTGTAGAATACTACAGAGCTTGGGTGAGACTAAAATCAATGCAAATTTTAGAAAAAAGAGGTGAATACTGATTTTTATCTATTCATTGTTATTTTTATCTTACTATCACACACATGATTTGGTAATAAACATAAAACACACAAACATGATTTGTAATAGACTGTTACACTTTAAGGCAGCACCTTTATAGTTCCCATGGCTCCATCCACCTGCACTTGAACACCTGCAAAAATAAAGATGTGAAAAGGAATGGACTGATCTAGAAAGATTTAACACACTTGCTATTATATGTCAGCATAATTCATAAATCAATTATGATGAGAGTGGAGTAAAAGTAATCTAAAAAATTTAAACCTGTTAGCATGCCAGTCGAATTTTTTGAAGAATATGTTTCATTATGTTATTTTTGACAATGCTTTAGTGATTCACAGTTACATCTGAATCAAAACAATGTTGTTCATTGTGCACATATTCTTAATAATTTTCTTTTTTTTTTAAATAAGAAAAAGAGAACAGGTTTTATAACTGTTTAAATTCTGGAGCAGTAAAAAAAAAAAGATAGGTCGTAGTCCAAAAAGTGCATAAATGCTAGTGTGGAAACCTGAAGTTAGTTGCGCTTGTATATTTAACCACTAAAAGATAATACAGTTAATTACAATTACCCTTAATTATGAGTTTAAGTAGTTCCCATGATTCAGATTAAATATCCAACAAAGTTTAATTCGGCCATGTTTACCATCAATAACAATTCATTCAAATGTTTTAATGTCGCTCTCATTCAGTCTAATTATCCGCAAAAATTTAATACAGTCATCATTCCCATCCACTAAAATGAATGCAAATCAAACCACCAATATTTATGTACGGTTGCAGTAAAATAAAATCAAGACTGAATTCGGTTACCATTTCCATCTAAGGTAATTAATTACCAAGATATATATTTGCCATAAACATCCAGCATAATTATTAAACAAGATTTAATACATTCAACAATATCATCCAGCATAATTATTAAACAAGATCTAATATAATTACCACTTCCATAACAGTACATTTTAAAAGTATACTTTAACAATCCAAACAAAGGTGTTTTAATGTAACATCAAGACTTTGATTAAAAAAAGTAATTTCTGCTGTAACTTTTAATATACCGGCAAGAAAAAACAACTTGTGCAATGATGAAGTATTCTACAGCAAACAAGTCTTTTACAGTGAATTTCATGGACATGTTTCAAACCACCAGAAAATGATTGTAATCATTAAAATATAAATTCTACAGCATTTAATTTTAAAAAGCAAAAGAGGTTTCAAGAGAAAGATCGTCTCTGCATCATACATACAATAAACTGTTACAAATAAGGGATTTAGTTATTTTCCTTCTTAGTTTGCCTTGTGATATTTCTGAATATCATCTATTGCCATTTTGAAGTCTATCAGATTTAATTAATTATGCATTTATAATACAATAATTACTCATTTATTCAATATTTATTTTAATTTTTATGTTGTTTGTGATCCAAGATCTTAGATATGTTGATTTATGTAAACAACTCACCTGTGTGTGCACAATTTAAACAATAAGTTGTACATATTTCCACTGATCAAATTCCTTTATAAACGACTGACAACAACTTTATAAACAACAAGAAAAAATCCCAGATGATATGACTGTGTTTCTTATTCAACACATATTTCACATGTAGATTTCTGGTATAAGAGACAAATCTCTGACATTTACTATGCACTGAGCAGCAGAAATAAAATTACAATGGAAGAATGTATTCACCACTGGGGAATAATACCTGTGAGGAATAGGGCCAACCACAGACAGATGATAAATACAAAATAATGCCAAACAAAGAATAAAAGCAAATACAGAATAAGACTAGTCTTAAAATAACAATTCACACACCAAACAAGGAATAATGCTAGAGACTAATGCCAATTACAATATATTCCAAATGAAGAATAAAGGCAAATCCAAAATTTAAAAAAAGGCTACTTGAAATAACACAATTCAAAGACCATTAAAGAATGTGACTTGATAGACAAGAAAAATAATGGAGGTTGGAAGATGCATTTTACATTTTACTCTTTTTTTTTATGGATGTCTTATTTTAATTATATCAAAAAGCCTCAAGAGATTGCTCAGATTAAGAAAATATCATATTAGTTTGGAGGCTGACATGATCCACCATAAGAGTATTTTGCTAGTTCTGAGAAATATCAAGCACAGTAATCTTTCTACTTTAAAAAAAAAAAAAAGGAAAGGTAGGTTTGTTCTCACCACTGTGAATTATATGTGTTGCATTCTGAACATTGACCACGCATGGTATTCCATATTCTCTTGCCACCACAGCTCCGTGAGAAATCAATCCCCCGATTTCGGTCACAAGTCCAGCTAGTAATGGAAAGTACGGTGTCCAACCAATATCAGTACAAGTGACTATTAGCACGTCTCCTGCCTAAGGAAGCAAAATGTGATAAAAGATACAAACAGATACAATATATAATGGATGTCTGTTTTGCAGTCTATTTTTATTGAACATACTAGCAGCCCACTTAGAAGTAAAAGGAAACAACTATTTATTTTTCTCGTATTTGGAGGTAAGGATTTATCATTAAAAAAAACCCAGATATGTTGATTCATTTATTCATGATATAGCATTTAAAAAAAAGATAATTTAAAATGATTAAGAAAGAACAATGTCCTCATGAACTAACATAGAATTATGTCTGTAGAAAGAAAGGTTATATTTAATTTTTCAATTCACACTCTAATTAAAATATGGAGGAACACTGGATTTTTAAGAAATGTGTTGCAATACAGAAAAATAAAATAATAATTATTTACAATTGTAAGTTCTGATGCATCTAAACATCTGAAAAAAAATCAGATTAGCATCTTAATAATTTAATATGAAGCTTTAGATATAGAATATATGTGACAGTACAGAATTATATGAAGTTCTAGATATAGAATATATGTGACAGTACAGAATTAATTATATGAAGCTCTAGATATAGAATATATATGACAGTACAGAATTAATTAAAGCTCTAGATATAGAATATATGTGACAGTACAGAATTAATGATATGAAGCTCTAGATATAGAATATATGTGACAGTACAGAATTAATGATATGAAGCTCTAGATATAGAAAATATGTGACAGTACAGAATTAATGATATGAAGCTCTAGATATAGAATATATGTGACAGTACAGAAAATTAATGATATGAAGCTCTAGATATAAAATATATGTGACAGTACAGAATTAATGATATGAAGCTCTAGAAACAAAATATATATGACAGTACAGAATTAATGATATGAAGCTCTAGATATAGAATATATGTGACAGTACAGAATTAATGATATGAAGCTCTGATATAGAATATATGTGACAGTACAGAATTAATGATATGAAGCTCTAGATATAGAATATATGTAACAGTACAGAATAAATGATATGAAGTTCTAGATATAGAATATATGTGACAGTACAGAATTAATTATATGAAGCTCTAGATATAGAATAAATGTGACAGTACAGAATAAACTAATCAAGTTGAATCAAATCATTATGAGTGATTTTCTCACTTTCACTAAAGCAAAGCAATGGATGATAGCATTCAAGTTTATGCTGCATAGAATTTCCCAGCCACAAGAGATTTGGGAAATTCAATTCTTATAGATTGCATGACTGAATGTATTTTGTTCTTGATCAACACAAGTTGCTAAAGGTACATTCTTTAGCACAGTTCAACATTTTGTCAAAATTATTAAACATATTCCATAAATAAAAGGAAATAATCATTTTCATTTAAAAATCCCTGAATATATGAAGATTCTGCTGTGAAAAGATCAGAAAGTGAACACAATGAAGAATGATCTTCCTCTCCAGCTACACATTTCGCCCATAAAGTTTATTGAAGTTTACTGAAAAGTTGTAAACTTTATTTTTATTTCTTGGTTTTTTTTAATTATTTTATTATTTTACACAGTGTTAAAAAGTAACAGGGACAGAGAGAATAAAACTAAAATACAATACAGAGAGCAAACAATACAAATAGCATGCACAAATTATTTTCCTCTATCTTTCTCCTTTGACAAACACACAAATACTTGGCTCTAGTTATACATCTTTGTAAAATATATCACATAAACACAAACTGGCACTAATTTATAAACTATTCATACATCTCTGTAAACCATATCACATAAACACAAACTGACACTACTTTATAAACTATCACACAAATAACTGACACTAGTTTACACAATGTCATTAGTCTTAACATAGATACTTGGCACTAGTGTAAACATTGCAAATAAACACTATAATCTAGATGATTAACACTTGGGTAAACAATGCAACTTGTCAACACTATTACATTCACACAGTCACCTGGCTGGCATTAATTTTAAATGCTTAATGCTAGTTAACAATGTAGACTAAATTCTATTACAGTCTCTATACACTAGTGTGAACAATATCACACACACACACACACACATATATATATATATATATAAGTGTGATGTAAAGGTGTCAGGCAGCCAGTATGACTGACTATTATCTATCTGTCTGTCTATCTATCCATCTATCTGTTTGTCTGTGTGTCTGTCTGTCTATCTATCTATCTGTCTAACTATCCATCCATCCAACCGTTCACCCATCTATCTAATTTATATAGGGAACTAGTCACAAAATAACATGTACATAGGGGATATAAAACACAGAAAATACACATTTTTTCTTAATATTCTTATTTACAACCAGTGATCAGTTAAGTGAAATATTTGTTTAGGTAGGATTTGTTTAGTATTATAAACAAATTTAGTGAATAACATGTATTTTCTTTATATTCTTTTGTAAAAAGATAGTGATAAAAACAAAAATACTTGTTTATCTATACTGTTTAGTATTGTAAATAAGTAGTTAGTGATAAATTTTTTAAAAGTTATTTTTTTCCCATTTCCTTATATTGCATAAGAAATGTTAGTAACAAAAAGTGTTTGTTGGCAAATGATAGAGATCTGAAGGGTCTAAAGTTATCCCTCACTAATCAGGATAAAAGTGAAATATATATGATTGAACTTTATATGTCAAATGCCAACAATCCCATAAAAACTGAACAGTCATGGTTCTGTGTGGAAAGAAATTTTAAAATCTACTGAGCTGTTTCCTTTCACCAGATTTTGTATATTATTTCACTCACATCCTGCTTGGCATTGCTTACACATAGTAATAACATAGAAACAGAGGTCTGCAGCAACATAACAATCATCTAGAAGTTTATGTGTAGAGATACAAAGTTGAAAACTGTACTAGATATTTTCAGTTATCTCCCTGGCTTCAGTTCATTTTATGATCAAGTAGAGGGCACACATAGCCAGGAAAATGGCCCTACATTATTAGCATGCTAGTGATCATTCATTGCACTGTGTGCAGGGGTAAAATTTCAAGCTGCCAATACCATATTAAATCAAGTTGAATCAAACATCAAACAAATTCAAGTAGACAAACTATCATTGCTAAAAACTGTTGGGACTGAGCTCAGGGTGCCATTGCTGGCATTTAGGCTAGGACCACTCATGCCGTAGCCTTTATTGCTAAACCAAGCCCACCCCATCACCACTACCCATCCCCAACACACCCACATATTTACAAATGTGAAGAAATACCTACAGTGGTGAACCCCTATATCTTAAGAACAGACATCATTTTCAAAACAAAGTGTAATTTTGGGCATGGCAAACACAATTCCCTATTCCATATAATGTAGAATTTATCAAAAGTGTGTTTCTATTAAATGTAGAAGTTTCAAGAATGTGATCTCTTGTTAGAGATTACTGTATTTTGTGTGTGTGTGTGTGTGTGTGTGTGTGTGTATTTGCACTGAGTGCAAATAAAAGAAATATTCAAATATGGTAGCAATTTATATAAGAAATATTTGTTTATTACAAAAGTAAAATTTATGGTACAATTAGAGTTAGTTCAACTATTCAAAATATTTATCTATTGTAATAATTTGTACAAGCAAAGTTAGTATATATACTAGAAATCAATGGTTTTTATTCTAGTAACAGTTGTATACATGAAGTAAGTGATAATTAATTAGCAGAATTGTGTTTAACCATGGTAGTGACTTGCAGTAATGCATTTAAATGGAGTTAGTAACAAATCAGTTAGAAGCACTGAAACAAGACACTGACCTCAATGCGTGGAGACAGGCTGTGATATTAATTTTAAAAAGAAAGACAAATACACATTAGTCATAACATAAACATGTACCTACCTTTCCTATAATCAACACTGGAGGTGGGCAATGTATTTAGCCATAAGGTACAAAAACTTAAAAACAATATGCAAAGACATGATAGCATGTGCATCTACACAATGACATGCATTTATGACTGACATATTTACACAATGACACGCATTTATGACTGACATACTTACACATACAAGATATTGGGGAGATTCTGATTCACTTTGTACTAATAGTGTTTTGTAATCAGACTCTACAAAAGACATTATATTTTTAATTCAATTTTGTTGTACATCTCTATGGTAGCTAGCTACAAATCTAGACCCCTCAAATAAAATTCAGAAAGAAAATTATATGCAATATTGTCACCTCTCAAATGATGTAAGATATACTGATGATGCTATGCTGTCAGTAAACAACTTAATTTTATGACCTACTGAGTGGAAGAATGATTGATCTAATCAGTGAAAAAATTATCATTCAGACTTCAATAACTTTCTTTAATTATTTCCTTCAAATATGACTGGCCATTTGGTTAATCAATATATATATAAATAGATGTATATATATGAAGATCAGTACGATTTATACATGTAACTAGTGTAGGTAATATCACAATAGTAACTGTTAACACTTGGTTGAGAAGGAAATGTGTCATTGTCCCAAACAGTCATGTGGATGCACTGACAGAAAGAAGAACAAAATTTTAATGTATTCCATCCAATATTTTAAAATATTGTTATAAACTGGCAAAGGGTTAATAAAATAAAAAGCAATATAGGCAGTAATCATCACAAAACAAGGATCTGTATACCTGATATCAAAACAAAATCCCCAAACCCTAACCTATTTCTAAAAACAGGCAAAATATGACAGTTGTGTGCCACTTCAACAATGCACAGAGAAACTTTCAAATAAAAAAGAATGAACCTGAAACAAAGTGAAACCAACACAAAACACGATACCTACATTGGCCATGTGCAACTGACTCTTCTGAATCTGAACTGATTTGAATATTGTTGAGTTTTACTTCAGTACATAATCAGAGTTGACAATACACTAAAAGGGGAGAATATCTATGTGCCAAATGTGCCTTTAAAATGCGTGCCTCTCGCCCGCACATGGCACACATTCAAGACATACAAGTACATTATTACTGTTATTCTGATTCTATGTTCTCTGCAACCGTCGCTCGTGTCTATCCTGAAATGCTAATCAAACTGACTGCCAGTAATTAAATTATTTTCTTTAAAAGTAGAAAGAAAATCATATGATATTTAGTGAAAAAATATTGTCTTATTTATGATTGCCTACTTATTTTCTGAGCTCACAAATGACATTTTCCACTTGCAAATTGCAAGCTTGCAAGTGAGATTTTCAAGGGTTGGTAATGAAGTGAATTTGAATCTTCCTCTTGTGAGCCAGGTGAGAGAAGATCGCAATCTGAGTTATGCATGTCAACTAAATGTGCAAAGTTAGTTACCATTAAAACCACCGAAGACAGACAAATATAATCATGAATCTATGGTCATGCAATGAGTTATGCATGCCAACTAAATGTGCAAAGTTAGTTACCATGAAAAATTTTGTAATAGAGACAAATATAATTATGAACTGAGCTAAGCATGTGTCAACTACAGGTGAAAAGTTAATTATAAATATAAACTGTGAAGGAAAACAAATTATCATTTAATTTTATTTCATCAAAGACTGAGAATCCCAAAATAAGTAGAAAAAGCAAAGGATGCCTACATTCATTGTGGTCAAACAGCACCTTAATGGTCTACTGCATTTAAAGACAGTCTTGAAAATTAAGGTAAAAGATATGCATGTATTCACTACCTGAGAAGATAGCCTTTAGAAAACGTGCTACCTTAGCCAATGAAAAATACCAAATGAATTAAAATACTTTTTAATCATGGCCTTGACCTGTATTGAGTACTGACCTGTATCGAGTGAGCATCTGCAATGCTGAGAACCACTCTGGCAGATCCTTCCACCACACCCTGACTCACAGGCATTCCTTCAGGAAATCAAACTTCCATAAATCTTAAATTTGTGTAACTATATTTTTTCCTTTGCACAGCAGTGAATACACATTTCAAAATACATCTATTATAAAAAATACAGAACAAAAGTTTAACTCTTCAAAGTTTAACATTGATATAAATAAATGACTTTCAAAAATAGATCAATAAATGGCTGACAGTTACAAAAGGTTAATTATTTAGTTGGTTTAAATTTTCTGAGAGAGTTTATAATTTTTATATTGATACACCGAACTTAACCTAAACCCTACATTCCATAATACAAAAAGATCACTATCCACGAATAGACGAATACATTTAGATTTGAGATCAGACACCTTTATATAAATCACACATACACTGCATAATTTACAAGAAAGCAAAGATTAAAAGGTACTATTGTTAACATATAATATATAAATTTCAAAATTCACAATTATCCTATATTAATACTGTTTACTAAAACATTTAAAAAGAAATAGAATAGAAAAATCTTCAGAAATTTCAAATATACATACCTTTCAAAATGATTGAATACTCATTGCTAAGAGAGAGTGCATTCTTTGGCTTTGCTTCAATCTATGAAAGGATAAGACAAGGTCCAATTTATGGAGGGACAAGAACAGACGTGTATAAATACACGTGTAAGAATAGTTTAAAAAGCTTATATATAAAGTATTTTATTAATACAACTATGACAGAACAGATATGACTGAGTGTCACTATTATAAATAAGTCACTGGCAAGTGGATCTCAATAAATTAAATTAATATAGTTAAAGAAAATACATCATCATTTAAACTGTCATCAATAGATTACATGGAAACAACTACTGTAGTGGGTAAGTGTAAAGAATACACTACACTCTGTTGATGTATGGCAGCAAGGTATGCTGACTACATTGAGCAATTTCTGATACAAGGAAGTTACTACAATTGTGTTCTGCATGAAGGAGCTGGTATGGCGAATTAGTGCCCAGGTTAGCTTCGAGAGAATATCAGCGAATCAGTTTTTATGTGAGGAGAGAAACATATGGAACTGACATGGACAAATAAACTTGTGACTTGACTGGAAAAGCACATGAAAACAACATTGTGGCTTTGCCTATACAAGATTACTTAGAAGCTATTATTGCTTATCTCTAATAACTCCATTTCTGTTCTATTATTTATTTATTTATTATTCATTTATTTATTTACTATTCATTTCTATTATTGCTTATCTCTAATAACTCAATTTCTGTTCGCTGATAAGAACTCTCCTGTGATTTGTATTGACACTAATCAATAGAATTGCATTGTTTAGTATAAAAATTATTCAAACATGGTTTCATGGAAATATTGATATCAAAAATATTTTTCATTGTATTTGTTATATGTATACTTGATTGTTGATTTAATAAATTTATTGTTAAATTTGCAAGCATATGCAAATACATTTTTAAAAGAGTAACTCTTGTAAAACTTACAGGTTTTGGATGGCTAAAAGAAATTTTGGGAAAATGAAGAGACATCTGCTTGGAGTGCACTTTTCGCCTGCGCTGAGCTCTAAAATCAGGAAAAACAAAAATAAAACAAACACAATTGATGATAAAAGATAAAAGATAAAATGAAATAGATATTTAATCTGTGTAAAGTGGCTGATGGTCATAGGTGAACAGTGAATGCTGCATCACTATAGGTAGTAATATGCTAGCATGCTGGACAGTCATTGTAATACAGGACTATATGCATCTTTCAAACTCAGCACCATTTAGATGAATGAAGACAGCCATTTTCTGAATAAATAAATAAGTGCTTCAACTGTGTGAATGTTAGAGAAAACTAGAGTTTATCTCTAATATAAATCAGAAAAATGCCTTTTTGGCCAATTTGTAATAGCATAGTCAACTGGGTGACTAGCAAAATTGCACATCCATTTGCTATTGCAGGATATAGCAAAGTGTCTCTGTTGTTAAGTGTGTGCACAAAATGAGGTGAACATATATTCTTTTTATATGATTTTTGCTTTCCTCACATTTCTTCAATAGGCAGTTGATTTTTAGCAACCCTTTTATTCCTAGAAAGATATATACAGTTAATTCAGCACTTTTTGTGACATAATGTTTTCAGTGGAACATATGCTACTTACTTTATTTAAGTGGAATATGACATTTACTTTAGATGTTCAGTGGAGCATGAAACACTTGATAACACAGTGAATGGAGGAAAACACACAGTAGAAAATGAAATACTTTACATATTGAATGGAATAAATGGAATATGACACACTTATTTATGACACAAGTACTTTATGACACATTTTATGTCATGAACTTTGAAACATGAATACTATGGTGTTATGTGATAAATATTACATAAGAATGGAACTAGGCTCACTTACTTTATGATAAGTCGAGCAGAACGTGATTTCAGTAAAGAGCCAATTTCATAGTGAGTTAAGAAAAACATCAAGTCTTCATCAGGTAGGCGACCCTTTCATAAAGAAATATCATTTTAGAGTTTATATATAGGTGAATAGAAAATGAAGGTAAAAGAGTCTACCACTATCATTAATTTATTATACCTGATACAAAATTAAAGTTTGTTTTAACTTGAAACTAAAACTTGTTAACATCAATGCCAGAAAAAAATTGGCAATGTGCACTTACCTGTTGCAGAACTACCCTTCTATGAATATTTATATTCTAGTGAACTATACAGTTGATAAATTATGAAAAGACAGAGCAAACATTTGCAATGTTCTTTAACTCAAATTACATTTTTTTTGCAGTTCACAGAAAAGTGACATATCAAATATATACATAAGGAAATAAGATGTGCTTGCAGTTCACAGAAAAGTGACATATCAAATATATACATAAGGAAATAAGATGTGCTTGCAGTTCACAGAAAAGTGACATATCAAATATATACATAAGGAAATAAGATGTGCACAAATAAGTTGTGTTCTGAACATATTTCTGTGAACAAGCAGTGAACGGAATACAGATGAATGTGTAGCCCAACCTATCATGATACAATATATATATATATACATTGTGCTACATACTATGATACACAATATTTAAAAATGGATATGTATATGTTGATATATATTATGATACGATGCAGACAGAAAAACATGATGAGACCAATTCAGTGTGACAGAATATATAAGAATACAGCACCACCTACTGTGACAATACACACAAATCAAGATGGCGAACACATACCACACCCTTTTAATATACAGTAAATTGTAAAGCCCTCCCCCACAAAAAAACAATATATATATACACACACTAAAATGAAGAATTACATTTCCACCCACCCCAAGAAATAAAACAAATAAAAGCAATAATAACCTAAAAAAAAAAAGAACAAGAAAGAAAGAACAGTAAGTTTAAAAGCTTAACTCTTAATTTCACTTCGTATGAAAAGAGTAATTGAGTTCATTTCAATGATGGAGCTGTCAGCAATTGGAATACTTTAAAAAAAAAAAAAGAACTTCACAGAATAACTTAAACTCTCACCTCTTCCACCATCACTCCTGCTAACTTCCAATAAGCAACTTTGAAAATGTCACTCATCTGGATGCATACAGACTGCATAAGATCACACAAAGTGTAGGGGTTAATAAAATTATTACAGTGAATTAACACTACGGAAAGAGACAGCAAGAGATCACACATAATGTGATGAACATAGTAACATTATTAAATAGAATGTAACTCTTTGGACATGGATTGCAGGAGATCACACATAATGTGTACAGAAGAATAAGATTATTAAATGGACAGAAACAGCCAAAGATACACAGTGTGAAAAGCAGTTTATTTAAAAGTGTGTAACTTAATGAAGGAAAAAGACAAGAGACCACAAAAATTGTTGGAGTATAGTATAATTTATTAATTGGTAAATAACTCATCTGATCATATACAGTCTGCAATACATGAAAGAAATTATGTAGAACATAAGATTTACTAATTTACAAACTTGATGATTTATAAGTTCAATGATTAATATCATTCAAATCATTAATATATTGTTCAGTAATTGTTTACATTTGTTTATTACTTTATAGTATTAACAGCAAACATTAATTAAAACTCTGCATATGTGCATTATTCTATGAAGGATATGACACTATATCTCTTTGAAAAAGCAACGGTTGAATTTGCTTTAACTTATTAACAGGAAATTTCTTGAACAGTTTCCTAAATTTGTTTTATTTAGTCTTGAAAATTACCTGCATTAAAAGTAGTAGGATCCAATCTAAAAAGAAAACTTTGCTCGGACAAAATGAATTGTGTAAACAACCAGCATATCTAAAGTAAGCTCAGGTATCTCTAATTGAAATGACAACTAAATATTTCAGTCTCACCTTTCCCCATTCACGAGTTCCCACTGCAGCCCAAGCTTTCGGAAGAAAATACTCTAGTATTTTTCTGCAATATAATGGATTATACCATCTCTCTTAATTTGAGATTAAACTGTACTTGATGTACATCAGCATTAAATTACAGTAAAAGCTGAGGTCAAACAGAAGTCATGGAAAGAGGCTTAATAATAATATTTATAACAACAAATTAATAAAAAATTAATAATAATGAAAACAACAATACAAATAATAAACACAATTATCTGCATCATCGTCACAATAATAATTTCACCACATTGCCATCACCAATAGTAATGATAACAATAATAATATGACAATATAAACTTTGTATGTATTTGTTAAATGAAAATTCATTTTATATGTTCAATTACAGATTCATTTATTTTGTTTCAATAAATTAATTTACTACTGGTAACATTTATACTTGCAAATTTATAAGGAAAGATGGCATGCTGATTGACAGGTAAAGGTG
This sequence comes from Sinotaia quadrata, assembly GCA_028829895.1. Lineage (NCBI taxonomy): Eukaryota > Metazoa > Mollusca > Gastropoda > Architaenioglossa > Viviparidae > Sinotaia > Sinotaia quadrata. The sequence continues at coordinate 110,311,880 of CM054181.1, read as the reverse complement.
CATGCTTATTTGTTGATAACATTTATACTTGTAAATTTATAAGGAAAGATGGTATGTTGATTGACAGGTAAAGGTGTATACTTATTTGTTGATAACATTTATACTTGTAAATTTATAAGGAAAGAGGTACACTGATTAACAGGTAAAGGTGAACGCTTATTTGTTAGTGAAGCTTGCAAACCTTCAAAGTGTCCTGCCAAGGAATGATGTGTTGTTTACTAAACCAGTGTAGGTGATACTGTAGTTAATATTACTTAAACTGGTGTGTTGTTTACTAAACCAGTGTAGGTGATATTGAGTTAATAGTACGTAAACTGATGTGTTGTTTACTAAACCAGTGTAGGTGATATTGAGTTAATAGTACATAAACTGATGTGTTGTTTACTAAACCAGTGTAGGTGATACTGTAGTTAATAGTACGTAAACTGATGTGTTGTTTACTAAACCAGTGTAGGTGATATTGAGTTAATAGTACGTAAACTGATGTGTTGTTTACTAAACCATTGTAGGTGATATTGAGTTAATAGTACATAAACTGATGTGTTGTTTACTAAACCAGTGTAGGTGATATTGAGTTAATAGTACATAAACTGATGTGTTGTTTACTAAACCAGTGTAGGTTATATTGTAGTTAATAGCACATAAACTGGTGTTGGGTGGTATGAATCTGGTAATAATCAGTGAAGCTAAAAATACTGTTCATTAATGAGGCACTGAGATTTAACCAAGATTTCTTGCTCACAATTACAAGTTGTGTGTAGGTGGGATTAGGGGTTTAATTAGTTGAATTATAAATCTTTAACCCTGATTATCATAAGTAATAATGTAACTTCAATAATAATAACTTTTATTATAGACTCACAATCCTGACCTAGAGAGAAGTGTTTTGGATTAACTGTTTGCTTTGGACCCCAAACTCCAATTTACAAGGCTAGTGTTTAGACCTCAGTTAGACTAGCCACTTCTCATCCACTCCAACAATCAGATAATTTTAAAAAAAAATGCTGTGGTACTTCTACAGCAGAATAAATTGTCTGTATTGCTAAGGTAAATGATTATTGTTTTAAATATTCACACTTTCAAAATCCAATATAAAGTGTATTTTCAACACGGACTCACCGCTTGAAATAGGACAGAGGAGACTGCAACTTTGCTGTCAGTTGTGCTGGTGTCTGAATGCTCTTAGTGGGTTTCTCGTTAATGTTACTCTGTAGGATGGCCTGTGAAAATAATATGGCACCAATCAGGTGATGTGGTGCCAGTCATGTGATAAGGTATCAGTTAGGTGATGTGGTGTCAGGTGATAGATAACATGATTTAAAGTCATGTTTATGAAATTATTCATATGACATGATACTAGTCATGTGACAATTGTGTCAGTTATGTAATATGATGTAAATGTAGTTATCTGTTATGCTACTAGTCATGTGATACAATAATTGTGTGACATCACACAAAACTAAAAGAAAAGGAATGCAAAACAAAACTTTTATATTTAAAAGTAGGAAGAAAAAGTGAAGGAATACATCTTGTCAACAAGTCTTTTTAGTTACTGGCAACAACAGATAACATCTATTTCTGTTCAAAACCTTATTGCTCTGTGTGGACATTAACTATGAAGTTTGGTCTAGCTGTCAACACCTTATTGCTCTGTGTGGACATTAACTATGAAGTTTGGTCTAGCTGTCAACACCTTATTGCTCTGTGTGGACATTAACTATGAAGTTTGGTCTAGCTGTCAACACCGTATTGCTGTGTGGACATTAACTATGAAGTTTGGTCTAGCTGTCAACACCTTATTGCTCTGTGTGGACATTAACTATGAAGTTTGGTCTAGCTATCAACACCTTATTGCTCTGTGTGGACATTAACTATGAAGTTTGGTCTAGCTGTCAACACCTTATTGCTCTGTGTGGACATTAACTATGAAGTTTGGTCTAGCTGTCAACACCTTATTGCTCTGTGTGGACATTAACTATGAAGTTTGGTCTAGCTATCAACACCTTATTGCTCTGTGTGGACATTAACTATGAAGTTTGGTCTAGCTGTCAACACCTTATTGCTGTGTGGACATTAACTATGAAGTTTGGTCTAGCTGTCAACACCTTTGTGAGAATATATTAAACAAATTATGCATTTAAAAAAAAAATTATTATTATTATTAAATCATTCCTTGTATTAACAGTTTTCTCCTGCCTCGCATATTTATTGAGAGGACTTCCGTTAAAGGATTAAGCTTAGGCTGACGAAACCGCTTGTTTACATGTTCAGGGAATATAGGGTAGGTCCAGAGGTGAAGAACACTCTGAAAATTGGACACTAAACACCCATATATGGTCATTTGCGTTCCACACAATGACGTAGCACTAAGCTGTTAGCTGGCTTCCATTTTCATTCATATACTGCCTGAATGAATTGGCCTTGTTAGACGCATCGACCGAGAGATATAGTGTACCCACCTACCAAGGGTGAAAAGCTGCGTCCACTTTGTATGGCAGCGCCTAAATACACATAGTAGTAATATAATTGGTTTTTCTTGATTGTATTTCTTGCTTATCCACTAGCAATGAAGAATGTTATGTGTATTATTACACAACAAAAAAACACATAACCAACAAACAGAAAAAAAAGAAGCAAAAATATCTATAAGATATATAACAAGGAATGCATTATAGATAGTTTTGTCTAAATGTTATAAAAGTATGGTTAGGGGGGCAAAGTGCTGTAATCAGTTTTTGCTGAGATAAAGTATGGTAAGGGAGACAAAATATGGTGATAAAGTATGTGAAGGGAGATAAGGTGTGATAAAGGAGATATAATGTATGAGAGAAAATGTGATAAAGGAGATATAATGTGAGAGAAAATGTGATAGATATAATGTGTGAAGAAAATGTGATAAAGGAGATATAATATATGAGAGAAAATGTGATAAAGGAATATGATGTATGAGAGAAAATTTGATAAAGGAGATATAATGTGTGAGAGAAAATGAGATAAAGGAGATATAATATATTAGAGAAAATGTGATAAAAGAGATAATGTATGAGAGAAAATGTGATAAAGGAGATATAATGTATGAGAGAAAATGTGATAAAAGAGATATAATGTATGAGAGAAAATGTGATAAAGGAGATAATGAAGTATGAAAGAATGATGTATGAGACTTTTTGAGAGAAAATGTGATAAAGGAGATATAATGTGTGAGAGAAAATGTGATAAAGGAGATATAATGTATGAGAGAAAATGAGATAAAGGAGATATAATGTATTAGAGAAAATGTGATAAAAGAGATAATGTATGAGAAAAAATGTGATAAAGGAGATAAATAGTGATAAGGGAAACAAAAAAGTGTAAATGAAGAAAAAGTATGAAATTGGTGAATAAGGTGTAATAGAAAGATTAATGATTTAACAAAATATTTTGTGGATGGGGGGAAAAATAAACTTTGATGGGCATACCAAAGTCAACTACTTACATACACTTTTATCAGTTAAGACAATTTTAACTAATTTTCTTTTAAAACATTTTATTGTCTTAGATGACAAGAAAGATTTTATTTATTAAACAATAATATGTCTATAATTAATGTCTTTTTATTCATTTCTTTAGTGATATTCAGGTTAAAAAATAGAATGAAATATTACTTACTTTCAACACACTAATTAACTTTGTGAGGTCCATGTGCCATGATTTTTCTCTCATTTCTGCCTACAAATGAACCAAAAACAAAACTCACAAAAGTATTAATCCCCAAAAGGATTTCTATCAGCAACATCAAAAACTACATACTGGCAGTCACAAAATTAATATATGCCTATAATTTAAAGCACAAAGAATTGTCTGGCTACAAAATGGTTTTCTATCTACAACACACTTATGCACACACATACATATAAACACAAACATGTACACACACTAAAGTACATTGTTTCTTCTTGAAGTGGGTTTCTGCCTACAATGCTAAAAGAAAAGCATTACATATCTGGTCCTTAAATATTCTGCCAGAAACATTTGGTTCTAGAGAGTTGGTCCATATGCTCATCACTCAAGACCTACCTGTATGCGTAAAATTAATTCTGACATTTTGATGGAACAAAACAAGAAAAATTCTTTTTTAAAAATATCATGGTTCAATGCATTTATTAGAAAACCTATGATATATTTTTTAAAATGTAAAAACTGACAAAAGAAATATAAACTAAATAAAAGATATATTTTTCATGAGGACAAAACAGTTATTAATAACTATGTCATGAATAATGAAATGGTCAAACTATTAATGTATGATACACTTGTCTTAACAGATGACAACTTTTGTCTATCTTTGTCTTGATTCATACCTGAATCACTTGCTGTGTATTTTTAAAAAGTTATTATTTATCCTCTATTTTGAAATCTAGTTATAAAACATGTCTGACTACTTTCATTCTGTGAAACTGCTGACTATTCAGAAATATATATATATATATTCCGTCTAAAATATAATATGAATTTGGAGATTCATAGCTTTTTTAGTTTCACACTTTCACACAACAATTGCATTAAAAAATATATATTAATGAATTAAATAAACTAAACAGGGCATATCTACCCAAAATTATAAATAAATAAATAATAGTTAATTATCAACAGTTAAAAAAACTCCATCCCTATAAAGGGTCAGAATGTTAAATATTATATTATACAAAAAAAAAATAATGGTCTATATTAAAAGATTTTATTAAAATATTAAATTTATGATGCATCTATTATACGCATATAATTAACTAGACTTGTTATACTAAATAATTTTTGTAATAATTTACCTCACGAATACACCTATGGCCATGACGTTTCAAAAAAATATTTATTTTGCTCTTTAGGTGTGGGTGTGAATCACTTCTGAGTAGTTGGTCACATTCCTGAAAAATCCCAAATGAAACAAATATTTTGCAAAATATATTTTTACAAAAATAAATAGCATAGAATGAAATAAACTTTAACACTTTTTGTTTTTGTCACCCCAACTTATGACAGCATATACCCTAAATATTACATCAAGGGAACATTATTATATATACTCGCAGTATATGCATAGCTGTAGTGCCCAGTAGCTAGAAATAATTTTACATGTTAAAAGTAAAACAACCAAATATTACACAACAAAGGACAAACAATATGGACTGAATAAAAATGAAAGTATGTAACACCTCAGTGAAGAAAGTATTTTGAAATAAATACTGAAACATGCACATAGACTGAGCACAATTTAAAACAGCTCTGAAGTCACAGAACAGACATTAAGAATTAAAAAAAGCTCTCACAAAACAGTACATACCACTTTCACACAGATAATATCACATGCTGTACAAATCAGTAAAACCAATAAACAGTCAAATAAATATCAACTTAAAAACAAACACATTGTCACAGTCTGATAAAAATGTCATGACTTTTTGACCCACTTGTTTGTTTTTCAAATATTGAGATTTGAAAACTCCTTTGTTAAGCTCTCACATGATACTTCAGTATCGAGAAGCTTCTAGCAAAGAGGTCAGGAACATTATGTAACTCTTAGGCCATTGTCTAGATTCTCGAACCAACCACATGTTGGGTGTAGCTCAGCCATTTCTCTTTTCTCACATTGTTGGAGGTGGATAATGTTACAGTTTGATAGTAACAGTGATCATACAATTAAGTGAGCTAAAGGTTATTGCACTCTCACATGAGATGCTAGAGTGAGCTAATGACTGATCATATAATTAAGTGAGCCATAGTTATCCCAGTCATTGTCATGAGAAGGCAAGGTAAGAAATTAATTGATATACCATTAAGTGAAAAAAAAGTTATTGCATTCATTGTCATTTGAAATGACACAATGAGCAATTTCTGATCATACACCTAAGTGAGCCAAAGGTTATCACACTCTCTCATGAGATGCTACAGTGATAGACTGATTGATCATGATATCAAGTGAGCCAATGGTTATCACAATGACTCATGAGCTAAAAGGGTGAGTGACTGAACAGTTTAGTCAGCTAGAGGTTATCACAGCCAGGCACATGATTTGACAAGTAGAACAATTAATTGACAAAGTATCTTAGGCAAAAGCTACCACACTCATACGAGATGACTGTTAGGATGTATGATGGATTATCACAAACTGAGGCAAAAGTTACATGAGAAGATACACTGAACAATTGTCATATACATAAGACAGCCTAAGGCTATAACAGTTGAGATGACAGACTAGCTTCGATGATAACAAATTATATGCTTGGGCAGGTGGACCACCAAGTTAGCTAAAAGACAGACATTGAGATGATAAGGAATTTTCCCAATATGACATCTTAACAAAACACCTGCTTCCAACACTAAAATATTGGTTAAGACAAAAAGCTTCTAAACTCAGTGACACAGAAAAGTGAAAACAGAATTACCTCATTAGAAGATGACAGGAATGCATCCTTCAGACCATCCTGAACAATCTGCAAGACCAGTTCCTGTTGGCAACACAAATAAAGTAGTTTAGAATAATGACATAAAGTTACATCTGCAAGATCAGTTCCTGTCGGCAACACAAATAAAGTAGTTTAGAATAATGACATAGTTACATCTGCAAAAATTACAAAATAAGTAATCGGTAGATGTGTGCATGCTAAATTTTCTAAACATACTCTAGGGTAACAAAACTATTTCATACCTGAATTGCATGTGGCACCTCAGCACTGTACACATCTTGGCACTGGGACAATAGAAGTGCCACGTCACTGATGACAGTATCATTGCCACCTGAATACAAAATAAATAATCTTCCAAGAAACTCACACTAATCTTATCTGTCAACAAGAAAATGGATCCATACAGTGCATCAAGCCTGCTAGTTTGAAACAACAATTAATGCAGACAATAACACAATCTTTCAATAAAAACAAATTTTTAGTAAGTTACCATGTAAAATGATGTTCTTCCTTGATGTAAAACCTCAAATAATAAGCAAAACATATAATATAGTGAAACCATATACACTTCACTTCCTATGTAAAGCCTCAAACAATAATCACCATGAATAATACAGTGATGTGGTATACTTCCCCAAATGTAAAACCTCAAATATTAACCACCTTGCATAACAGTGTAACTATACACTTCTTCCAATGTAATATCTCATATAAATAATAACCCTCATACAAAATAATTCATTATTTAATGTAAAGAAAAGAAAAAAAGTGAATCTGCATACCTGCTTCACCAGATGAGAGGAGGGACATAAGAATATCAGACCATGAACCTGACCATGAACTATTTAATATACATCTGAACCAGACCTGAATAAAATCAAGTTTGTTGTGAGTATCCTGACTGTGCTTCAATGAAAGACATATTTAATATAATAGCTACATACACTGTTGACTACATATTTAATATAATGGCTACATACCTTGTAGACTACATATTTAATATAATGGCTACATACCTTGTAGACTACATATTTAATATAATGGCTACATACCTTGTAGACTACATATTTAATATAATGGCTACATACACTGTTGACTACATATTTAATATAATGGCTACATACCTTGTAGACTACATATTTAATATAATGGCTACATACCTTGTAGACTACATATTTAATATAATGGCTACATACCTTGTAGACTACATATACTTTACACTTTACACACTTCAAGGTATAGTGAATGTCTGTGTACCACGTACATTTCAGAATATGTTAATATATAATGAAAAGGTTCAATCCATCTACCAAATTCTGAACATAAGATATGAAAAGTGTCAATCTATTTACCACAATTCATATCTATTATCTATTCTAACATTACCTTCTAACATTTATGCTTAGCAATGAATAAAATCCATCCTATATGCAAAGCAGGATGATAAACAGCAAGTCGGTAACAAGCTCCAAAGAAAAAAGACAATGACTATGAGTGTTTTTAACATATATCAAAGATATTATTCTAACAACTAGATTCTGGACTTCATCATGCGATGTGCCTAGCTGTGCGATGTGCCATAGTGCGATGGTCAAAGTAGGCTTGACTCTGTGAACTAATGTCTACTGATGATATTAAAAACTTTTGTCCTATTGATCTGCATTTACACTTGGACTGTTTTGTTTAAAAGCTTAGAAATAAAGTGGATAAGAAAACATACTGTTATGGAAGCACCTATTAAAAAAGAAAAAAGTAACATTTTCAGATATTCTATTGCTATAAACATAAAACTAAGCTTGAAATATTTGATAATTTTAAAAAAGCAATGAAGAAACATTAGCATTTTCCTCTCAAATATTGTGATTTATCATCTCACTTTTAACTCTTATGTCCGATGCTAATAAGGAGTATATTTGCATTTATAAAACCACACACTCAGTCACACAAACACACATATATGCACACATAAGACTGATTCATATTTAAACTTAACTTTGATAAAAAAAAAAAGAAAAAAAGTTAAAGTTATTTCCAACATTATGTACCATTTACCAGAACTTTTGTCAATGTTCAGTTTTCTGTTTCTTTAGTGCAAGTCTGCTGCTGTTATTTATTGTTCATTTTAATACTTTAATCAGATTTTGTAATAAATTACATACTACATTATCTGATCCCATCACTTCCACAGAACCCCAACCATGTTCTATCATTCTGGTACTTGAAATGGCATGCATACACTTCTAGCATTTTGAGCGCAGTCCAGATTCTAGATATAAAAGGAAGCACTTTGATATGTCTGTCTGTCTACTATCTATCTATTTATATTTTTTAAAATTCTCATTGTGCACCCTAGCAATATCTTTAAAAATTCTAAATCTATACTTAAGCCAGGAATTATATACCAAATGTTGGTGTTCTTAATGCATTAGATACAAGTATTTGTACTCATGTCATGATAGTCTTGTAGATACAAGTATTTGTACTCACGTCATGATAGTCTTGTAGATACAAGTATTTGTACTCACGTCATGATAGTCTTGTAGAATACAAGTATTTGTACTCACGTCATGATAGTCTTGTAGATGCTGGTCAATTTCATGATAAAGTTCAGATGCAGAATCTGCTTTATCACCCAGTGTGTATGACTTTAGCCGTTTTGCCCAAGCCTTTATTAATGAGCTGCCTTTTCTTAAAGCCTGCCAAAAAAAAAAATAACATTAATGATGATAATTTGTAAATTTTTACATCACTTTTAGTCAAAATTTCCAGTTATATTTCAACAGTAAATGTTAAATCAGTTTTACTGAAACAAACACCAATAAGATTTCAACTGTATAATTTACAGTTTTATTCAATCAGTTTAATATGCCAATCATGTTTATTCCATCATATGTAAATACAAGCCAGATACCAGTACAGATCTGTACAAACCCAGGGTTGACATGAATGGTAAGGAACTTACCCATAATCACATATTTCTTAGTGAAAGTGATATGATGCCCAGTAATATTTTTTATGCTATATTTAAAATGTTTTTGCAGCACAGGGCTGTGCAAACTGTATATTTTTTTAGCATGTCATACTTCTTTAATGACAATGATTGTTGCTTTTGGTTCTTTTTATTTCTGACATCCCGTTGTCTGTCTCCTGTTTAAGGTCTGTGACTGATCTAGCAACATTATTGGGCAGGTCTGTGACTGATCTAGCAACATTATGGGGCAGGTCTGTGGCTGATCTAGTGACATTATGGGGCAGGCCTGTTACTGATCTAGCAACATTATGAGGAAGATCTGAATCTGATCTAGCGACATTATGGGGCAGGCCTGTGACTGATTTAGCAACATTATTGGGCAGGTCTGTGACTGATCTAGCAACATTATGGGGCAGGTCTGTGGCTGATCTAGCAATATTATGGGGCAGGACTGTGATTTAGCAACATTATGGGGCAGGACTGTGACTGATCTAATGATCTATTGACATTATGGGGCAGGTCTGTGGCTGATCTAGCAACATTATGGGGCAGGCCTGTGACTGATCTAGCAACATTATGGGGCAGGCCAGTGGCTGATCTTGCAACATTATGGGGAAGGCCTGTGACTGATCTAGCAAAGACAACATCATTTGCAGAATTTGAGCCAAGAAGACAGGACACCTGACTAATCAGGTCGTTGGTTAGTACTTAAGACTAAAGAAAAACAAAACAGTTAAGTTGGGGAGAATTCTAAGTGGAGTATGTGTGAGTGAAATTTGTGAATTTCTATTGTACTTAATTATTGAGTGAATGAAAGGGTGATTGAAGAGTTTAACGAAAGTTGTATTTGTAAAAGAAACTTTTATTGTAGAGATTGGTAAGTGATAACTGTTGAACTACTGGGTGGATGTTTTGCCATTGATATGTGAAGAGCAGTGTAGTGGTTCAAACACTGAGACTACTGATTCACCCAACAGGTGTATAAAAGTTTGAGAAACATACTGGCAGACTATACAACGCTAACCAAATCCATAAATAATAAGAAACTATTAAGAAGCTGACTGTTGTATATTATTGGTGGAGCAAAGTGCAAATGAACTTGTTTAGATCAACCAGCCACTGGTGATTAACTAGTGGATAGATTATGTTACGTCCCTTCAACCTGTGATAATAAAAGCTCATGAAATTTAAATATTATTATGCTTTTGTTATTAAATTTATTTTTTAACTGCTAAATTCCCTGAATCAATTACTGTAGTGTATATACATACTGTAATGTATTATTTAATAGCAGGTGTCACAGACTTGTATTTTCTGTCATAAAAATTATGCATGGGGTGATAAAGTACAATAATTACATTATAATACCAGATATTCACCATGAATAATTATATATATAACACTTGCATAGGCATTAGTACCACATTATATGATGGCCTCCTATTTGACTTACAAACAGGCAAAGTAGGAATCAAGGCCCCAAACTCCTAGTGAAGTTACCAAGCCCTACCCATATTCAATGCTTGCCTAAACTGTCAGTTCACTTGTCTAATATGTCATATCGCATCCTGAATTTTCATGAACATCCTCCTTCCTCTGGCAGGTAGCAGTGTATGGCATGTCATTTACAGTGGTCTGATAAAAACTGATAATTTTTAACTATAAGAATGATAAATTAATTACATCAGTAGACTGCATGATAACAGACACCCTTTGAGTGCCTAGTGTTGCACTATGTGACCCGACAAATGCATGAAAGACAATTGCGTGCCCCGACAAATGCGCGATAGGTTTAGGGACAGAACACAATTTCATCGCGCTTTTGTCCATCCTGTTTCTGTCGGTGTGCATTTGTTGGGGTGCGCATTTGTCAGTGAACCATTGCACTATACAGTTAGGAAATATTATGCTTCATAAGAGTCAAATTCATTTTGCAGAGGACTGGATTTTTTTTCTTTGCTATAGGACAGACCTGCTAAGTCTTCCTCTTCATTCAGGCGCTCCTGAAATTTTTCCATGGGTGGATCTGACATGAATAAAGACTATTTTCTGAATCTATCTTGCTCACAGAAGTCAAGAAACTGACAGCTCCCACAATCAACAGATATAGATTTAGATTTTCTAACCAGGCTAATTAGTGAATTATCATTCCACCCACCCACCCACCCCCCGCCAGTCAAGGATAATGATTATACCTCCATTTTGCTCGACCCTGTGGGGTCGTTTAGATTATGTCAGTTGAATAAATCAAAACATTTCTGCCCATCACTGCACATGAGAGAGATACAGTCAGTCAATCATTGTCACTGGTCATCGTAGTTGAAATGAGCTGACTGACAAGCTTATAAATATGAAGAGTCTTGCCTAGACTTAAACTACAGCCCATAAAATCAGAGCAATTTTATTTAGTTAGACATTCAAGATTACTGGGATTTTAAATAATTTTTCCTTGTTTTTTTTTCCTTTGTATATGTTTTGTGCATAAATACAGGAAAGACACAGGATAAATGCATTCAATGGATATTACTTTTTTCTATTCCTTATTTTACATTACTTTATACACATCTGGCTATGTGATGAGAAAAGGTCTCTTTGTGTGTGATGGGAAAGGTCTCTTTGTGTGTTATGGGAAAGGTCTCTATGTGATGGGAAAGGTCTCTGTGTGTGATGGGAAAGGTCTCTGTATGTGATGGGAAAGGTCTCTGTATGTGTGATAAGAAAAGGAATATTTTTTGATGAATGAAGGAAAAAGGAATTTTTCTGAATGTATGATGGAAGATGGAATTTGTCTAAGTAAACATTTTTTCCTGAATACTTTTCTTAATTCATATAAGGTCCTCAGCTACACCTCACTCTGGTTTCTAGATTGCTCTGAGCAAGAGGCACATTGTCCAATTAGTAGTTTTATCTCCCCTGAGAGTTAATGTGGTCCTTTGGCCTTGGATTGTCTGTCTGTGGAAGGTACTGATACTCCTTTATTCAGTAAATATTAATGAAAAATTTTAGAAATATTCCTATTTATTCTTAATGCAATTATGGTTTACTGATACTAAATATCTTTCTTAGCAATGAAATGAAGATAGTAGGAATTTTGCCAAGTAACTATAGTTTGTAAAGACGCTTTTTTCTTCTTGATCATGAGAGATTTTATTTAATATGAATAGTTATGTTGTCCTTGGGATGATCCAGTGAACATATTTTTAAAAAGTTTTAATGCACATTATTTTGTTTCCAATTTATTTAAACACTGATTACAATGCTATAAATAGATTTTAGCTTCTCTTCAATCACTATGAATTATGAAGTCTTGCTATATGTAATAACAATGTTGTTGGCATGTTGTATGTAAGTCAACTAGCATACTTTTTACTTGCACATTCTGTATCACAATACAAAATGAAACATAATGAGCAAGAGGTCCTTAAGTATCCATTCCTCTCACCACAAAGTGTTGATTAATTCAAGGGAGAATATAGATTAAGAAAAGTATAACGATTAGCTCTGTATGTTTGCTTATCATATTTTCAACAAAAACAAAATGAAAAGCAATCGGAATTTGTAATTCTCAGAGGTCTGCTGTTGCATGCATCTCAAGCAAAAAAAAAAAGTGTGATATGCACTTCAACACATTTTATGTATAATACATTTATGTAAAATTTTTATTATTATATGTATCAATATATGAAAGAATATGAGATGCTGAGCATTTGAATTTACCAAATCAAGTAAAATTCAATCACAAACTATACAAACCATTATCATTTTCAGCAAGTTAAAAACTTGTCTGTACTTTCTTGAAGGCGGCTTGGCCAGGTACTCTCGAACAGTTAGATCTGAAAGATCCGGCCTGAGTTCTCCCAGCAAGTTCAATTGTAGCCCTCGGTTACTTAAACCAGCTACCAGAAATCTTGATCTCATCAAATCCTGTTAACAGAGAAAATGGCAATAGTGAAAAACAAAAATGATGTAGAGTCTAAAATGACAGCAATACATTTTTTAAATGGAGTACATGAATTGTCAAATGTTACACAGTAAACAACAGTAATACTCTGCTTGGCAATGACTTGACTAAAATGAACATTTAAAAATAAGATTAACAAAATAATAACTGTTTACTTTCTCATTAAAAATATATGGATGGTTTAATTTTAAAAATACAATTCAAAATCATGACAATCTGGACACACACACACGCACGCACGCACGCACACACACATACACATGGACACCCATGTACAATCAAACACTATAGGCATGCACACATCTCATCTGCACATTCATGTATTTTAATATCCTTTGTATAACATGAATAAATGAGAATCATAATAAATATTTTCATTAGAAAAAAGCTATAGACATACATAAAACAAACAATGGACTGCTCACCAGTAAAGATATAAAAAGATGATTACAGGAGCTCATCAGGGTCTTATGAAATTGCACAGACTGGCGAGCCCCTTGTTCCACTGAAAACATCTGAAATAGGACAAAGGGCAATAGAATAAAATGACCTGATATATATATATATAACCAACTCTCATATGCTTTCAACTTCTATTTAGTGTGTGTACACTAATCTGTTACTAATGATCATTTTAGATTTCAAATTTGTCAAAGCTAGATCATCCTTATGTTTCCTGATTATTCAGTTTGGGATGACACTATGCAAGTAATGTACAATTTGTTCAGCAAAATAATGTTTAGGAGCTGTGAATGGCTCTTGCAATGCTTGTTTTGCTAATAACAATGAGTATTGAGTGATATCATACATCTATTATAATATTTGTTTTATAGATAAGGATTCTGTGATTATTTCATTACTTTTTTTGTTAACTTTGATCGAAATAATGTTTGTATGTCCAGTAAAGCTGAAAAAGAATATAAAAAATTCTTTAAGAAAACATTCTGCTAGTTTTGAACATGTACGATGATAACTTGGGGTTTGTATTTGATGTTTCTGCACAATAAGTTTAATAAAGTATGAATCTTATTCTCATTTACGAAACATTTATCTTTAGACACATGACTCATATACCAGAAATTTACCTTAAGAAATGTCTTTTCCAACACGTTTACCTTCTTAAACATGACTTATCTAACTAAACTTTGATGTATGTATTTAAACTCTTAAACCTTTACCTTAAGGCATAAGTCTTATCTTTCAGAACTTTAAGGCATGTTTCTTATCTACTGTAAACTTGTATTTATTACCCTAAGTTTATTCTAAAAAATCGTTGTCATTTTTCTTCTGAAACAATGAATCTCGTTTTAACTTAATGCTATGTTCTTGTCTGTTAATTCCATCTTTCATTTGTGGAAACAAAATATGCTTACTTGAAGCCCCCTGTTAATGCTTTCTCCAAAAGTGGACAGTGTGAGTGGAGTCACAGCACCAGGCATCATTTCACTGCAACGAAACAGCACAGAAAGTGAGAAAAGTACTGTTCAGTGCAAGGAACCAGCACAGCAAGTGAGAAAAGTACTGTTCAGTGCAAGGAACCAGCACAGCAAGTGAGAAAAGTACTGTTCACTGCAAGGAACCAGCACAGCAAGTGAGAAAAGTACTGTTCAGTGAAACATTCAAATGATGTATTTTAAATACGTGAAAGATATTCCCAAAGGTAAAAACTAAATAAAATGTTAATCTGTAATCCTATCTAATCCCATCTAACCAGAATACCTCTTAGAAAAGCTGATACAATAAATGATTTGAATGACGAGTTTATCTGTTTTGAAATTAATGATTTTTCACTTTTTATCTGCTAGTACAATCTGTGCTACAAAGGCAACAGATGACTTCGGCTCTGAATCAATGTGAGAATACACATGCAACTGATGAATTAAGCCCTGAATCAATAAGAGAACTACACATACAACTGATGAATTAAGCCCTGAATCAATAAGAGAACTACACATACAACTGATGAATTAAGCCCTGAATCAATGTGAGAATACACATGCAACTGATGAATCAAGCCCTGAATCAATAAGAGAACTACACATACAAGTAATGAATTATGCAATGAATCAATATGAGAATTACACATACAAGTAATGAATTATATAATGAGTTAACACATGACAACTATACATACAAGTGATGAATTAGGCTATGAATCAACATGACAAGTATACATACAAGTGATGAATTAGGCTATGATTCAACATGACAACTATACATACAAGTGATGAATTAGGCTATGAATCAACATGAAAACTATACATACAAGTGATGAATTAGGCTATGAATCAACATGAAAACTATACATGCAACTGATGAATCTTTCCATAAATTAACAAGAGACTAAGTAAAATGACTGATGTCACCAAAACTGATGGCAATTAATTTCAGTATGTCCATCTTTGATTAAGGAAAAGCTGATTATCTCCCCTAGTAGCATTGACACTATTCAGAGGGATACTATCAGAGGTGGCAGAAGGAGCTTCCATCTTGCGCCATTCTCTTTAACCCAAAACAGTCGCTCACAGGCAATCTCAGTTTTATGAGAGAGGAACAAATCCTCTTTCTTGTTCCAAAAGAAGGAACATTGTTCATGCATGCACAACTTGGGTAAGCATAGAGTCAAATGCCCTACCCCAAATTTTTCCTCACTACCTAGAGGGATACAAGTGAGGGATACAAGGGAGTCAGTAGTGATGGTGGTGGTTGGTTATCAAGCCACATGCCTGTATGGGAAGCAATAAAACACAATCCATAATTTTAAAAGACACACAGCTTTATGTAAGGTTTTATGCATAAAATTGATATAAAATATGGACCATCCATGAATATTTCTGGTTTGAGAATAATAAGAAAAAATGTACAGTGAAAGCAAAATTAAACTGTTCACTATAATACTTTTAACTCACATCAAATTTACTTCTAAATTACAAGAATGCCTTGAAATTTTTAAAACTGTTCTTTGCTGTAATAAATCACTTCTCTCAATAAAAGTAGGCTAGCATATAAAAACTACTTTGAATGTAAAATATATTAGATATTTAAATTTCAAATCCTAAAAGTATTATAACCTGATATTTCCAGTTGTAAGCCATTCATAGTCTGTTGACAGAGGACTGTCAAATTCATGAATCAAATCTTCTTCTGTTTCTTGTTCAACTGCTGTGATGGGTCGACACTGCAGCAATAGTGAATACACTCAGGCAAAATTTATGAAAATGAATTGTTGAACTAAAACACTTACTTAGAAAGAGAAAGAAAGAAAATATCCAAACATGGAGAAAATACACTTCACACTTCTATTAATACAAATCACCCTTTTATAAATACACTTCACACTTCTATTAATATAAATCACCCTTCTATAAATACACTTCACACTTCTATTAATACAGATCACTCTTCTTTAAATACACTTCACACTTCTATTAATACAAATCACCCTTCATTAATACACTTCACACTTCTATTAATACAAATCACCCTTTTAAATACACTTCACATTTCTATTAATACAAATCAGTTGTCAATAAACATTTTCTATTAATACAACTCTATAAACATAAAAGTCACCTTTCTTAAATACACTTCCCACTTCTAATAATACAAATCACCTTTCTATAAATACACTTCCAACTTCTATTAATACAAAGCAACCTTCTATAAATATACTTCCTGTTAATACAAATCACTCTTCTATAAATACAATTCACCCTTCCAGTCATAGAAATCACCCTTCTTAAATACACCTAACACTTCTATAAATACTCATATTTTCCCTTCTCTGCATATTACCAGACACCACAGATAAAGCAGAAATTTATTACAAAAGAAACAAACAAGACATTTTAAAATGTTAAATCCAGAAATATATAACAAAAGAAACAAACATTTTAAAATGTTAACTCCATACCTGTAACAGAAATATTTTCTGGCAAGATAAGGCCCATTCAATATCACGAGCAGTCCTAAAGTATTTCTCCAGCTAGAAATAAATGATATTAAAATGAATGGAAAAAATATACAGAAATATAACCTGCAAATGAAACAACTTACATCTTACAAAGAATAGAATTCAAGATCTTACCCCCATGTTTTTTCAAGAGGATATATATATTTTGTTCATTGCTTATGAACTCTAATGCTCTACATATGCTTGAATAATTCAGGAGACAGTATTTTATAAACTAAAAGTAAACATTTAATGATTTTTACTTTGGACTTATTTATTTCTAGAGTAATTTTAAAAAATGAAATACAACATTATTAAACCACCACCATCACTCCCTCCTGTAATACCTTTGTTCCAAGCATGGCTAAAGCCAGAATGACATCGTCCGTCAAACAGCACTGACTGCTTTTAGCTGTTTCTAATTCTTCTTCTGTTATACCTTGAATTCCATCTGAACAAAATGAATATTATTATTTTAAAGAAAGAACTTAAAAAGATGAAATTAATTGAAATTACTTCATTTTTTTTCTCTTAATACATTTTAGAATTTACTACAACTGATTTCATTCACGTTTCCTCTACACTTTAGATAAAAAAAAAAAAAAAATTGCATTCAACCACTCATATCCCTAACTTGTAGGGGCTGTCTTTGAAATTTGAGTATTAAATAAACAAGATATGAATCTGGGCATGTTACGCATTTTAATACTATATGTATTATTACAAAACAAATATTTTATTGTGCATTTACTCTAACTTGTAAAGTAATAATTTCTTTTATGGTGAAAATAAATTCACAACTGAGTGCTTGTGATATCTATATGTAAGTTTAATGTTTTCTGATGAGATTTTATTTATTTTCACTGACCTGTCATAGTGATCTTCATTGTTTTCACACCTGACATGCGTTGCAAAATACTCAAACTTCCACCCCATCTCTTCAAAACTGTGTAAGTATCAGGATCACATTTTCCAGACACCACTGACTGAAAAAGTCAAAGAAACTAGTGCATTATCAATACAAGATAATTGTGCATTATCAGTACAAGAAAATAGTGCATCATCAATAAAAGAAAATGGTGCATTATCAATACAAGAAAAAAGTGCATTATCAATACAAGAAAATGGTGCATTATCAGTACAAGAAAATGGTGCATTATCAATACAAGAAAAAAGTGCATTATCAATACAAGAAAATAGTGCATCATCAATAAAAGAAAATGGTGCATTATCAATACAAGAAAAAAGTGCATTATCAATACAAGAAAAAAGTGCAGTCTCAATATGAGAAATATATATTATCAATTCAAACTAAAACACAACATATACAATATGAAAAGATCAGATCTAAAGCACACTTGTTTCAAAATAGTCCACTATGTATATAGCAGAATGTACTAGTTTATCTACACTACAAGAATACTGCAAAGTTTTAATAAAAGAAGGCATTATTAACTCACAGTTTAATGTAAGGAAAACTTAGTGTCACATCAAAGCTGATATTTACTGTGTTCAATAATTATCATTGAGATACACTATGTTAATAAATGTTTTTCTAAGAACACTAACTCATGCTCAACAGTGCATATTTTTAATACCTCTATTTTAAAAGAATGGTGAAGAAGACCCCCTTGTCTTTATTTCACAATTTTGGGGGATAAACTTTCAATATTAAGCTGAGAATATTCACAATGAACAGTGCAAACTTTTAACCACAACAATACGTTTTAGGACTGCTGAAGAAAAATTCCTTTACAATATTTTCACGTAGGAATTGTTGAACTTAAATGGTAATTTAAAGTTGCTCACACTTAAAACTGCACACTTCTGTTACAGAAATATGTACTTTGAAAGACTGCTGAAGAAATTAATTTTATTACTTCAGACAGACATCGAGGGATGAACATGATACTATGTTACCTAGTTGTTCTAAAGTTCTCTCTATTTGGTTCTACATCAGAAAGTTTATCAAAGAAAACTGTGAAATAAAGAATAGCGACTCTTTTTCACCATTCTTTTAAAGTAGGGCTGTCATTAAAAATATGCACTGTTAAGCATGAGTTAGTGTTCTTATATGAACATATCTCACTGATTATTGGACAAAGTAAATGGTTAGAAACAATATCAGCTTTGATGTGACACTCAGTTTTCTTTACATTAAACTGAGTTAATAATGCCTTCTTTTTTTAATCTGTGCAGTACTTTTGAATTGTGGATGAACAAGTACATTCTGGACTGTTTTGAAACAAATGCTCTTTAGATATGATCATTTAGCATGTATGTTATGTTGTTGTTTTAGCTTGAGATGATAACAGATCAGTTTCTAGTATTGAGATTACACCTTTGTCTTGTATTGATAATGCACCATTTTCTTGTATTGATAATGCACCATTTTTTTTGTATTGATAATGCACCATTTTCTTGTATTAATAATGTAACATTTTCTTGTATTAATAATGCACCATTTTCTTTGATTCTTTCAGTCAGTAGTTAACACAAGGTGCCAAATCAGAAACATGCAATGCAGAGAATCAAAGACATTTTGCTATGCACACAAAATTCAACAAACTGGATCTTAGTATTTAGCTACGTGCATGTCCTAGGCTCGGTGAAATGGAAAACTACTGCAGTGATGTAATGTTACAATGCTTCAAAGTAACACATTAATAAGATGTCTATCAAAGACACAAATGACCTATCAGCTGTACCTCTCCAAGACCAAAGTTGGCACTGATAACAATTTTGCTGGAATTATGCGTCACTGGCTCTGCTGTAAACATGACACCTGCACCAGAAGAATAAATACAAATGAGAGATTACAACATAATTCCACTCTAAACATTAATATTTCTATGTCCACTGAGTCAGAATTAGATTAGTAATACATACAGACTTAAAATTTGTTATTACAATACAAGCATAAAATTAACTCTATCTGACCAAATGAATCTCTAGACGCAATATTTACAAGTCTCTAGGGGTAGAATTAACTGTAAATAATTAATTGTTGAAGACAAGTGAACAGGAATTCTGGAAACCACTTCAATCGTATGTATTTGCACCCGCACCCCATTATATTTTGGTAAATTAAACTTTTATACAATATCTGGGCAAAGTTTAAGTAGCCAATACAATTTTTTGTCAATAATAATAATAAATATTATTATTTTAACTGTTAAAAGTAAAATTAAAGAGATAATTCTTGCATTGCATGAAATCTATATCATGACAAATGGCGTCAGAAATGCTTTTGGCCATAACATGAAAAAAATAGGCAGTTTTTCTTTTATGCTTGCAATTAATGCATGCAAGTGTACAAGACACCAACATGAAGAACATTTTATTGTAGTCAACTGTCATACTTTCTGTATACATGAGTGTCTGTATGGCCCTCTGTATCATCAGCAATTTATATGTATGTATTAGTAACATTAAACATTTTGCACATTCTTCTATCATTTATATATACCAATATCTATTAGGATTTTAACTTTGAAATTGCTATTAAGTTGTCAGAACATATAAATTTATCACTTAAGCTTATTTGCAATGTTGATCTAGACTCCTCTACACCTGGTCTTTAAAATATTGTCTAGTGATTAAATTTATTAGTAAAAGAAAGAAAGAAATCATGCCTGATCAAATCTAACTGAAAAGATTCACCTGCAACCTCTGCTGGAACCATCTGCTGAATGACCACACCCACTGCAGTTTGGACAGGTTGCCCATGCTGCCTGCATTGTAAATTATTCAAATTACATCATAATTATACATTTAATGCCTTCATTGCTGGATCTTTTGAAAAGACATTTTAAACTCCATCATAGAGACATGTTAGTGTTTTATAGGAACAGTACAATCTGCTTGAAATCAGAATGGATATCACTGATCAAAGCAATGTTCAGCAGAGAGAATTTATTAATGCTCTGTACATCAAACAACCTGGTTTAAAATCAAATGGAATGATCAACAGATACAACTGAATAGAGTAACATTCAGCAAAGTTTAGAACAAGTGTCTTTTGTGTAAAGTGACTTTATATATGGAAATCAGCCTTTAATGTATGTGATGGTGATACAAGTGTACAAATTAGCAATGTAAGATAAAAATAATATTGAAATGTAATAAATTCAGAGAAATATGACACACCATAGTACTCATAGTTAAGTGCAAAAAGTGATATATTTAGACATTCTACATTTCTACTGCAAGAAAATATAATACTCAAGAACATAAAATATTCAATTTTTTTGAGGCAAATACAGTATTTTCAAATCAAATTCACAAGTAGTTTCAGTTTTGCCTCAGCTAGATTACTGACATTAAGTGAAATATTCTTTAAAGTGTATCCCAGTATAAATTTAAGCATAGATTAAAGAAAGTAAGGCAAAATAGAAACTGCACATTATTAGAATCACCTTTCTCTTTCTCACAAAAACATACACACTCACTCTCTCATACACATACAATACACACTCACTCTCTCATACACATACAATACACACTCACTCTCTCATACACATACAATACACACTCACTCTCTCATACAAATACACATACAATACACACTCACTCTCTCATACAAATACACATACAATACACACTCACTCTCTCATACAAATACACATACAATACACACTCACTCTCCCATACAAATACACATACAATACACACTCACTCTCTCATACACATACAATACACACTCACTCTCTCATACAAATACACATACAATACACACTCACTCTCTCATACAAATACACATACAATACACACTCACTCTCTCATACAAATACACATACAATACACACTCACTCTCTCATACACATACAATACACACTCACTCTCTCATACACATACAATACACACTCACTCTCTCATACACATACAATACACACTCACTCTCACATTTTAATTTATGTTTTCAGTATAATCCTTATTTGCTAGACTTATTTGAAGCTGATAATGTTTAGCTCACAGTGTAAGTATCAGGATCACATTTTCCAGATGCTACTGATTGAAAGAACCAAGGAAAATGGTGCATTATCAATAAAAGAAAATGGTGCATTATTATTATCAATACCTGAAAATTATTTAAAGCTGATACTGTTTAACTCACAATATATGTAGAATGATTTAGAAATTTACACTTGAAACGTAATTTAATTTTGTTAGGGTTAAATCTCTTTTTCAATACATTCAATATGTTAATAATTTTCTTTAATGCTGACATTAAATTATATGTTATGGAAACAGGGTCTAACATAAGGTTAAGAGTAGAAGAAGAAATTTTCAAATAAAATTAAAGCGAATGGAGAAGTGAATTCTCTTAACTGAATGTATTTATGTTAAATATCTCAATATCTGGTCTTCCAATAGCAGTACCTAACTGAAATCAAAGTATCTTAATGCTCTACCAGCATAAATTATATAAATAAATTTCACGAATGTATATGAAGTACAAAATGAGGCCAGATATAGGGCAAGATAGTGATGGTTGCTACGACTACGAGTACAACCAACAGAGCATCAAGTATAAATATGAAAAAATATAAAACAAAAGAGCAATTAAAATTATCAGAGCAGACTTGTTTTGACCTCATGCACACATATAAGAAGTAAAAATTTTCTCAAGAAAATAATTAATCCCAGGTACATATTTCAATAAATAAAAGATTACCTATTCTTACTCCTTCTTATTCTGCAATTTTAACTTTTATTTTGGAAAGAATTTGTAAAATAATACAAATCATAAGAACTTACAGTACATTATGAGAACAAAAAGTGATTTAAATTTTTTACAATAGTTTAAAAAGTAAGCACTATCAGAACAACAGGAACAAGGACATATATTGAACTCTTTTTGAAAAAGAAAGACGTAATTCTGTTCAAATCTGTGATTATTGTGACATTCTTTTCAAACACAAACAGTACTTTTTATGAAAAAATTACTCCAGTTTTGGAAGAACTGCTATTTTATATTTTTAAAAAATGGAAATGATCATAGGGGTGGGTAAGATATATAACAAAGAAAATTATGTAAAAATCTTTGAAGAAACTGTGACAATGTTTATAAAGAAAATTACATTTTTCACATTTTAATCTGAAATACTCAAATAATTTAATAAAAACTTACCGCCTATACTCTACCGCTTGGTATGTGTAAGCAGATGCCCAACATTTTTGTACAGCACACATTATCTGTGATTGGAATAAAAGAGTTTTTGTAAAGTACAAATTGCCTTTGATTGGATTAAAATAGTTTTGTATAGATCACTTTAACCTATGATTAGAATAAAATAGTTCCCTGTTCATGTATACTGCATATTACCTGTGATTAAAATAGTGTTCCGTACAGCAAACATTACTGCAATTGGAATAAAATAGTTTTCTCTATATTGCACGTTACCTGCAACCAGAGAATTTTTTGTATACTGCATGTTATAGATGACTGGAATAAAATCACTATTTATATCTGGCTTTGAATAAAATCATTTCTATAGTGCACAGTATTAATGATGAAAATCAAATAAGTTTCTGTATAACTTACTTTATCCATAACTGCAATAAAATCATATTGTGTAGGGCACTTACTATTAGCAGTTTAAATGAACTACATTAAACAGAGCTGGTAATATAAAAGAAAACTGTAACAACTCAAATACAATGAAATAAAAGCCATTAAGGTTTACAGGGAGTTGGAATTTTCAATATGAAGAGATAATTACTTATGCACAACTTAAATACTGATATATATCTATTTCTTTCTGGGAACACTAAAAAACATCTTAAATATATGACATATTGCTTTCTCTCCTAGAAAACCAAGAAACAAAGTAAACATTATGATATACCTCTTTCTCTCCAAGAATGCCAAGAAACAACTTAAATATTGAGACATACCTCTTTTTCTCCAAGAATGCCAAGGAATAAATAAATTACACATTGTGACATTTCTCTCCAAGAATGCCATGAAACAACTTAAATACTGTGACATACTTCTATCTCTCCATGAACATCAAGAAACTCTTAAATACCATTCTCTGAAAATGCCATGACACATCTCAATTTCTCTAAACACACCAAGAAACAAACTTAATTACGGTGACATATCTCTCTTTCTCTCAAAAAATGCGAAGAAACCCTTAAATACCATGCTTTGAGAATGTCAAGAAACAACTTAAACACTGTAAATACCTCTTTCTCTCCAAGAACACCAAGAAAGGTTTCCATCTGACCAGCTGACGATGCTTCACACCCATCTTCACCTTTAGAAATAAAATTAAAATCAGGTAAATATGAGAATTCCTGCCTAAGTTTTGATACATTTCACTTCTTTCGTCATTCACATTTACTCAGGTGAACTTTTACAGAGAAAAACAGTAGATGTAATAAAACTAATAAACAAATGACTATATATTCAAGGATTCACTCTTACTCAAAATGCTACACTACTACTCTTATTAGGCAGAGCAACCATCACTACTATTAATTCACAGGAATATGCGCTATGCTTAATGCAAAACTTATTAGAGAGAGGTATCTGCTTTATTTTTATCAGAAAGAGTTTGCTACCAGTCCTATTCTAATTAGAGAGAGCTATCTACACTATTATTTTAGAGCTACCTACACTACTTTTATCTTATTAAAGAGAGCTATCTACACTACTCTTATTACAAAAAGCTACACACTACTCTTATTAGAGAGAGCTACCTGCTGGCCTACTCTTATAAAAAAGAGCTTGCTACCTGGCCTATTCTTATTAGAGAGAGATACCTGCAGCTGAAGATCTCACAGCAAGTCTTTTACAACTGAAGTCATTTCCAAACATATGTCTGAGACCTGCCAAGATTGCCTCTTGCA
The DNA here is from genome assembly GCA_028829895.1 of Sinotaia quadrata. NCBI lineage: Eukaryota > Metazoa > Mollusca > Gastropoda > Architaenioglossa > Viviparidae > Sinotaia > Sinotaia quadrata. Next base: position 110,286,696 of record CM054181.1, on the reverse strand, counting down.
AAGATTCACTGATGGCCATTTTACAGATCAAATCTGTAGTCTCTTTACATAATGCTTCAAGCAATGATGGCTGAGATCTGCACAAGAAAGATTCAGAGAAATGAAATTACTGACTTTGTGATCCAAGAGAAATAGGGGCAAATTTCATTCATCTATTATCTGCTATAAAGTAAGAAGTGAAACAAACAGCCTAACTCATAATATTAAAATTACCAGATAATAAAGAATTGAAACAAGCAGCCAATTCATAGTGTTATTTAGAAGTGATTTAGCGCATACACATTTTCTTAATATTAAAATCCCCAGATAACAAAGTAAGAAGTGAAACAAGAAGCATAATATTTATTCAGAAGTGATTTTGTGCATGCACAGTTTCCGAATATTAAAATTTCCAAATAATAAAATAATCTGCTTTAGAGAGTAGGATTCTTAATAATCTGCTGTGACAGCTGTTTGTCAAGGTGCTAAAGGACTGAGTATCATTAACCCTTTACTGGGCACAGCGGCTGATTGTCTGATCGGGAAAAATGTCCGAAAGCATCTGTATCAACCAGTGTTCCTTTCTCACACATCGTTCGATAAATCATGAGACTTCCGGTTGCCTACTTCCTGTGTAGTTGATTCTGCGATAATCGAATTGCATTTCGAAACGTTTTCTCTTTTATGCATTTATTTTTTCATAAACGTTTTTTTTACACATTTAGTGTTTCAAATGGATTTTGAATCGAGTGATAGTCAAGAGTTTACAGGATTCAATTTGTCGGACTTGGAAGTGGGAGAAGTTGATTTTGAATCGGACAATGAGATCAACAGTGACATTAGCGTTAGTAGCATACACGTGTAAATAGTGTTTTTACATAGTGTATATGGTTGACAATCACTGGAATTTTTTGTGTGTAAAAATATGTGTTCATGCATGGATTAAAATTTGACACCTGATAAGTATACTTCACATAAGAAAAACAAAAACAATAAAGATGCTTTCATTTCCTTTCATTTGCATTTTATCTCATTGAAATATATGCAATAATACCTAAGATATGATGTTTTTACCTACATAACCCTAAATCTCACTGAAATCCTGAAAAGTCTTGCCAGAGCAGAGCTAAAAAAAAGGAAAAACGTGTGCCCAGTAAAGAAGCAAACTAGGTATGTCTTTTTATCATTGCCATAGAATTATAATTTTGTCATTAACAAGGGGGACAATAGCTTATAAATGCTACAAATTTTGTCATTAACAAGGGGACATAATAGATTATAAATGCTACAAATTTTGATTTTTATCATTAACAATGAATTGTGCTTCTTTATACTTACTACAATTCATTATCTTTTGCATTTTGTATCACCCATACACACCTCTAAACCATGATAACAAAAGTACATTTTACCAGGTGGAAACATTAATAGTACATAACACATGTACAGATTCAATAGAATGATAAGCAATATTTAGACATGAAAAAAAAATGTAAAAATACAAAAATGAAATAGCATCTATTGTACAAACAAACAGTAACAAAGATATTAAACTAGCAGCAAAGAGTTAATGACTGACTGACTGATTTCTTAATAAAATTTATGGTTATTTTCTGAATAAGGTTAAGTGCCCACTTTCATGTTAACTGTTTTTTAGAATTATACTTTAGTGACAAAGAATAAAATCAATTAAAAGATAATTAAGAAATAAAATGGATAAATACAGATGCAGAAAATAACCAAGTATTACATTACCTAAACATGTGCAGAAATTTAAAATGAAGAAAAACAGATATTGAAATAAACCAATATATTCTTACACAGCAGTTGTTGAAAGTGATTCAATGACATCACTTATAACGCTATGATCCTGAAAAATATTAAAGAAACTCAGTTAACAAAACTGCTATCAGACAAGGAAATTCACTCCTTAAAAGAGAAAAATATCGTTTAGTAAATGGTGTAAATACAAAATATATTTTCTCATTTCACTTTCAGAAGTAAAACGAGAATGATAGTTGGTTTACAGTTAAACAGAAATAAGAAATAAAAGACTGATTGTCAAAAAAAGAATGTTGGGTGGTTTACAGTGAAACAGATAACCGATAAGTGGATGAAATGTTTTGTTTATACAGAAATGTTTGATGTACCTTTAAATGATGGTCAAAAGCTGCTAGTGTGATGCAGAACCCTGGAGGAACATGAACAGACTCCTAAGGAAAGAGAAGTTTAAAGCTACAGTATACCAAAAATACAAGCTATTTCATTCAATGAACAACTTTATTAATATCAGAATAAATGGTTGTCTCAGTCATAATCTTTATCATCTCAAGTGCATCAGAATCACATAATCATTTCAGCTTAATGACATTAATGTCTTAATGTCATCAAACAGTGATAATGTCACTTTAATTCATATAGTAAAAATGTCAGTTCCACAAATGGTCACAAAATCTGTTCAGTTCAGTCAAACTGTCTGTTCCACAAACAGTCACACAATCTGTTCAGATCTTAGTCACAATGTCTGTTGAGTTCAGTGTCTGTTCAGCAGTCAAAATATCTATTCAGTTCAGTGTCTGTTCAATAAACAGTTACAATGTTTATTCTGCTCACAATCACAATGTAGAGGAAATAAAAGTAACTTACTGATAATCTTCTGTAATATGAAATTTTAATAAATTATAATTTGAAGTAGTACAGTGTTAGTTAGAAATCATGTCATTAATAACAAAGAAATAAGAATAAATTGAATCAACAAGTGATCAATACAGTTTCTAAAATCACAGCAATCATCTAAAATTATTTTTTAACTTGCACTCTATTCAATTGCCGATCATCAAATCTATTCTTTCTTCCACAAATTATGTTAACATAGTTGTTCTTACAATTAAATTACTTACTCAAGTAGCTATTCTTACACACAAAATATTTACTCATGATAGGTAGCTGTTCTTACAAATAAATTATCTAGCAGTAAATCTACTCCTATGTAATAATAATAACAGATCCGTGTTTATAAAAAGAAATCTGTTTCATTGTAATTATTATTTTATTCCATTTCTTTAGATTCATTATTATATTTATGCATTTGAATCAATGTTATAGGATGTTTGCAAGGAAGTTACAGTGCAAGTATCACAGAATGAAAGGTTTACCCTGAAATCTTGGAATAATTCCAGACATAATGACAGCAGGCTGCTCCCAGAGATTTGTATAGAAGAGAAAACCATATGACAAACTCTAACTGGTACAGAAGGAATAAAATTTTGACCCTGTTTTTATATATTCATTTTTATTTTAGCTGTTGGAATTTGTATGCTAAATTATAAATGCTGTGAGATTTCAATGAAATGTTTAAAACATAAATTTAGTGCTATATCTTTCTGATGTTGCAGGAATGAGCTAGTTCTATTAGGTTTCCTTGGTTTTAACTGTTTTTCTCTTGTATTTACATATAAATTACCTACTCATAATAAATAGTTATCTTACATTTACATTATTTACTCATAATAAATAACTGTTCTTACACATAATTTACCTACTCACAATAAATAATTGTTCTACATATAATTTACCTATTCATAATAAATAACTGTTCTTACACATAATTTACCTACTCACAATAAATAATTGGTCTACATATAATTTACCTATTCATAATAAATAACTGTATTTATATATAATTTACCTACTCGTGATAAATAGTTGTATGTACATCTTAAGGTCATTAGCAAAAATATTCCAGGGATTAACACCTTAAACGGAAACAAGCATTTGTATGTAATTGTATGTATGCATTATATTGAAAAAATATCACATTTCGGATAGTATGAATTTAGCAGACTGCCTTCCTGCCAGGTTTATGAGATTTAAGAACAGAGCAGTATTAACAAGAGTTGATTAATTTTAAATTGTTATAAACTTAGTTTATCTAAGACAAAACACTGTAATATCTCCCCACTCTAACCCACAATCTAAAAAGTATATTTCTCTTTCAAATAGGTGCATGTGTTAAAAAGTTAGCAGAAGAAAAAAAATCATGCTACTCATAAATTTGCCTTTTCTATCTGTGAAAGCTGCGTTAACAATGCCAGCTGTGATCCTTTACCGCCCACTATAGCCGAACAACGACAAGACACTGCAGTGAACGGCAAAATCCATTCTTCTTTGCTGGCAGCCACATCCTCAAAGGAAGGCTCCACAAGGAGTGGAAGAGTTGGTTCTTCCTGAATCTCACTCTTAGACTTATTCCTGCAAAATTGAATTGGCATCAATCTCTGGTTATTACATTAATTTTACTGAGGAATAGTTGTTGTTTCAGGTGGATTTTGAGACAGAATTACCTACTCATGATAAATAGTTGTAAGTACATCTTAAGGTCATTAGCAAAAATATTCCTTAACACCTTAAACGGAAACAAGTATGTGTATGTAAATGTATGTATGCATTATATAGAAAAAATATCACATTTCGGATAGTATGAAATAAAAATAATGAGGCACTCTACTACATGCACCTGTAGAAAAATTCTGACAGTCCCCAACCAGCTTTGCCATTGAGTGTGACGGTGCAAAAGGTTTCATGTATCACTCCTCCTCGGTCAGTCTCATGAAAAAGGAGTGTTGACTTCTTGCTCTCTATGTGCAGGTTGTACTTTACCCCGTCTAAGACACATTTCAAATAGCTTAAAAGTTCAAAAGTTTTGTCAATTTTGTTAGGCCTAACACAAAACACACTTTAAATATATCTGACTTCATGTATTAGTACTTGCATGGGATATTTGGGAACTTTCAATTAATGAATGTATGTATGTGTGTGTATGTGTGCCTGTGTGTATGTCTGTCTGCATACTTACTAAAACACATTAATTAGTTGAGGAAATAAGAAAAGTCTTTCCCCATATATCCCATGGTCTACTTACACAAATAGTAATTAATGACTATTCCAGATGAAAAGTCAAACATTCTTTCAAATGATTAAAACAGTTTAAATTTGAATAAAATATTTTTTAATAAAATATTCATCTGAAGAAGATGTATTTTTTATGTAGCAAGATCTAAATCTAAAAGATCATCTTGTGGTACTTTAGTACATTTTCCCACATTGCAAGCTTCTTTTTTCTAACTGCATAGTTTGTATTCTAACCTACACTAGCACCCATTTACATTAGCAATTGATTTTGCACAACAATAGCAGTAAATGTCAAAACCAACTAAACAGAGTGTAGAATTTTAAAATAAAAAGATTAGTTCAAAAGATCTTTAACAAGAAAATTTTTAAAATGGTTAGTAAAAACAAATACATGACTGCTTTTTCAATGAAGAGATATATAAAACTTAGAAAGAAAAAACTAAGGAAAATAAATAAACTGATGAAATTAGATTGCTGTAGGTACTGTGATCTTGTAAAACTAAAACTGTCACACATTAAATTACAAGAGTTTACTCAAGATCCTATAAGGAAATAAAATACCAAAGTAGTTAATAAATAATATTTATAGCGTTCAAAATACAAGGCAGTGCTGGGGCATAGTTGGGAAGCATACACACCATTAATTTGAAAGGAGTCATCGTAATAATGATGTAGTGTGTTACTGCAATAATAATCTGCTATCCTATGCTGTACACTTTTTTTATTATAATGAAAATAAAACAATAATCTGAAAAATGACTGCAGGACTTCACAAAAATCTTGAGAGACTCCTGCAAGAAATGGAACAGTTTAACAGGTATTGGAAAAGAAAGCTGAAAACAAGGGGAGAATAATCCTGCAAGACATGGTTTATTTGATAGTTATGCCAAGTAAGCAGCAAATGAGTATATTCCTGCAAGGCACAGGATAGTTGACACATAAAGCTAAGGAAGGTGAAAATAATGAGAATATACTCCTGCAAGACACTGGATAGTTGACACGTAAAGGTAAGGAAGGTGAAAATAATGAGAGTACTCATGTAAGACATGATAACTGACTGGTAAAGGGAAAAAAAACTAGAATGGAGTGTACTCCTGCAAGACATGGGATAAATGGTAAAGCTGAAAACAAGGGAAAAATACCCCTGCAAGACATGGGAGAAGTGACAGTTAAATGGTCAGGTAAGTGGATAAATGAAGAGAGTGAACTCCAGCAAGACATAGGATAGTTGACAGATATGATAAGAGAAAGCTGAAAATAAAGGGAGTATACTCCTACAAGACACAGGATAACTGACAGACATGGCAAAGAAAGTTGAAAATAAAGGGAGTGTACTCCTGTAAGACATGGGATAAGTGACATATGGCAAAGAAAGCTGAAAACAAAGAGTGTACTCATGCAAGATGTAGGTAATTGACTGGCAAAATAAAGAAAACTGGATATGAAGGGAGTGTACTCACCCACTGCGAATGTGAAGCCCCATTTGGCTGGTGGCATTTGTTCTTCTTCTCCAACGTCCCAAAGATTCAAGTTCACTTCTTTTATTGCCATATGATCTCCATTTGGATAAGTTATACACCCTGTTCTCAGACTGGTAAATACAATTATTTATTTTTCATCAGCAGTGAAATGATACAACAAAAAGGAAGAAAACTAACTAAAATGCTTCTTTAGGGAGGATTAAAAATACAACAACAAAAATATAATTTAAATTTCTTTAGAGTAAGAATTAATAAACATACAGACTCCTATCCCAGTACAACTATATCCATCAAGACAAAAAAACTAAACATATAGTACTTTTACCATGATGAAATAATGTTCATAAAGTATAATAACATCTAGTACTTTACCACAATGAAATAATGCTTATAAAGTAAAATAACATCTAGTACTTTACCGTGATGAAATAATGTTCATAAAGTAAAATAACATCTAGTACTTTACCGTGATGAAATAATGTTCATAAAGTAAAATAACATCTAGTACTTTACCGTGATGAAATAATGTTCATAAAGTAAAATAACATCTAGTACTTTACCGTGATGAAATAATGTTCATAAAGTAAAATAACATCTAATACTTTACCATGATAAAGCATCGTTCTTTGAGTGAGAAAACTACGAGTGCTTCTGTTGCCAGTACAAACTTATAGTGTTAGGTCAATACACTAAACATTTAATACCTTTACCATGATGAAACACACTTATTTGGTTCATAAAATTATATAGCTAGTACATTTATCACAACCAAACAATGTTCTTTGATTCATAAAACTACACATCTAGTACTTTTATCTCAATAAAACAATGTTCTATGGTTCATAAAATTATATAGCTAGTACTTTTATCACAATCAAACAATGTCCTTCAAGTCAGAAAATGAAAATACCAACACATTCATGATTTAATACAATGAACAGTCTAAACAAACCAAAATAGTAATGAAATTTTTATCACATTAAAATATACATAATATTCTAAAGGACTATATAAATATGTAAAAATATTCCTCTAGTCAAAGAAATTACAAGCAAATAAAATCTTATCAAGATAGTAATAACAACAATTTTATTAGATAAAAAATAAAACAACTAAAGAGACTCAAAATCTGATGCATACATATCTACAAGTTATAAATCTTTTAGTTGCATCAAAATCTTTTGGCAATTATTTCCAATGTATATATGCACGCACGCACATGCACAAGTAGTAATACCCTAGCTTTTCTATGAATTCTTATGTATTTAATAATATTTAGTACTTACTGACTATATATTCCAGGCAATGACACAACACTAATTTGAAGGGTGACTCCATTCTGAAAATATAAATATTAATATAAATTTATCTGGTTCCATTCCAAAAACATGAACATAAATTTATTACAAAAAAATGTAAATTTTGTTTCTTTTTATAAATGCTATATAGATTATGCATAGACAGTCCCCATCCAAGCTCCAAAACACCCATCATAAACCATCCCTACCCCCAAACGCCAGTGTGAAATCAGTCTAAGTCAGAAGTGCTCCCCATAAATTAAGTAAGTAAGTTATTCAAACTACAATTTGTAAGAGTCAAGTGGAGAATAACTTTGAAGTAATCAAGTTGTCTTACCTCAATGTAGAGAAAACAGCAGATGTACCGATAGAAGGCAGTCCATTGCCTCACACCTGAGAGAGTTATTAAAGTGACTGTAGTTAGTAGCATGTCCACAATTTATTTAAAAAATAAAATCTACTTTGCAAAGGTAATGGCTTCAATATTAGCTGCTTTCTTAAAAAAAAACACACCCCAATAAATGTTAAATTACATCACTGCAAAATAGAATTATGTGTGCAGTTCACTTAAAACATTTGTACCATTCTTTGTCACCACTTTTTATTTTGCTAGCTTTCAATCAGTCCATACAAATAAACGTTTGTGTAGGATGTGTTGTACCACAGTACATACTTTTGTGCAGGATGTGTTGTTATGTACAAGTATTTTTGTGCAGGATATATTGTGTCACTGTAAATTGTTATTCATTTACTATAAAAAATAAAAAAAAACATTGCAGGAAACATTCAATTAGCAATCAGTCACTTTATTAGTGACTCACTGTCATCACTCTCATTACCAGTGTTACCATCTCCACTATCACCATAATGACCACTGCTACCATCATCACTACCACTGTCATCACTCTCATTACCAGTGTTACCATATCCACTATCACCATAATGACCAGTTACTATCATCACCACCACTGTCGTCACTCTCATTACCAGTGTTACCATATCCACTATCACCATAATGACCACTGCTACCATCATCACTACCACTGTCATCACTCTCATTAACAGTGTTACCATATCCGCTACCATCATCACTACCACTGTCATCACTCTCATTACCAGTGTTACCATATCCACTATCACCATAATGACCACTGTTACCATCATCACCACCACTGTCATCACTCTCATTAACAGTGTTACCATATCCACTATCACCATAATGACCACTGTTACCATCATCACTACCACTGTCATCACTCTCATTACCAGTGTTACCATATCCGCTACCATCATCACTACCACTGTCATCACTCTCATTACCAGTGTTACCATATCCACTATCACCATAATGGCCACTGCTACCATCATCACCACCACTGTCATCAACATCCTCCTTATCGTCCTAAGTTTTATACAAAATGTTTGCAAGTTATGAGTGTTATATGCAAACCATGAGTTGCTAGTGCAGTAAAATTACCATAAGAATGGTCCCTAATTGCTTTCATGCACAACTTTTGAGATGGATGGCCTTCAATGCTCAAAGTTCCCCTCAGTTCTCCCCACTGCTCATAACGTGTCTGACGAAACCTGCAACCACAAATATGGTAAGTTTTAAAATACTTAAAACATTTTTTTTATAAATGTACGGGCATTTCATTTGACTGTGACAAAAACAAATAGTGTATTCAAGTTCAAAGAAACAGACAGAGATGAGAAAAAGAAGTAATTGTAACATCAAGAAGTCTTAGCTACAAATGGACATTTGTTAAAGAAAAATGACTGCATTAATATGTGGGGAGCTGGTGGCCTTCAGATGTAGGTGCATAGAGTCATGAACCAATCTGGGGGATGTTCTGATGCACCCTCTTCCTAGCTCAAAGTTTGTTCAGCTCAAGTCATCAAAGCTGTAAAATTCTTAGAGATCATAAGATAGGAAGCATTAATACACATAAACATCATTTATTTATTTAATATTACATTACCAAAGGAAGCTAGTTGTCTATCAGAATTTGATACTGTGAATCAAGGAGGTTTATTCAGTGTATGTAATATCTTACTATATGAGATGATATGACTAAAGGTATCAAAACTAACCAATCATAAACACTGATTTGTGACATTTCAAAGAAATTAACAAATGTTTAGACAGACAATGAATGACTAATCATAGTGTTATGTCAAGGTTTCTCAGAATAAAAAAAAAGAATCAGCAAATTCTGAGTGCAGTGTATGGAAAGACACTAGTTTCTGATTCAAAATGGTTGCAGATTGTGAGAGACACCAGTGGGTGACCATTAACTGATTCAAAAAGGTTGGAGATTGTAATAGGCACCAGTGGATGACCATTAACTGATTCAAATGGGTTGGAGATTGTAAAAGATACCAGTGGGTGACCATTAACTGTTCCCTGAGCTCAGGATATTGGGTTTCTGCTCTAAATCATGAAGGTGAAATTAGTTGGTTAATTAGGATAAATACCCATAACTCCATAATGGTACGTTATCATTGGAATACTATTTTAAAAAGTGTATGGATTAGGTTCTGCTAAAAAGCCACAAATATTTTAAATGACTAAATACTAAAATACTCTTCTCTAATCACACCGAATTACTGAAATTAAACCACCAAATAAGTCATTAGTTCTGTAGGGACTGATAATAGACAATTATCAGTCTGTAATTCAAGGAAGTGAACAAGTCCATATGCTATTTCACGAGAGACATGGATAATAACAAACCTCTTTAGTTTATCAAAGTACTCCTGATTCCATTTTTCACGAGCAATAGCATCTCCCAGTAATAGTGGATCCAAATCTGTATCATAATTGAAAGGTGCAGTAAAGGCATTCCACCTGGAAAAAAATTTTTAAAATCGTTCATTAAAGAGAACTTCACTATTTTGTAATTCATCTTAAAAAAACAAACTTTGTGTGCATTTGTGCATGTGTGTGTTACACACGTGTGCATTATACATTAATCACAACTCATTAATATATGGTGTTTAGAATTAAGATCAGTAATATTATTACTATGTCCACATAAATTCATACTCACGCAGATCAGCTACAGAGGTAGTATGTAAGTTCCAAAATACAGGTAAAATTAGGCTACCTAGCCTCTAATTATAGCATTGCTTAATCATTAGTTACAAGTAATATAGCAGTCAAAGTACTCACAGGAATGAAAATCTCACATCAAGAAAGGTGTCCAACTTGTCACTATCACAAAGTCCCAGCCTGAAAAAATGACGATAATGGAATATTTACTAATTTAGCTGCATAAAGACATTCAACTATGCATTAGAAAACTAACTCAATTGAAATGACTGCATAAGAATTTTGGGCAGTGAAGCAAGCAAAAAGAAAAGAGCAGAAATAGATTAAAATAGACATTAAGACTGACTACTTACCTGACCAATATAAGGTTAGCTAATACTTTATTTACTGTCATTAATTAATGTGGCTAACTCATAGATTTATTTCAAGAGAAGTAGAAAAGATTGCAAAAATTATATAATAGTAGAGCCAGTAGATGATAATAATAATGATAACATACATTCAACAGAAAATGATTCAGCCACGTTTGTTTTGGTATAGCTTTGTTCTGTACTTCTAATGTAAATATTTCATCCTGTTTCTGAACAGTATAAATACTGGTACAAAAAACCAAAAAAAACAACAGTGTAAACTTTTTCTAGCATGTGGAATTATCCCTAAGAAATGAAATTACAGATATTTTAAAGGCTATGCAGGCAAGGGGTTCAGTCTTGCTGTCAGTAATAAATTATTTACTGCATTTGAATTTTACCAAGAAATATCCATGCTACACCATGTAAAGATGCTAGAAAAAAAAAAGGGGGAGGCACAGATTCTGGTGGCTGAAAATTGTTTCCTACTTCATGTCACAAAACATAATTGTATTTTTTAAAGGCAGAAATAGTTACAGTTAATAATGTATGGAATAAGTGCTGACAATAAAACTAAAAGTTAAAATTTATTGTCATTTGATGTATCAAGTCAATATTTAACTATAACATTTGAAAATCAAATGATGGCAAACGGAACAATAATACACATGTATCTACTGCATGTTAAAGGGCAAAAAGACATTTATGAAATTTAGGGTAGTTTTAAAGACATTAAATAAATAATGATACCTATTATTCATATTAAATATGTTTGTCCTCTGAACTAGACTTTTGACACTTGTTGTAAAAATAACAGAATACTAGAAAAAACTAAAACTGAACACTAATTTGCTTTTAATTTGTTTTTAATTAACATTATTCTGTGTCTGTTATAAAAGATTTTTGTACTGATGCAGAAATATATTATTTACATGTTGAATAAGTATGCTGGCCTGGCATATTAGCAATAAGGTTTGACTGCACAATAATGTGCAAAAATGTACAGCATGAGAAATAGTTTTCAGAATGCAAAATATTTCTATAAATGTAGTTATTATAATATTTTTATTGTGCAACAAATGACAACTAGATGAAGGCACTATAACTAAAATGTGAAACTAAAAAAGGGATTTTTCAGAGAACAAAAATAACAGATATGATCTCCTGCGAAGGTGTGGGTGGTGGGCTGAGGGTGAGGTGCTTTTATAGTATAGTGAGTGGAACTAAGTCGCTCAGGGCCGTGAACATCATAAGAGGAAAGGCAACATCTAGAGGAAGGGAGCTAATGGAACCACCATCTCGAGTTGGGGGGGGGGAAGGAGGGGAGACTGATCAGTCCATTTGGTGGTCTTTTCCGCAGAATACTCCAGAGTAATATCAAGGCCCATTTAAGAGAAAGTGTAAGCTCTGGAATCAAATGTAATCACTACTATCCCCAAAGTCAAGACAAACAAGTAAATAAAACAAAGAAAACATGAACACAACAAAAATATAACTATACTTGACTAGATTTGAGGTCTTTCACAGAAACGAGTCTTGCAGGCTAACACTGTTGCCAACTTTTAGAACCAGTTGCATGTTGACCTCATCATTGACTGTTAAAACTCTGGTGCTATAACTGTGTAAAATTACAATGAGACCCCATGTCCTTACACTAAGTAATGTACAGAATAAATTAACATAAGTAACCTTTATTGCTGCATTATGTGTTTGACAGTATGAATTCTGTGACTCTCAAGTAAATGTATGACACATCACGGAGAAGAAACAATGTCCATCTCTATTAAATGGTTAAACTTAATGTCTATTAATGTAATTGTAAAAACAATAGATTTTCATATTTGTTTATGTTTCTCTTTCGGGCCAAAAGGATAAAATGGAAAACCCCTATCCATGTTCCGCATCATGTACATATCCATCACATGAAGATGTCCATCTATAAATTTTAAATACATATAGATCTTTATCACTCTGCACTAACTGTTATTTGTTAATTTTGTCCAGGCATTTTATGAAGATGTTATGCTTTGATAGTGCAAAAAATAACTTTGCCTTTTAATATAGAGCAAAAAAGCTGAAGAAAACAATAACACCCCCCACCCCACCCCCAACAAACGCAATCAAAATAAAACAAAACAAAACAAAGCAAGAACAACATTGTTGAAACTTCAGGCAGAAGTTAAGATTTTATGGGGAAAAAACTTCACCCTTCCAATTCTGAGGAAAGCTCACCTGAGTTGTCCACTGAAACTGACTCTCCAAGTTTTCATTGGGTCAATCATTTCAAACTTCAAGCCACCTGCGCTATAAGAATTAGGGTCTGTGTTATAAATGGTGGTATCTGGATGGACAGGGTGGTGCAAAAATCCCACACCTGGAACATCAAGGCACAGCCAGATCTCTGCACGATCATCAGGCCTACGAGCTATTCGAAGAGTGATGTTTAGCTCTTCTCTGCTGTATGCACCAATATAAACTGAATCCATTGCCTAAATTCAGGAGAGATATTACATATATGCTAATGAGAATGAACATGCTTGCATATGAAATTTTAATTATGGAAATAAATGGAAGTCTAGTTCATCTGACTGACAATTAATGATTATAATCTAAAGTGACAGAATTAAAATAGCAAGGGTAGATTTTTCTGAGTGATAATACTTAATATGACACCCCCCACCCCATTTTGTGTGTGTGTATGTATTGATTCTGAGCAGTCCATCTGGTGTGGTCAGAACCCCAAAATATAGTGAGGGGAGAGCAGGGCCAAGAACATTGTAAGGTAAAAGGCCCCATGCAAGTTCTGAGAGGAAGAAAACTAACAGTAACAGAACCATCACCTCCATAACTGGGGGGAAAAAATAGTTATAGCAAATTTGTCATCCATAGAATATAACAGTCTAATTATTTTGATGAATTTGAATGAAATAGTCTCATGGCAACAAAAAGAAATAATAGGTTTACATGCAAGAAAAAGATAATTTTTAGAATGGAATATAAATAAGCAATTCTCTAATCTCTGAATAGCATATAACTATATAACACATATCAAATGACAGTACATTGGAAGGCCTGTAGGAAAAGTTATAACTAATAGTAATACTTTATTTTATTACTTTAACAAAAATCATTTTTAATTTGACATACTAGTAAAGAAACTAATAAGGAATGCTGATTGAATATCCAAGAGCTCTGATTTAAATCATACCACAGCTTCTACAGATACAGAGACAAATATAACATTTTAAATGGTCTTGCCCACCTACAACATAAACAGTTATTTTTGATCCACTTATTTGCCACATTTTTAATGCATTCAAACTTGATTTCCTTTAAAAAGAAAAAAATCCAAACAAACTCAGAGGAACACCTATAAATTTGGAAGTTTTTAATTTTTATTTTTATTTTTAAAAGTAAATTCATACTTAGTTGTATATTTGATCAGTTATTATATTTAATAATTTCAGCTGCAAGAAAATGACTCAAACTTAGGTGCTGCCACTTAAATGCAAACAATTAAATAGATCTAAATGTAACCCCTTGTACTTGTAGGCAATGAACTGGGTATATTTGCATTAATCCTCTAACCAGATTAAAAATTTTGAATACAGAAATTAAAATTTAAGTAAACTTTTATGCTGGTTGTACCCTACTTCTTTCTATGACTTTTCTCTCTTACCCAAAAATAAAAAAAGTTCTGGTGGTCTCCCTGGCTTCATAGGCTATTTGGAGTATTATGTATGGTGGTTATATTCCATTACGTTTATGCTGTTGTGCACTATTTCAGTAGGATATATATCCACAAATGAAATCAGCTGCACTAAGTTAGCATTCTAATCAGCAATTCCATTTCAACAGTTATAATTTCATTATTCAGTAGAAACATTATCTCAAATTATATTACTTTACAGAGTAATTCACTGACTAATGAAAATCTTACTCATTAAGTGACTTTCTAATTGCAAGCAAACATTTCTATTTTTTCCTATTAAGAGTAAAAGATTACCTCATTAACTCATATAATATAATAAAGCAATGCTTTTGAAGTTAAAAAAAACAACAACTAACATATGGGTTATTCATCAGAGGCTGAAAGTTCTCAAGATCTTCAGGTGATAAACTCTCAGCATAGCCTCTGAAATCACCGAGGGATGTCTTTTTCTTTTTTCTAGCTCTCAGGTAAAATATACATCTGACGACTATTTTCTTCAGCCAGTACCATTTACCTGAAAACTCAGATAACCAATATATATTATAAATTTCTAATGATTGTTGACCCCCCATCCATACATAAATGACAGACAGTAATCCTTCACCATTTCACAATGTACAAAAACATTTTACTGTATTTTCCAATAGTCCTAAGATTTAGGTCAACAATATATATTGGAGTAGTAAATTAAATTTAGAAATAACAAACAGCCACAAAGAAACAATTAAGTATTATAAAGTCTTTCTTCTTTAGGTGCACCAGTCACACAGAGAAAATTGCTTTTCAATGTCAGCATTATAATGTGCTTGCAATAACACTTGACAAAAGTTATTTTTTCTAATTCATCCATCACTGTTATTCTGTCTGAAGGAGGGTGTGCTTGCATCACACATGTATGTACAGGAGTGTGTTAACATTTTATATTTTTTAAATTATTTTTTAGTCCAAACAAGGAAACAAATTATCTTAGGGGTAGTATAACATTCAAACACATACACCATATACATATTCACATAATTGCAATTAATTATTCACACACCAAAAGGGTAATTTAGAAACAGGAACAAATTAAGTCATACATGAAAATGATAATGGTACTTGGTAGTACCAGTAAGCATAAGTGGGTATTTATTTTACAAACATTTTCTTCCTGTGTTTCAGTTAACAATACCACAAAACTATAATCATATGATAGAAATACAGTCTCCTTTAAATGGAAAGAACCTTCTAAGTTCAATGATGTATTATTATAAGACACATTTCAAAAGAACTGAAGAGCAGGAATTAAGAGATGGGATTTATTTATTACTCACAAGACAATAATGTAGTTTTTAAATATAATTATTAAAAAAAATTCCACCCCCCCAAAAAAAAATATTAATGGCTTTATAAAATATCAAGTATGTTTTTAAATTACTTAATTTAAATACTTTTTAAAGAAAAATTTAGAACTGTAAAAGAAACATTCACTCATTCAGAATGTCTTTTTCTTTAAAAAGCCTGTCCAACATTTATTAAGGAAAAACAAGCAGTTTTTAAGAATATTCAAAACACATTAAATTAATCATAATTGAAGAGAATCATGCAAAAATTATGAGGAAAAGTCCAATAATTAATTGACAACATCAAGTTATTATGGGAAACATCTTGTATGCAATGGAAACATCTTAAGAAAATAGAAAATAGCCAAGACATATCAATGATATCACTCATACCTGGTAAATGATACACATTGGCTGTTGGTGAAGGGTCTGGTTTTAACAGCCAGTACAACAACAATAGCACTGCCACAGCCAGAATTGAAGATACCAAGTAAACCATGGCAAGTACTGAAGTAGAAACAGAGGGTGGAGTCAACATCAACTCCTGCAACAGGTCAGGTGACTTCCTAATAATATACTACGAGGAGTACTAATTTTCTAAAAGTATTTTCGATTTTTGTACTATTTCCTTACAATAGTTATTAGTTTTAACATTTGTCTTTTTACATTAAAATTTTATTATTTTACTACAATACTAGTATACTAGTAACCTTCAGTCTCAACGAGCTTTCTACGTTTCTTTCAGATCTATTTGCCGGAATCCAACCAAAACACCTATGTGCACTTTAATTTCATCTCACATATACTGATAAAGTGTAAATACTCTAGTAATATATGAAAACTTAAACAACTAAGAAGCTGCTATTAAAATGTGCAATTGTTGACAGTAATATTGATTGCTCTTCAAACATGATACCATAATCAACAAATATAAACGAATATCAAGAACCCATTCATTTTTTTTTAAAATGAGTTTATAATAAAGCATTATTAGACCCAGTTCTGAGGTCTTTGGACAATACTAGTTTACTACTACTATTACTGTACTACTTAAGACCGTCGATGAGTGAAGCTACTTTTCTGCTTCACTGGTCGCGTTTAAAGATGTCATATAGTCTCTGAAATGGTGCAATTATTCTGAGTAATCCAATCACTTGTTTATGAAATAAGTGCTTTATTCAAACATGTTCAAATATCTAACCTGAATAAAAACTTGAGCTCGTCACTCCGGGTGTGGACACTTATCAGTAGCTGAGTATATAACACAAAACACTGAAGCAGAATTAAATATGCAAAGTTTAAACAAACAGACAAAAAAAAGTGAAAAGTTTTCGAATCCCACACATGTGCATTAACACTCACTTTTTATGGGTTACTTGATCAACATGATTTTTTTTCTTCTTTTCATATTGCTGCATTTGGTTCAGCTAAAGGGGAATAACTGTTGAGTAACAAGTTCAAGGTTCAACTTGCCTTTTGTGTTAGTTCTCTGTGTGCGCTAGCATTGTCAACACTGATAAACAATTCATACATTTTTGCAGCCGTGCAAGCTGTTGAAAGCACAAACAAAATATCGGCGGAATGCCAAATTAATGTCATTATATATAATCTTTGTAAGATTGAATTGCAAATAATCCTCTCCGCCTATCCCTATCTTTTTAAATTTAATTGTTATATATGTTACCGGCAATGTGTGAAAACCAGGCATTGTAATGCTAGGATGGGACTGAAAATCGATTAGATCACCTGACAACGGGAATTAAATTCAGAAAAAAACATAGGCTTCACCACAAGGCCTTTTTTGACACCTTTTTGTTTTGTTTTGGCACGGCTCACAAAGGTGAATATACAGTTCAATATCCTGATGAGTAATATTCTTGTACTTGGGTGAAATTGCTTTCAACATTCTGTCCCATCCTCCATGGCCAATAACCAAATGAGCATCTTGAAGTACATCAAATAACTCTTTTAGCAGCGTTGGCTCGCACCTGAGAAATTTCTTCGTAGAACCGTTCTCACATGTTAGCATGTCGTGACTCTTGCCCGGATACTACACTATCTTCTGCCATCTTTACCCAGCACAATATGCGGCAGTCTCTGTGACTTTAAGTCTCAGTCCTAGGTGCCACGACACTCTGCCGGGTCTCCTTTTTGCAATCTATAGAGTGCCTAGGAAATGTATGAGGTTTCATCATTGTATACATTGTACATACATCCCGTTTTCATCATTGTATACATTGCCTAGGCATTCTGTAGAATGCCGGTTTTCATACTCCAGTGATGACTTTAAACTGTCAGCATAATCACCACCACCCTCCAGTTGTTTACTCCCAACTCTGACACTTTCAAAAATACCGTCATAATGTGTGCCCAAGGTCGGATTACTCTGACAACCCAACAATGTATATGTTACCGGCAATGTATAAATACAGAATGCCGGTTTTCATACATTGCCGGTAACATATACATTGTTGGGTTGTCAGAGTAATCCGACCTTGGGCACACATTATGACGGTATTTTTGAGTTGGGAGTAAACAACTGGAGGGTGGTGGTGATTATGCTGACAGTTTAAAGTCATCACTGGAGCTTTCATGGATCATTTCGTCATCAGAAGTTCTCTGATCTGTAGTGCTCCAGTGGGACATGCTCCCTTCATGAATATTCAGGGAACGCAGGCGGTGGTGTTGCTGTTGTAGTTGTTGTCTTGGTGCTCGCTTAGTGCCTGCTGCAATATCATTTTCAGAAGGAAATTCTCGGGAAAGGGTGTAGAATATTTCTAAATTAAACTTGTAACACAATTTCTAATAATCCTATTTACGATATGAAGGGTGGCTGTGTAGTGCTTACAGATAATGCCAATTAGCAAAATTTCGTGATTTTCAACGCTCTGAATGTCAAACGAAACAGAGCAATAATTAGTAATAAGGTATTATTGATAAATTACTAGAACATTAATATAAATAATCTAATACTTTTAAAAAGAATTAAATGTACTTGACGCATTCTGTTTTTGTTATAACAAATAGAAAAATAATTGAATATGCTTTTATTGTTTAAAAATTAAAAAAAAATCTCCTTGTACTTTTATTACCTTTTTATTTTTTACACTTAATACTTTATTCATGTAACGTAGTCAAAGTAATATTTGTGATGAATCATAGTTGTGTGATATTCTAGTTTATCTCTAGCAGTGACATTATTTTATGTAAATTAAATTCTTTTGCTTGTTGGTAAGAGTGTATTAAGAATGAGTAAATTTCGATGTACTTGTGAATCAGTCCGCTTCACCGTTAGAATATTAAACACAAATTTGATATTTTTATTAGCAGCATAGTTGTACTAAATCGAAGCTGGTTAATTAGGCCCAGAGAAAAACACACACACAAGCACAGAGGAAGGTATAATGACAGAAAGGGAGGGATAGATAGAAAGAAAAAGAGAGAAACAAAGACTAATCTCCTACAGGGAAAAAAAAATGATTGAGAAATGGAGAGGATAGAAAGACTAACAATAAAAATGAAGAGGATATAAATTATTTTGCCAGTGATTTTAATTGTATTTAAAACAGGATACCATAAGCAACCAATATTATACAGTTATTAAAGAATCAAATTATTTCGTTTTCTTAAAATGTTACTACCTAATACAAGTGTTCTACTAGCGTAACTAGCCCATTCAGTGGCGTGGCAAGTCCCCCCTCCCCTTTGTACAGAGCTTTGGTGGTAGGCCCCTTCGATTTTAAAAGAAAAAAAAACGCAGTTGCGTACAACACAGATAAATTAATGACCCCGCTCACTGCCAGCCCAACCCCCGATCGCCAGGGCCCTCGTTCGCAATTCATTACTATGTCACTGGACCCATTTCTCATGAAGCCGCTTTGCCTCTCGATTAAAGTTTTTCGTACGGTTTCTGACATCGTGTATTTCTTCCGAGTAACTTATTTATCTGTTTGTAAAATCAGTATTGTATTTAGACATGTTCAAAATATCTAAATCGCATAGAACTGGAGCTCGTTAGTCCCGGAAGGCGGATCCTTATCAATAGTTGAGTATGAAACACAAAAGCATTGAAGCAGAAAGAAATATGCAAAGTTCAAACGAAAAGAAAATATAAGTAAAATGTTTCGAGTTTGACACACTGCACTCACACCCACTCCCACGAGTTACTTGATCAACGTGAATTTTCTTCTTCGTCACAGCGCTGCGAACTGGGTTCAACGTGATAAAGGGGAATAACTTCTAGCAACACGTTCAAAGTTCAACTTGCCACCTGTGAAAGCGAATTGCGTGCGCCAGCAATGAAAACATTAATATTCAATCTACCAATTGTGCACAGCCGTGTAAACTGTTGAATGCTGAGTTATAGGCCAGGCTTTCAAAGCACAAACAAAACATCAGCGGAATGACAATTAATATTTCATTAATTATAATCTTCGTAAAACTCAAATGTAAATAATTCTCTCGACCAGAATTACAAAGGTAGGCCTACAACTAAGTTTCGTCCTTTTCAAGAAAGGTCTAAAATATTCTGAAATTAAACTTGAAACATTATTGCTAAGCATCGATTGTGTAACGAGTATCCTGTTTGCGCGCGTGTATATGGGACTTACAGATAATGTCGATTTTTGGACAAAATTCATGGTAGTCAATGCCGAATGAAGCAGAAAAATAATTTCAATAACTTTACCATACGTAATTTATAACTTGAAAAAAAAAAGAATGTATTTGATACATGCTGTTTCTTTTCAGACAGGAAATAATTGCATTTTCTTGTTTATTTAAAAAAATAATTAAAAAGGATAGCCTAAATATTCTTCTGTTCTGTTTGTTAAACGTTTGTTCTGGTTTTCCTTTTTGCTCTTTACACTTAACCCATTATTTATTAAATATAGTAAAAATAATGCTTTTCACGTTTGAATGTATATCTGGAAATGACTAAAATTAAATTCTTTTGTACACGGAATGAAGGTACCGAGAGTGCGTAAAGATAATCAATGCGCTTCACTGTTAGCATATTAAACACAAGTTTAATATATGTTATATTATCATTAGCATGCTTTTATTCAGTCGAAGCTGATTGCTGAGGCTTAACATGAATGACTGTGCAAGTTTAGAATCAGTTTCAGTGTAAAGTTGAACACACAGAAAGAGATTGAGAGGCAGAAAGAAAGAAAGAAAGAGAGAGAGAGAAAGAAAGAAAGAGAGAGAGAGAGAGAGAGAGAGAGAGAGAATAACTTCCTGCAGTAAAAAAAATTGAAAAATGGAAAAAGGAGGTAGTGACATGCAGAGACAAATAGAAGTATAAAAAGAAAGAAAAGACACAGAACCCCAGATAGACGAAACAGAAATATTGCGATAAATTGATTTCCATCACCAGCTAATCATTGTTTGCTGTTACCAGCACGTCCAGTTTTATATTATTATACCATTTCTTTCATCCATAAGATATTCAACACTAATGAATACAATCATACAAATATAGCCAAGTGATAGATAAAGATTTGTACTGTAGGATTAGTTTAAAATATAGCTAAGGATAGAGACAAAGATGTAGAAAAGTACATGTTCAAATTATGAAATATAAAATAGTACATGCCTGCTGGTCGGCCGTAAATTAATGAATAATCTAAGACAACACAATTAATTGAGATCACACTTCCAGTGCTTGACGAGTTCCCAAGCATTGCCTCACTACATACATAACACCAATTTAGATGACACGAACATTTTCTGAATTTTTACACAAAGGGTCCCCTTATGATTCGACCTCGATTATTAATTTACAAATTAACAACATTTACAAATGGGACAAAATGTCCCAGTCCACACTCATGCAGGTTATAATAATTATAAAAGGTTTACATTAATGCAGACTGATTGAGCATCTCGCTACATCCGATATACACATTACAATGGATTGAAATAACCATGGTAAATGTACAACTTGTGTTGAAGTTTAACACTGCAAATTTTTATCACTACTGAATATTTCTGAAAGGAATGGGCATTAGTTTACCTGCAAAAATCAATAAAAGAATACCTGAATATACCTACAAACAGTCTTAACACAATATACATACAATAGTTTTGAGAATTTGATATGCTTACCTCTCTGTTGTAACTGTGGGCTCAGGTCATTTCATTCACTCAATCGTTTTCTACCCTTGAATATGGCACTGTGCAGGTGAATAACCTTTAGAATTGTTTTGGGTTCTACTTAGAAATCTATGTACACCCACAATTCTATGTTTTGACCTACATCATTGACATACCTCCATATATGGATATGGAGCATCCGTCAACTAGCTACTTTCCTGCCATCCACTTCTTCACTCTCACCTTTCAACTGCCCATGCATGGCGGTTGATGACCTATATCTCTGATGTGTAACAAAGGGTGGCTATTGCATAATCATTTGCAAGACTGGTTTCACGGTATGGTACTTGTTATAGAAAAATGAAAAATATATTTAATTAGAATCATTAATTAAATCAGGGCGTAATTTACCAAGACCTCTCTGACAACAATATCACAAATTTATTGTTCACATTAGAATAGTCAATCTTCTAAGTGCTCTGCTAGGCACATTGTAGAATGTTCCAACACTGTAGATCCCTTGAGTCTAATCTAGGCACATGTTCACCGTGTTGGCTTCTGGAGTAGGCAATCACAGTAACAAACTTCTAGCACTCCTTTTGCTGGAAAGTTCCACAGTGGAGTTTGACACACTTGCTGATGCACACAAAACAAGATGCAGTGAATCAACACAACTGCCATGGTCTAGGATGGACATTCCTCGAATCCACCACAACTGTGCAAGGAAGAATAAAAAAGGCTTGCTCCTTACATATCAGAGAGCAATGCTAAGTCCCAAGTTTAATCATCTCTATTCTCCATTATTTCTTACAATCATTCTCAACCTACAATTCCTGCAACAGTATTTATTAGTCCGATATATCAGTGCAACATGATAAATACAACATAATCAATTACAAATGTGTTTCCGCTAGAAACAATGTCATGGGTTTAACATATTACATACAAATCTCTTATTTCACAACTATAGAAATAAAAAGTCTTTTTACATAATACGTCTTTACATCAAATTACATATATAAAATATTAATAGCAAAGTGTATGAAAGTCCATTCTCTCTCAATCAATCAGTTAACTCACCATTAAGCTAACGATAGCCTTTTATGATTGGACTTTGGTTACGTCAAAATCAAAGTGATTAGAATTATCGAACTTTCTTCAACAGGAAGTTTCAGTCTCTACCCATTGACTAGTTCATTATTTGTAAACCTTAAACTATTGAATAGCAAAAATTACTCATCCACTCTGGACTGGTCTTGGAATACACTAGCAAGTTCTAGCATATTCTTTAACTGACTTTTTATTTTAACTCTGATACGTACAAAAATATCGTCATGTGTAGTACTCGAAGGTCATGTCACATTGACATTTAACAAACTATATAATAATTAAGTTTAGAAATATGGATAACCAAATTCACTCCACCACATTTAGGTAATTGCCTCCCTCTACTTGAATCTTTCTCTTTATCAGCTTTTATTTTATATAAAAGAAAAAGATTAGTAATGAATACGATTACTAGTTTTTCTAACTAAATTTATTTAAATGTATCTCATAATCTAGCTTGAAATAAGAAAAATCATTATGTGCAATCAAATCCATAAGACTAACGCTGTCAGTAAAATAAAAATAAAAATTCGAAAGTAGAAAATTAGTTTGTAAATGTAATTATGTTTAGTTCCATAATAATATTCGCACAAGACAGTGTGTATACAACAGTTAAACAATAATACTTTCACAAAGAAGGATTTTTTAAAAATACCATAAACATTGATTTAATTTCAACAATTATTTATTGAAATATCATAAGATCTATTTTACATATCACAGTTATGTTCTTAAAATCACAAACAATTTTCGATGTAATAGTCACTACAGAAATAATTATTTGCTTTATTATCACATTCATTTCTTTAATGTAATAAACAATAATGTCCTTTACTATCACTAGTAATGTACTAATTTTATAATAATCACAAGCAATATTGCCCTTTAAAATGATAAAAATTCATTTCTTCTCTTAAATATCACAATTCATCGTTTCTTCTTTTTTAATATCACAAGATATTATTTCTGGTTATATCATAGTATCAAAATATAAATGTCTGTAAGAATGGGTATATTAGTAATTTATAGTTCTGTCAAATGTACACCGAATATTGCTGTATAATAATTCCATTTTGGGTTGCATTTGTAGAATGCAGATGTCAAAATCCTTTTTTAGCCCATGCAATGGGGTTACAAGCAGTACTCACTATTTTAGCCATTGTACTTAATGCCGCCAAATTTTCTTTTCTCTTTGGAAACCGCTGAATGAACGTGAATAGAAATCGTCAATTGCCATTTTCACTTTCATGGAATTTCACGAACATTTTTCAGGAATGTCATCTTGTACAAGTGTGTACATATATATATATATGAATACCTCTGGAAAACGTGTCAGATTTCAAAGCCATGCCCCAGCCTTTTGAAAGATGTTCCGTGTCACTCTCTGACTCAACCCACATCTGTCGTTATTGCCATTTCTGCGTCCTCTAGTTCTTTGTTCAACCACTTTGTGAATGCCTCCCGCAGGCTTCGCTTCCTCTGCGAGTCATGACTGTCGTCGCCACTGGGTTTAAGCAGAAGTCGGACAACGTGTTCCTCGTAGATACTGTGAGGGAGAAGTTGCGACACCTAGAAAAAGAACAGCGTCATGGAGTGAATCTCAAAAGACACTCAAGTGAGAGTTAGATTTTATATAGTTTTTACTTATTGTATTGTGGGTAATGCAATAGGAAATATCCTCAGTTATTTTCTGTTCCTCAATGTATGCGTGTTTTTGCTTGCCCTGAGATTTTGTGTTCATACCACATATCCGCTATGGATATCACTTTCCACACTCTGAATACTGTACCCAAAGCCGCACACAGCAACAAACGAATATTAATTACTATAAGCACTAATCATATTCCTTACGGAAACAAACACTACACCTATTTTACACTGAAAGTAGAGACTAAAAGACCACAATTAAATGCAAAAAGTAAGCAGCTGCTGTCACCAAGTGTTGTCCCAGATAAGTCAATGCCAGTATCATTGCTATGACGTCACCAAATAAGTCAACGCCAGTATCATTGCTATGACGTCACCAAGTGCTGTCCCAGATAAATCGATGGAAATGTGTACGACAGTGCGCGAAACTAAACTTTTTTTATTACTCACATAAAAAATATCTTCAATTGAGCTGACTCATTCACTGTAAAGTTCCTTGATGTATGAAGACAGACTGTCTAGTGATGTATTTTGACTATTTTGCCTTGATCTCTATTTGAAATATTAACCTTTTCTTCTTTAAGTATTTGTTAATAGTTAACAAACATTCTTTGTTAATTTTTTTTGGTTTCCATCTCACGTAACATTAGTGTAGCGTTAACTTCGTTTTGTTTGTCATAAACTGTAATGTTAACGTAGTTATAATTTTTTCCTTCATTTGTCTATTTGTATCTATTTTCTCAGCCGATTGGTGAGCGAGGGCCATGGGTCGATTGATCAAATTATCACTATAATAGTTTTTTGATAATATATACTCAGTAGTAGATATCTTGCATGGCAGTTTATACATGTGTTATACACGACGTTAAAATTTGAAAGAATACATTACTATAAATTCACCCCAAGGTACCTCACGACTGACTCATTTTTATGTTGCCCAGAAAGTAGAATAAAATAAAATGGAAATCAAACAAACGAACCTCGTGTCGTGGATTAAATATTTTGAGACAGTTCATATTTTAGAATTATAAATCAATTATGAATGAATTTAGATAATGGGACACCATTCAAATTTCCATCTTAAGATGGCGTAGTAGATGGCTTTTGACGAATGATTCACCACACACACATTAATTTCTATGTTACCTGATGCGCTTTAACAGCTTCAAAACGATCATGTTTATTTTTGGAGTAGAATCCAACTTTGTCCACTGGATTGCTGGTCTTATCACCAAAGTCAAATTTCACGATCTAAAAATACCCACCCCAAAATATATATTATATATGTCACGATATCAAATGCAACATGTATTTATAAAATTAAGATATTTTCATAACTCCTAATCACAGAAATCTAGGCTACAAGAAGTACTACAATTTCATGACGATAAAATCTGGTGGTTCAGTGACGTATTCATTGACGAGTACTGATGAGTTCACTATCTATCTATCTATCTATCTATCTATCTATCTATCTATCTATCTATCTATCTATCTATCTATCTATCTATCTATCTATCTATCTATCTATCTATCTATCTATCTATCTATCTATCTATCTATCTATCTATCTATCTATCTATCTATCTATCTATCTATCTATCTATCTATCTATCTATCTAACTATTTATCTATCTATCTATCTATCTTTATGTATTTCTTTGTTTAAGTTAATTTATGAATGAGCTGAAGCAGGTGTTTAGAAGAGAATATTTTATTCTGGAAATTTTGTACATTCAGCTGTTCATGTAAATTAATCCAAACGATTTATAATTATAATAATCTGTATTTGATCAATGTTGATGTAGTTCTGGATAATTAACGTTTAGGTTAAGGACTATACATTTTTGATAATGAATGCATACTTTCTGGTAATGAATATATACTTTAAGGTAATGGACACTATTCATTCTGGTAATGGACAATATAATTTATAATTATGGACATTATATTTTCCGGTAATAAGCATTTCACTTTGTGGAAATGGACAATATACTTACGGGCATTCGACGCTATACTTTCTTGTAATGGCCAGTTTACTTTACAGTAATGAAAAGTGTAATTTCTATTAATGGATAGTTTGTTTTCTGTTTATGTACAGTACTTTCTGTTAATATAATGTATTAGATACAGAGCACACAATGCACATAATACAGTTTGTCTATCTAGAAGAGATATTATTGGTTTAATATTTCTTTGGAAGACATTTTGTAACTATTACATTTGCAATTTACATACAAATAATAAACAATTTTTTTCTGCAAAATGATAATCATTCTTACCTGTACAAAGACATCAACTTTATCATGTGATGCTGAGGGGACTGAACCGCAATCCGGCGGCACCATACATTGAAGTATTTGCGTCTTTATTGAGTCTTCCTGCAGTTCAACATATAGACATGGATACAACCTCACGTTTACACGCATACAAAAGATTTTTTTCATTTGGAACAAAGAAATAACAAACTGACTTTTGTATTAGAATGTAAATAAAAAGTCAAAGAAATAGTACACTGACTTTTGTATTAGATTGTAAAGAAACAGACAAAAAACAGTACATTGACTTTTGTATTAGAATGTAAATAAAAGACAAAGAAATAGTACATTGACTTTTGTATTAGAATGTAAATGAAAGACAAAGAAATAGTACATTGACTTTTGTATTAGGTTGTTGATTGTAAATAAAAAGACAAATGAAACATAAAGAGTAAAAATTATAAAAGGAAAATAAGTAAAGAATAAAAGAAAATTAATTTTTTGTTGTAATGAAAACTAAACCTGCACAACAAAAACAAAACAACAATTCCAACAAAATGAAATATATCATACACATTAAAGTTTAAGAAGTTTAAGTGATTTTATTTTGCCTGGGACTAAAACAAAGAGAAGTGTGTTTATATTCATGATGTCCTTTAAAATGCAGCCATTGATGATGAAATTATAAGGAGTTTAACAGTACCTTGAAATAAATAAAAGCTTTGAGTGAACATACTCCTTTGCATGTTTCTTGAAGAAAGCAGTGAGTGAACATACCCCTTTGCCCGTATCTTGAAGTAAGTAGTGAGTGAACATACCCCTTTGCCCGTATCTTGAAGTAAGCAGTGAGTGAACATACCCCTTTGCCCGTATCTTGAAGTAAACTAAACACCCCCACCCCAACTCCCTTAATCTTGAAGTGAACTGTGAGCACACCTCTCTGTCTGTACCTTAAAGTGAACAGGGAACACACGACTTTGATTGTATCTTGAAGTAAATATGGAACACACCTGTGTATACCTGCCGCTTGCAGTGGGTGGCGTCTCACCAATTAACACGTACAGCTTTCGACACTGCAGGTCACGCAGAATTCTTTGAGCTTTCTCCAGCCGTGGGTCGGTTTTCAGGAGTATTCGATCAACGATGTTGTCAGTCAAGTTGACAAAAGCATCTACATTTTCACGAGTAATGCAGTCTGATATTTTCACTTTCTTTCTGGAGGTGACAGGGAAAAAAATCCGGTTAAAAATAATAACAAATACTGACCAATGACATTTTATCTAACAATTAATATCGTTAATTTTGCTCATATAAACCAATTCTTAGTTACTGCAAAAAGTTAATTCTCTAGATATGATGGAGCATCTTCAAATGGAGTATAAAGCAAGATGCCTCATGAGTAAAGTTGAGAGTATAAAGCAAGATGCCTCATGAGTAATGTTGAGAGTATAAAGCAAGATGCCTCATTAGTAATGTTGAGAGTATAAAGCAAGATGCCTCATGAGTAATGTTGAGAGCTGTAAATGACCGTTAGGAACAAGCACATTATATCTTTGTCAGAAGAGAAACGTTTCATCATAAAAATAGTAGTGGAAAACGACTTGGTCAGCAAAGTGAATATTTATTCGTAATTGTATTCTTATTAATAACAATAAAAAAAAATAAGGTTTCTTATCGTTGTCGTCGTCGCCACCACCTCCACCACCACATTTACCAACGTATGATTGTTTTTGTTTTTGTACACGCTTGTGTATGTACGTGTGAGTGCCCGTGTATTTCTATTTGTGCGTGTATGTGTTGATCCTGTGCGAAATCTGACGGATATATGAAATACATGGAAAAGAAATGTAATCTGAAAACAGTTAATCAAAAACAATTATAACTACCTTTTCCCATCTTTTATCGTGCTGCCGGGAACCATAAGTACATCATTGGCAGCAACCATTGCATCAAGGAGCCTGCAAAATCAGGTAGAAGTATTTGAAAACTCCCTAACAATTCTCTCTCTCAGAAAGGAGAAACAGATACAAGCCTGGAACACGATACATTGTAACCACATTACATTACTTGAGACTTACGATGTATTGCAGTACGGATGAGCGCAATTAGTTTAACAAAACTGTTCTTATATCATGTGTATATTTTCAGTGGTATTCAGTTTTGTTGCCGAAAACAAGAAAAAAACCAGATCAGTAAGAAAGAAAGACATTAATTAAATTAAACAAAAGAGACACAAAAATAGTCAGATAGAAACCCGACGAGACAGTGTGGGTGTGATTTATAAGCAAGTTAGAATCGTAAATTGTTGATGAATAATCACACTTATTTTATAAACTGCTAAGTCGGGCAAGTGCCATTAATTCTTGAAGAATAATCACACTTATTTTATAAACTGCTACGTCCAGTGGGTAAAAAGCTAATTGTGGCGCTCCCCAAACATTTTCTAAACCATCCCTCCCCCTTCCGTCTGTCCATCCATCTATCTATTTATCTAAACAAATGAAACTAAACTTACAATATCCCATGATTAGAGACGGAATACATTTATATAATTACAACGTTGAATGTAAGTAAACAATAATCTAAGTGATTTATTTCAATTTAATTTCACAAGCATTTATATATTGGCATAAGACTCATTTCATTTTGTGACCATGTAGTTTTGCAAGGAAAAAATCTGGACTATAAGATATTCTCATAGAATGTCATAGGATCCACACGGGGTATTGAAGTTCAATAATATGTTTGTGTGTAAGGATAGACATTGGGCACCAGGAAAACAAAGTACTATGTACATTTTCATAGGATGGACATTGAGCTGCAAACAAATAGTTAATAGTTCTTCGTACACTGTCATGGGATGGACATTGGGCCGAAAAGAACAATTAATAGTTCTTCGTTATTGTCATAGGATGGACATTGGGCTACAGAAGAACATTAATAGTCTTCTATTTTATTTTAATCATAAAACAAGTTAAAAATGAAACAAACAAACAAACAAAAAATCCAAACAACGGAATGAATTTAAGCGAGGATATGAAAGTCTGAAGAAAAGTTGAAGCCAGGTTGTTGTAAAAATCCTACGCATTTGTAGCGTACATTTGCTCCACAATTTTGACGGTCTTGTGCTGGTAGGCTCTGCGGTGTAAGGCGAGACGAGTGTTGAACATCTGGTACACGTTAAAGGCTTCCTGAAAATAAACAAACGCAAGCAAAGTGAGGTCAATCAAGGGACATGCAACATTTTGATTGAGCTCTACAATTAATATATCTCGGTTATCACTTTGTTTAGAATAATATTCAAGGGGTCACCAACACGGTGCCCGCGGGCACCACGGTCTCCCGCAAAGACCACATGAGTCGCCCGCAGGCCTTTCTAAAAATACAACTCAGCTGCAAACTAAGTATTTTGTTTAATTTCAGAAGATGGTATCCCTTCGTATGACTCAGTACCCATGAAGTAGCTCTCAGTATCAAAAAGGTTGGTGACCCCTTACTTTAGATCATCGCAGTAATGACCTACTGAAACTTAAGTTGTGAACAGACAATTTAAGGGAACTGTGACGTCACTTACGGTGTCGATCGCGGGTGGTTACGTTATCTAGGTTATCGGTTAGCTTTTTGCCGCCTGAACAGGTAGGCAAGTAATATATAAATTATTAAATTATCTTCCGTTCCCTTATGTGTTTAAATAGCTTGTTTAAAGACCTTGTGCATTTTATGTACAACATCTGGAAAGAGCTTAGAGCTTTTATAAGCTTAGACTTTAATATTTTGTTATTATTACTAGCACAATAAACCATCTGTGTCTGTAAGCAATTGAGATAAACACAAATAATGCAAATTTTAGTATCACCCATTCCGACCCACCTAGGTCTTCCCCGGATATAAACCTTGCCTCCAGCTTCTGAGTTCACTCGGCCGTGTATCAAACATACAGGACACTCGTTTGCTTAATTTTATTGGAGTATTATACATCGTGTCAAACATACAGGACACTCGTTTGCTTAATTTTATTGGAGTATTATACATCGTGTCGCTTAGAACGGGTCATTGATATATTGCTGAGTATCGGACAAGATGAAAATCGAAAAGGTCATTTACTCTATGACTATTAATAAGTGAACAATAGGTGAAACAAAACAAGAACACTGATAATACGTTATCGCGGATATCCGATTTAATTAATTAAAATGTAGATTTACATGAAATCCGAATTGCTTGCATGGGGAAAAAATCCCTTTAGATATTCATCTATTTGACACGTTTTTTCAAATTTTGAGGAAACGTACAGTTCACTATATATCTTCAAATGTGAAAAATCATTACAGTCCTGTTCACAACATTGAAATGCTGATAAAGTAATTAAAATATATAATTACAATTTATAACCAGATTTGTGAATAATAAAGCAATAAAACTAAATAGAACAATACGAACAAAACTTTAAAGAAACAGATTTCCAATTTAAATCTTTTGAGGTTCTTGCTAACAGCGTTTAGTGTTCACTAACATCCCCGGTCAGCCATATAATTCAATTGCACACGTGACATTTATTGTTCCCTAACATCCCCGGTCAGCCATATAATTCAATTGCACACGTGACATTTATTGTTCCCTAACATCCTCGGTCAGCCAAATAATTCAATTGCACACATGACATGTAGTGTTCATTAATAATTAATTTTCAGCTATCCAGACAGAGGGGAATAACTGTTTGTGAAGGAAAACAACAGCTTGTGATGTCAAGGACGCCTTACAGAAGGGTATTAGTTTTTAATTCGTTTGACAGAGGATCCAAACCATCAGTGGAACTTATTTTATTTTGTCTAGGTCTGTGCTCCCAATACCTTGATGATCACCCCAAATCTGACAGAAAACTTACCTTGTCGCGAAAGCAGACATGAAGCTTGTTATCCTCACCCTGAATTACCCGTGCAAACTGAATCAGACGGTTGTGGTCGAAGCTGCAGTTCATGCCCAGGTAGTAGCAGTCTCGGGCGAAGTAGTCCCATTTGTCGACGTCAATTTCGTTGGTCTTGTTAGCGACGATCTGTCGGGGTAGGGGTAGAGAAACAACTCAGTGAGATTTTGTATCTGTTTTTTTTACATGCTTCCGCTCAGAGTTATTTTAAATAATCAGAGTACTAAGCAAAGTCCGACAATAAGAAGTAGAACTAAGCAAAATCCGACAATAAGAAGTAGAACTAAGCAAAGTCCGTCAATAAGAAGTAGAACTAAGCAAAGTCCGTCAATAAGAAGTAGAACTAAGCAAAGTCCGTCAATAAGAAGTAGAACTAAGCAAAGTCTGACAATAAGAAGTAGAAGTAGAGTGAAGTAGACAGACAGTTATGTACGTTGACTCGAATTTGGTTTTGAATAAAGAAAGCAAATAACTTTATTTTTCGTAATTTGTATTTCTCTCAAACTGACTGATTAACCTGCTCGCTTGATCACTGACTCATTAAAGTGCTTTTAATTAAGAGAATTAATCAAATTAATCAACCAATTCGAGAAAAAAAATAAATTTCAGATTGTGACGATGTGTGACAAATTCTGTGTCATAGCCTCGTGACCCAATTGCTCGTTTCAAAATTAAAATTTTGAACGGACCTTTGTTGAAATTCACCCGTGATACATCAGTATCGAGAGAGAGCTTCTAGCAAGGTCAGATTGTTGCATAACTTTAGGCCAGTGTCCAGCACCTTCGAGATCAACAACATACCACGTGAGCGGTCACGTGATGCGTTCAATGCAGTTTTATAAAATACGATCATAGGCGCGAAAACAGCACTCACTCCCAGACCGGCAGACACACAAGACAGCTATAATATTAAGCTCCGTCCCGCCGCGTACCAGAGTCGTACGAGAGAAGATGAACCCGCGCTAGAGCAGTAAATCTACTTTTAAGAGGTAACAATAACACGTCTACTTCTTACAGTATCTATTGCATTTGTTGATTGTATTTTGTAATTGAATTGATGTATGTATTTTGTGCAGCTTAGCGCTATTTTAGCCAAAGCACGTGTTTCGATGTAAAAGGACAAATCTAAAAGTTATTGTATATAAATTATTGTAACTTTTTCTTATCTTTAATTTATATAAATCTTAAATTCCCTAGTGCCGCCAGTATGTCTGTGCACGTGGCGAATTCTTCTTTGTAATTCAAATTGTTCTTGCATATAATTTTTCGTGTAAAATTGTAAAGCATTCATGCTTCATTTTGAATTAATCCTTTGTGTGAATTCCAATTTTTAATGCTGTAAATATTTGAGAATTCATACGTTCGTGTAATGTTATATGTAACACACACGTGAACCACAATGTATATTTAAATATAACCATATTTGAATTGTAAACGACACGATAGTCAAAGATTCTAAATTCAGAACCTTAAACAAAGAAACATGTGCTTGGGTTTTGCGAATATAGACGCAAATAGTTACAGAGCCCAAAATCCTTTGTTTCAGCCGGGTTCTTATGTTACTCCTCTCTATCTTCGTACTTCTTGAGTCGTACGCCGACTCGGGTGTCTTCATGACCCACACGTGAACTATGCAGAAGTACCTGTGTTAACTACGGTTAACGATTCGTCGCAAGTACATTAGCGATGCAGTAATTGGGTGGACATTGACTGTTATGCTATGCAGTACTGACGATGAGCCAAAGTGATGTGGACAAGTTCTAACCAGTTGAACCCCACATGCAACCAAGAGTGTAGTTAAGTATATCTACTGTGGTCCAGAATCAAATGACTATTTGGCAAGATAATTCTCGTTAAAACAATTGACTTTGACGATAGAGCAAGAATAACGCTGTGTAGAATTTAAGACGTCGTGCTCGTGATTAATCGTTGCTGTTAATTGTTAAACTTATTAAATCTACTTCATTTTGTTAAGAACCTCTTTTTGTAGTAATTTGTATGCATATAGACCAAAAGATGCGGATTGGATGGGGGCTGATTGAGCTAAACGAATGACGTAATGAATGCATATGAATCTAAGAGAGTTTTTAACGATTTCCAATCTAGCTAATGTACGCAAATTATCAGTTTCGTAAATCTGTGATCTAGACTACAAAGATGCATTTTTAATTTAGTCGAATGATGATTTGAGCAACCAGTCTGTTTAGGTTAAACGAGAGGGAATTAATTTAAATAGTAAATTAAAGTTCTATAATTTCCTAAGCAGGGTCTCTAAATAAATACTGGAAACGTAACACAGATAAAACATTAAGATATAAACTTAAACTAAGATATTTATCGGAGAACAGACGAACGCTTACTTCAAAGACAGAAGATGAAAAGTGTCATTTTAGCTGGTAGAATAAACAACTTTTTCGCATAAGAACGAAAGGATAAGATATTCTAGTTAAGATATCGAAATCTTTGGAAAAGTAAATTAAAGGACTTACTTCGTATAAAAATGATTTCGTGCTTGAATTTCCCTGTTGAAAAAGACGTTAACTATCAATAGCAAACGGTACGTAATCAGTATTGTAAAATAGCCAACGTAAATGTACGTAATCAATGTCGTACAATAGCTAACGCAAATGTACGTAATCAATGTCGTAAAATAGCCAACGTAAATGTACGTAATCAATGTCGTACAATAGCCAACGTAAATGTACGTAATCAATGTCGTACAATAGCCAACGCAAATGTACGTAATCAATGTCGTAAAATAGACAACGTAAATATACGTAATCAATGTCGTAAAATAAAACTGATAGTGGTTTAATGCTAGTGGTTTCTTAGGTTGCTCGTTTGTCTGATATGTTATGGAAATTTATTTGCAATTTTATTATTTTATACTCTATACATGTTTCATCATCCATCTGACCATCTATTCACTTTTCATCCAGCCATTCGTCCGTCCATTTATTCTATATAACCTAATCGCAAGCACTCACCAAACCACTTTTTTATTTGAGAATAGTGTACACCGCACCTTTCCAATGATGAGTTCCTTAATCAGTTCCAGATACTTCTTGTCCCCAAGGCCGTGGTCGTCAAACTTGGCCATCAAGTTGTTCT
The DNA here is from genome assembly GCA_028829895.1 of Sinotaia quadrata. Lineage (NCBI taxonomy): Eukaryota > Metazoa > Mollusca > Gastropoda > Architaenioglossa > Viviparidae > Sinotaia > Sinotaia quadrata. The sequence goes on along the minus strand of CM054181.1, from coordinate 110,251,445 downwards.
CAGTGTCATTGTACATGTAATCAAACATGGCTACTGAGCCGTGCTCATGCTGCACACATGCACAGTTGTAAACCTGTTACCGCAGCAATTCATGTGCTCGAAATGCATAATAAAATTAATTAATGAAAATTAAAATAAATAAATTTCAAATAAATGATTCAGTTAGCACTTCATACCTTCCATTTTCCCTCCTGATTTGATTGGATGAGTGGAATGAACAACTTATCAAAAAGGTGCGAGAAAGGGCCGTGACCTAGGTCATGGCAAAGGCCGGCAATCTGCACGCAAAGTACTTCTTCATGAGAAATGTCAAGTTCTGGTTGCTGCTCTCTCAAAGACTTTATTAACTGTCCCGCTAAATGGCAAACCCTGCAAATAAATTATCATCAGCATCACCACCAGAACCGGCACCACCATAGAGGTGATTACATTTGTGGAAGCATCCTTAGAATACAGTACTGTAGAAGTAGGTTTATGTCACATTCTGTTGTGTAAAATAATGTTTTGTTAATTGTATTAAAATAAAACAAAAGGCTTTTACTTTGTATGAATGTGCGCTTATCAAATGTCCTATTTCCATCAATCTTCATCAGCTACATTGAGGCGTTTATAGAACGAGAGTGTGTGCTTGTGTAAGACTGAGAGAGAGAGAGAGAGAGAGAGAGAGAGAGAGAGAGAGAGAGAGAGAGAGAGAGAGAGAGAGAGAGAGAGAGAGAGAGAGAGAGAGAGAGAGAGAGAGAGAGAGAGAGAGTTTAAATAACTTGCAGAGGCACCCTATGCTGTGTTCAAAACGGTTGTGAGAAGCTCCGGGGTAGACGTAGTACACGCCCCCAAGCTGCTTTATATTCCGTAGACGTTGAAATTGTGGCGTGTCGATGATGGCGACGCATAGAGGATGCAACTTGACAGTTCCGTGCACGGGGTCGTTAAAGATCTGGTGAATAAGAGCGTCGACTATCACCATCATCACCACCACCATCGTCATCATTATTATACTAATAATAATTATAGCCCTTGTCATGCTAATTGTACTTTATTTCACTGTTAAATATTATTCCTTCAAGAGGTTATTTCAATATACGTTTTTAACAGGTTTTCGATCAGCAGCTTTGAGATATTATAATAACAATACTTTTCTTCTGATCGAAAACCTGTTAAAAATGTATATTGAAATAACCTCTTGAAGGAATAATATTTAACAGTGAAATAAAGTACAAACATTGCACACATTTTACACATAATTACACACACACACACACACACACACACACACACACACACACACACACACACACACACACACACACACACACACACACCACTATCTAAAATACTCGCAAGCCACATATATACCCACAGAATACCAATAAACGCTTACTGCTAAATTTGAGTGGTCATGTTTCGAAATGCGCACTGATAGAAATAATAAACAAATAAACCTACTAACAAACCATTCATATGAAATATTTAATACTATAAGTTAGTTTCATTTATCCAAGCTCACAATCACACATTCTACATTAAATCAGCCTTTCAAGAAATGTAAAATTACTGTAACGGAATTAACTAAGCTCTATGCTGTACGTGGCAAAGTAATTAAACATTTTAACCTTATATTCTTGAGGCTGGATCTCTCTTAGTTCAGTCACAAAGTTCCAAATTCGCAGACCTGCTCTGAAGTCTCTGTAACATTTCGTGAGAGTTAAAGACATATAACACAAACGTGACAAATGAAACGTCATTTGCCCCCCCCCCCCTCCTCCCAAAGAATAAAAATAAAAAAAATAAATAAATAAACAGAGACAATGTTTGTTATTGCTCGTACATATTCAGGTAATAACAAATAAATGATCAGAACACAAACTTTTGAAATGTTTTAGACGACATTCGTGCTTTCCACGATATGTTTTGGTCATCAGTAAGAAAATAGTTTAGTTTAGTTCGTTGGTTATTTGATTGTTTATGATATTACATATTTCAAGTTACAACACAATAATCTTGACATACACAAAGAGGAATAACATTTTACAAACGACCAATCACTTCAAAGAGCGATAACTCAAAGCATCTCATTCTAATATAAGAATGTGAATGAAAACAAGGACAGCGGCATGTTCAGCATGTAAAATAACCATATTTAGAGGGTAGTTTTAGTAAGCATAATTTGTCGTTAAAATATTAGGAGAAAAATTTCAAGTGAGAATGCCTGAAAACTGAAATAGGACGTTTGAATTTTCAAAATACCACTGGTAGAAGTAATGAAGAAATCATTCATTTCTTAAACCAATCCCCTCTATTAATAGCCATCTGTGAATGACTCCACAATAATCGCACTAGGTATAGAAACAAATTAATAACTTCTTGCGATGAGAGATACACAGGAAGGTTTGGGAGGGGTGGAAAGGTAGGCCATTTTCAGAGTCTGGACCACATCATGCTAAATAATTAAGTTAAAGCAGACTGCCTTTCGTTTATAGTTAAAGATGCTCATCCATAATTATATAAAGGCAAATCTATTAAATTAATCCTTGTTCAATGGATAACAAGAAATACAAAATAGTTTAGAGGTAAGTTTCACTATCTATCTATCTATCTATCTATCTATCTATCTATCTATCTATCTATCTATCTATCTATCTATCTATCTATCTATCTATCTATCTATCTATCTATCTATCTATCTATCTATCTATCTCTATAATTATTGAAATTATTTGAACGTAATATCATAGAAATATTAATTCAAGTAATCTTTTTCATTGTATTTGCTATATGTTTATTATATGATTGTTGAATTAATAAATTTATTGACCTTCTTACACCTTGATACCTTATGTTGGAGAAGAAAGTGGGTGAATGGGGGCTCGCTAAATATGGATTAAAAGGCGGATTTATCTTCTCCTTTGGAAAGAGGTTATAACAATCAAATCTAGAAATAGGGATATGCAAATTTACTTTGCCTCACAGACTTTTGTTTAGTGTGATCAACGTGTCTTTATTTATTTACTCACGTCTCATACTAAGATCTTGATATTACTTATAATACTTATTGATTACTTACTTGATTTCAAGTATATCCTCAAGGTCTTCTATTTTCAGATTGCTCAAACGTCTCCCACAAACGCTGTTTTCTGTAAAAAGATTACGAGACTAAGAAAAACACTTCTGGAAGTCGAAATCTCATGACAATAAAGATACTGTCATGGAATCATCCTACGAGAACTACAAGAGAAACTAACAAGAGAAAATCTCACTAAGTTTAGACAATCATTATGATCATGAAAGGGAAATCTCGGAATGCTTAATAATGTACCTTTTCCCTTTGTTTTGCTACTAAAGCTACTGAGCAGCTAAATACGTTTTCAAGTCGTGAAAGAATCTGCATTGAACTTTTATTGTTTCGAAGTTAGAATGTTTCTCTCTCTTTCTTTCTCTATCCATCCATCCACCCATCTATCTATCTATCTATAACCTATCCATCCATCCATCTATCTATCTATCTCTCTATCTACCCATCCATCCATCCGTCTATCTATCCATTCATCCGTCCGTCCATCCATCCATCTATTTATCAATCAAATTACTTCTTAATTTACTAATGATGTCTTTCGAAAATCGCTTCCGGTTTAGAGTCGTTGCTACATCCTCTACGGACCACAAGCGCCACGCCCTGATATCAGAGACTTCATTGGAAGTAGCATTGAGGTTAACTTCATCATTGACTTTGTCGTGTAAAGTGTTCAATAGATGGCACTCTTTATCAGGCATTGTACACATCCTCCTGTCTATTGATGGTCCCTATGGAAGTATTCAAAGGAAATCCAATTTAACTGAAAATCTTTGAATAATAAAACATTAAATGTTGTAGGAAACCACTGGCTGAGGATTTAGTTTGTTGGTATAATACAACACTGTTCACTGGCTAAGGACTTAGTTTGTTGGTATAATACAGCACTGTTCACTGGTTTAGTTTGTTGGTATAATACAACACTGTTCACTGGCTAAGGACTTAGTTTGTTGGTATAATACAGCCCTGTTCACTGGTTTAGTTTGTTGGTATAATAGAATACTGTTTAAAATAAATATAGCAGTGTTTAGTAAATAACTGCAACTTAAATCTGAGACAGGAAACCAACGTGAAAGTATTCGAAAAAATAAATTAACGATCTGATGTTTAAAGAAATACATGCGACAGATTCTAGCAATATAGATTCCCTCCTTTAAAGTTATGGTGGAAAATGTACCTAACAAATAAAAATAGAAAGAAAGTAGAAAACATTTGTGCATAGAAACCTGCAAAGCCTCGTGAATAAGTTCGTCTATATGCACGATGTCTCAAAAGGATGTATGTACATGGAAAGTAAATATTTATTTTAATATTGTCATTAATAACGGTACTACTACTAGAGCACATTAATTTAGACGGTGAATATTAAATTTTCCCCAGCAATGACTATAATGTTATGAGAACAGACGGTGAATATTTAAAATATTACCGTTAGTGACTATGCATGGGTTTAAACACATACTGATACGTACCCAAAACGTTTATGTATCTGGAATGCTTGGTCATCAAATGTCAAGTGGTTTTCTACTTATTTTTAAATTATCAACATTGCTGGTCCTATAGTGATATGATATCTACATCTATATATAGATCTATATCTCTGACTGTGTGTGTGTGTAAACCTTAATCTGGTCGTGAGCGCTAGCTCCGCCCGGCGCGAAGGGATTTAAGATTTGAAATTAATTATTATATTTAATATATATATATTAATATATATAGGTAAACAATATATAGGTAAAAGCACTATCACTTTTTAAAAAGGCTCAGTGAAATGAATGGCTACACCTCAAACCAACCAGACCCCTTTATGAACACAGCGCAAACACACACACACACACACACACACACTCACACACACACGTACCATTCATTAGTTTAATTTATTTTGAGTTAATTGGATTGTATTTGTATAATTAGCACATTTAAATTATACTTAGATTTTACATCTTACCGCTTTCGCTGAAGAGTGTCAAAGTATTCGATAGATTCCTGTTTTATGATTAACTGCAATACAAGCCGACATGCTTAATTTTGTCCTTCACATTATACAACCTGTAAGTGAATCAATGTGTAAATTTGTACAGGACATTTAGGTGTTTTTAATAAAATATTTGCTTCTCGGATTTAACTCTAAAAATCTGTTATGTATTTTGAGAAATATCTTAACTTTGTTTGTTAAGAACAGTAACATCAATGTCATCAATGAAGCAAAACACTAATTGCGACGATGTTGAAAATATTTCACTGACGATGTGAATGTCGTAATCAAGAGGCGATAAATGACGTCACAGTGCCGCTATTGAAAAAAAAGTCATGCTTTTATACGGGGTCACTGTATAGATTTACTTTTATAAGCATTACATTTTTAATTATTAAAATGAAAATAATCTCTTTCTCTCTATCTATCTGTCCTCCGTCCGTCCATCCGTCTGTGTTTCTATCTATTTATCTATCTGTCTGTCTGTCTATCTATCTATTACATTCTACGTTAGTGTACAAGTACTTGATTTAAGCTAAGTTTTGCGTTCAGAAAGCAGAAGGAATGTCCCTGTTCCCACTAAAGGATACTTTCAATCCATATATCCCTTTTCTACTTGCTCGCACATAAATTATGGAAGGCATATACTTGTGCCTATGTCAGACGCCAGTAAAAGGTATTGAGAGGTACAATAAATGGGTTAAGAGGGGTTTGGAAATTGAGATACAATAAACAAGAGAAGAGCCGATGTATTGCATTGCACGACCTAAACCCTGCTGTAAAACAACATACCCTCTGTCGTTCAGAAGAGCACTAATTTTTGCATGCATACTCACCTGTGTGAGAAATAACGAAAGTAGAAAACGGATGGAGGACAGAAATTTCGCTTGCACTAGAGTATAAAATCATGGAACTCATACTATTGTTTACATCGGAAAATAAACACAACACGAACGAAAAGAGTAAACAAACTGAATTCAAGTCCTCAAGCTTCGAGAAAGCCGGATGTACATTATACATTGCGTGGTCGAGATATAACAAACGTATTCTGTTAGAGATAAAGTACATTGATTTTTTTCATGTATACTATCACCACTACTGCTTACCTACCTACAGCAGTATTTGTGGTTATCAATTGTTCGTACAGTCTGGTTTGCAACAGACATATTTTAACTTAAATCTGGAGCAAAATGCTTGCTTTCCATACAAGAACAAAACAAACTTTGGATGTCTTTTTGCTGAAGTTTCTTAAACAGACAAAGATTGTTTGCATTTTCAAGAAGCCAATAAGCTATTTGTAACAGAGCAGAGTTGTTTGCATATATTTTATAATTAAATATTATTTTGCTTGTTTAATGTCAGCATGACATGACCTTAGGGTACTGTGGGTGTTTTGTAAGTACCAGAGTTAAAATAACAACTCATGAAGAGAATGTGCTAGAACTTGCTGATATAATCTAAACCAGTCTTATGTAAATTATTAGTTTGTATTATGCAATAGTTAAGATTTACCAACTAATGGGCTGAGATCAAAGTTTACTTGCTGAAAGAATTATATTCTATAATCACTGAATTTGGTGCACCTGAAGTCTGGTCATAAAAGGTGGCCATTAGCTTAATGGTGAGTTAACCGATTGAAAGAGAAAGGACTTAGAAATATTTTGTGCATTTTGCTATTGATATATTGTATTGGCATTTTATGTAAAGATATATTTTGTGAGTAGACTATTACTTGTACAATTGCGAATTTTGATGCTTGTATATGATACGTTAAACACTTGACTATGTTTCTAGTGAACATGTTTATAAATTATTATGTTGTATTTATTATGCTGTATGTGTGTATAGGGCTAATGAAAGCTGTTGCAGGAAACTGTAAGTACATTATTAGAGTGCAGCGTATTCTTACATTTACATGCTGTGGTAGTGACTTCTCAAATCCACCATGGTTGTAATGGTTTATAAATCAATAAAGTGGGAACCAGGATAAAACTCCCCAAATTCCAGCAATCTAAGAGCTGCATCTTCTCTATAAAATATAATCAGGGAACAAACACTAAGTTTTCCAGTTAATCATCTCTAACTCCACTCTTTCTTACATTCCAGTCTCAACTTACAATTTCCTGCAACCGTTTATTAGCCTCACACACACACACACACACACACACACACACACACACACACACACAAACACACACACACGCCAGTGGGTCTATTCAGTAAACTCTTCTGCTTTATATTTTTGCTATATAGACCTCTTTAAGCGTGCTTGAGAGCGACTGAGGGAAGGTGTAAATTTGTCTGTCAATCGGCTAGGTGTGCACCATCAGGTGTATATGGATTTTATTTCTGCCTCTGTAGCGAAATGCACACTCGATTTGCATTCCTGTTCACTCACCCATGCATCACACACACAACACGCGCGCACATACACACTATTTTTATTTCGTTTCATTCGAAAATGATTTTAAAAAAAAAGAAATTTGTCATAAAATAACAAAAATATGTGTAAAGGCCTGTCTGCAAACATCAGATTATTTCGTATGATATAATAATTTGTGCGTCATACTTTCAGGATGCTGAAAGTCTCCACAGTGATCTATAAAGATTGACTAAAATACTTCGTGTGGGAAAACGCTTTTCTCCCTTTCAGTGTTTGCAAAGACAAAGAAACAATGTCTACCTCTGCAAGAGGAGTTAACAACACAAGTCAGCGAACTGGTGTCAAACCAAAAGTCGTAACGTGATGCCAGCCCCATCTTTACTCATTTGGCAGAGCATGAAAGTGATGATGTTAGCCCTGTCTCTACTGTCTACTCACTTGGCAGAGCAAGAAAGTGATGATGTTAGCCCTGTCTCTACTGTCTACTCATTTGGCAGAGCATGAAAGTGATGATGTTAGCCCTGTCTCTACTCAGTCTGTAGAGCAAGAAAGTGATGATGCTAGCCCTGTCTCTACTGTCTACTCACTTGGCAGAGCAAGAAAGTGATGATGTTAGCCCTGTCTCTACTCACTTGGCAGAGCAAGAAAGTGACGATATCAGCCTCGTGTCTACTCACTTGGTGGGTCAAAGAAAGTGACGATATCAGCCTCGTGTCTACTCACTTGGTGTCAAAGAAAGTGATGATAACAGCCTCGTGTCTACTCACTTGATAGGTCAAAGAAAGTGATGATATCAGCCTCGTGTCTACTCACTTGATAGGTCAAAGAAAGTGATGATATCAGCCTCGTGTCTACTCACTTGCGAGAACAAAAAAAGTAATAATGTCAGCAACGTTTTGACCAAATTATCGACATGATACAATCAGCGGCCTGGGAAAATGCCAGCCAGATGTCGTCGGCGAAACGGGAAGTGAGCTATTCGACCCCTGTAGTTGAAAACGAAAGCATATGAGTCAATAACGATCGATTAATGTAGTGCAAAAGAATATACTGCAATTTCATTCCGTCTAGTAAAAGCAATAATTAAACCAACAATTACAGTCTGGATTGCCATGCAAGTCGATCAGTATAGAAATCTAATAAACTATAAATTAATGCACATGATAGTGTATCTTAGCAAAGTCAGAGATTCCTTGACATCCCACTGTCCTACAAGGTCATTATAATTAATTATCAAAGGAAAATATTAACACGGAAAAATGATCACGTGAAGGGATATCAATTTGGTTTCGTAATAATATCTTAGTGAAGCCATTATAATTATAAATTATATAATTATAATTATTATAAATAGTTACAAGGAAACACAGGTTTGTGATAAGGCACATCAAGTCTGTTTTCGAAATAGATCTGTAATTAAACGCTGTATAGCAATATTAAGTACAATTTTAGACACAATTCGTTTTTAAAGAGCGTGGTCTGTAGACTGTAATATTCCGCTTAATTGAATGCATTATTTGATATTATTATTAAAATGATATTTCTACTGAAGACAAGTGAGAGCGGATTGTAGTAGAGATATGAATCCATTTAGCCAGAGGTAGAATGGGCATGTATGTTAGGCAAAGAGAGCAAACTGAGAGTGGTACATATTAAGAATAACAACAGTATTTTAACGATAACACTAAAACTAGGACAAGGGAAAACACAATTGCAGTTAAGTAAAATTAAGTCATGGGATTCTCTTGCTCTTGATCAAATATTTCCATTAGATATCAAAACTGAAACGATGTAACGGTTTACATCCATCATTATAAGAGTTAAAGAATGTACATAATTTTAATAACATAAAGAGAAGTCATATTTATAAACACACACACACAAACACAGATAAATATACGTACGAAAGCAGAATCTGTCATTTCAACTCAGCCATTGCTTCACTAGCTACTTGTATGAGTTTTGTTTTTCTCTCATGAAATTCTCGACCATCTTTTTTAGAAGCTCTCTGCTTCTGTCGTCTGCATTGTGCTTGAGAAAAATTCGAACGATCTGTTCTCGGAAATGCTCTTGTGGGACTAAACGGGAAACCTGATAGGATAAAATTGAAAACGCACATGAAAAATCTAGTGTTTGAATGAAGTAATAAATGAAAACAGACATGCTAAACCTAGTGTTTGAATACAGTAATAAATGAAAACAGACATGCTAAACCTAGTGTTTGAATACAGTAATAAATGAAAACAGACATGAGAAATCTAGTGTTTGAATGAAGTAATAAATGACAGGCAAGACAATTAGAAAACGAATAAATTATTTTTGTTTTGTCATTTATGTCATAATCTTGTTTACATAAACATTAAATTTAAAAACACTGGAGGTCAAGTTCATTAGAGGAATTCATTTAAAGTTTCCAGAATAAGTAAAGTCCAAGACTAAAATATTACTTCATTAGCTTCGACAGTACACGCTAATATATTGTGATTAACTTGCTATAATGGCCTTGAAGCAAAGGCCGGTCACCTTAAAGACAAATAACAGGCAATATGGAAACACAGTCTTTTTATCCGAATTTTGTGTTTTCGTTTTTAACAATTGAAAATAGATCTATGAGGCTTGGATATTTCAAATTAACAGGCTGTTTACAACAGTAACAAAAAGGGAGGCAACACCCGATTAAATTCATGAGAATAGCATTTCATATCTATGTGAATGAATGAGAGATGGAGAGACAAAAATAATGAAGGAATAAAGCAGGAAGACAAAAAAGAGACAGTAAAGAAGGAGAGAGGCAGAATGTGTGTTTTGTGTGCGTGTGTGTGTGTGTGTCTTTGTATAAATGTGTGCGTGTTTGTGTGTGCGTGTATGTGTGTGTGTGTTTGTGTGTATGTGTGTGTGTGTGCGTGTTTGTGTGTGTGTATGTGTGTGTGTTTGTGTATGTGTGTGTATGTGTGTGTGTTTGTATAAATGTGTGCGTGTTTGTGTGTGTGTATGTGTGTGTGTGTTTGTGTGTGTGTGTATGTGTGTATATGTGTGTGTGCGTGTTTGTGTGTGTGTATGTGTGTGTTTGTGTATGTGTGTGTATGTGTGTGTGTGTGTGTGTGTGTGTGTGTGTGTGTGTGTGTGTGTGTGTGTGTATGTGTGTGTGTGTGTGTGCGCGTGTAGGTGTATGTCTAGAGGTAAGAGGGAAATAGTTAAAAGAATTAGAGTATTATTTTAGTTGTCAAAGATATAGAGAATGTAAACAAATGTATAATAATTTCTTTAATCGAGGGTTCATGACAAAAATATTTAAATTTCTTTATTTATTTTACCGTTTTGAAATGTTTACAAAATACAAATATAATTAAAAAATGTCCGTTGTATTACAGAACATATTTATAAATAGCACGATTTTCCTGTGATTTGTAGTTCTAACGGTTTCCTTTACATATCAGAATAAAATAACATATTGAAGACAAAAATTAAGATAGAAAAATAGTTATGACTAAAACAGTAGATAAATAAACAATGGAAAACTAATACTGTGTGCTGTGCACGCGCCATTTAAAGTTTTCAACCTGCTGGGCCTCAAGTCTCTGGGCGGTGTTTGGTTTCTCTTTGGAATAAAAGCGAAGATCAAGGAGTGGATTTTTTTCCTGTTTGCCAAAGTCAAGAAAAAGTAACTGCAAAAAACAAATGAACTCATTTTAAAAGCAGCTTTACAAATATGTCCGTCCATCTATCCATTCATCCATCTAGTCGCTTATTGAAATTTCGCGATAACATTTATAAACTCGACACTTTTGTAACACACGACCATAGCAATTGAGCGCCAATTCTTCATACAGGATATGTTCATAGCGTAATTTCAGTTTCGGTTTTGTCCAACGTTTGCAAACAGAAAAAAAGTACGACCGGACGAGTCAGTCAAAATAACAGTTTTGATCGATGCATTTAGATAATAATCGTAGGAATGTCTACAATTATGTCACATCAAAATGTTCTCAGTCGATCTTGTCTCAGCATAATAAAATTGTACGCAAAATTAAAAAAAATAATGAACTGCATTGATGAAAAAGAATTTTAAACGTAACAATATTAATTCATACTAATATGTACCCACGATCCACACAAAAGCAAAACAAAATAAATTAACAAAATGCATGTAATTAATTTAATATACTTTGCTCCTTTTAAGTAAATTAAATTAATAATAAAATTATAACCGGCAAAACTTTGAATACGTACCTCGATTTGGAAACACTCTTTAAGATCTGCTCTCTCTTCCGGCGTAAGGTATCGCATAAGATTCTCACGAGCACTTAACTCCTGAACAAAAATAAATCATCTACTGATTTGCACCGTATTAAATGATATTACATACCTGCTGTAAAAGGCTTCTTATATTTTTTTTTAAAAAAACGAGAACAAAATAATTTCATGAAGAGTTTATTGGGGTATTCTACTAATAACTGTTAGTTTCATCTCCATTAATCTTGAACACGACTGTGGGCATATATTATTTTACATTATCATATCATGGTGGTGAATTTTGTTTTCATAAAAGAATAATTTTTCTGAAACATTTTGAAACGCGAATTAAAAATCCATATTAGCTCACATATTCAATTTAAGAAAGTACTTTTCTCCATATTTGCAATTTTCATTTTAAGGGTTTATAGTTTAGAAATGAAGTAACTGGTCGGATACTTGCAACTAATTGTCTAATTTGCATTTAAACCTGTTTATATTTAAGTTTAATGTTCCAAATAATAAATCTGCTATCAGCTGGTATAAGGATTTCAATGATAACCTATGATGCTACAGAGACGCCAGCATATGACTATGATGCAATGAATGATGTAAGCAATCCAAACCAAATTATAACAACATCCATTGATAGACAGATAGATAGATAGATAGATATTTATATATATAGATAGATAGACAGACAGACAGACAGATAGATAGATAAATAGATAGATAGATAGATAGATAGATAGATAGATAGATAGATAGATAGATAGATAGACTAATATTGCTATGGACCTTCAAACACACGCTGAGTCAGTGAATGCTACAGACCTTCAAAGAGGTTCTGAGACAGTGAATGCCAGAGACCCTTCAAATAGGTCGTGAGAGTGAATGCTACAGACCCTTCAATGAGGTTCTGAGAGTGAATGCTACAGACCCTTCAATGAGGTTCTGAGAGTGAATGCTACAGACCCTTCAATGAGGTTCTGAGAGTGAATGCTACAGACCCTTCAATGAGGTTCTGAGAGTGAATGCTACAGAGCCTTCAATGAGGTCCTAAGAGTGAATGCTAGAGACCCTTCAATGAGATCCTGAGAGTGAACGCTGCAGAGCCTTCAAAGAGGTCCTGAGACCATGAACGCTACAGGAAATTCAAAGAGGTCCTGAGACAATGAACGCTAGAATCATTTCAAAGACACCTTGATTCATACATTTCATTCAAAAGCGCTGTGAGTCGTTGACTGCTACATACCCTTTAAAGACGTAATACGTTACTGAATACTATACACACTTAAGACAAAGTGTGTCAATGAATACTACAATCACCTCAAGAAGCACTGAACCACTGACTGTTACAAACACTTCAAAATGTTCATCAGGGAAATCATCGACAACAATAAAAAGAATAATTTGGAATAATGAGGTCAAGTAATTAGAACGTATCTATCAACCTGGCTGCCTGCCCATCAATGCATGTTTTGGACATTTATCTCCATTTATAAAGTGAATATTATGTAAGCATACATCTGAAAAGGTGTTGGCCACTTCTCTCCATTTCTGAATTGATTATTATATATATGTACATCTGAAAAAGGCGTTGCCCAATTATTTTCCTTTATAAAGTGATTATTATGTAGACATACATCTGAAAAGGTGTTGCCCACTTGTCTCCCTTTATAAAGTGATTATTATGTATACATACATCTGAAAAGACGTTGCCCACAGAGCGACACACAGACATTCACCACAGTACACCACACATCACACTCACTCACACACACTTTCAGACAGACACACACACACACTACATCTACTCGACACACAACCACTACCCGCCCTCTCCAGAAACAAGTGAGGAGAGGAAGATTTTCTCCAGAGGACCTCCAAAGCTGAGAATATCTCTGATAAAGGCTTACTGCATCCTCTGGAGAAAAGTAAGCGAGAAAAAAAAGACGTTGCCCACTTATCTCCCTTTATAAAGTTATTATGTATACATACATCTGAAAAGACGTTGCCCACTTGTCTCCCTTTATAAAGTGATTATTATGTATACATACATCTGAAAAGACGTTGCCCACTTATTTCCATTTATAAAGTGGTTATTATGTATACATACATCTGAAAATGTATTGCCTGCAAGAGGTGGACTCTCAAAAAGACACTGGTACAGATCTCTGTGGTGAACAGACTCCAGAATCTGTTGGGCTTCCCACAAACTTTTCTTCTCGTCGACAGTCAGATTTTCCTCGCTGGCGTACAGAATCTGATGAAAGATATTGTCTGTCAACCTAGTGTAGGCTGCCATGTCAGTAATGCAGTCTGATAGTGGCTTCAAATTTCTGTAGATTAATGCAGAATCACCTTTTACTTCTTTTCCCATTGTTTACTCTTATACTTTACAGTTCATTGTACACTCCTAGCTGAGGTTAGCTATTAAAATAATAAAGTTTACATTTAATTCAGTTTAGCCACCTAAATAATGTGAACAACTGTAATACAATTAATGTGTAATTATCAAAACAATACAATGTTTGCACTTAATGCAGTATAGATGTCAAGAAAATGTAAAATGTTCAATTAATACTGTTTAAGTTTCACACCAATGCATCCATGTTTACTATAAATTAAAATTTTAAGTTAATTCAGAAGATAAAATGTGAAATAAAATTTTCATGTAATGCACTTAAAGCTTCTTATTACGACAACTCTAACACAACAAGTAAAATAATTATAAATAAAACCCAGTACTACCCTCATTCCAAACAACTCGAACACAACAAGCAAATTAATTATAAATAAAACCCAACACTTCTATCATTCCAAACAACTCGAACACAACAGGCAAATTAATTATAAATAAAACCCAGCACTGCCCTCGTTCCAAACAATGCGGCACAACAAGTAAAATAATTATAAATAAAACCCAACACTGCCCTCATTCCAAACAACTGGAACTCAACAAGTAAAATAATTATAAATAAAACCCAACACTGCCCTCATTCCAAACAACTGGAACACAAAAGTAAAATAATTATAAATAAAACCCAACACTGCCCCCATTCCAAACAACGTGGCATCTCATCATCAACGTGGTTTGCAAAATCGAAAACAATAATTTCACAATACCATCTAGCATATCATTAAATTAATACAATAAACACATACGAATGCATGAATAAAACAACAGATTGGATGTAGAAAATAAAATAAGGATAAAGTACAAAATGAATCCTGGACATTTGCATGTGTAGACTAAAATGCCCCAAACTTCAGTCATCGCAAATTTGTCACATTGCTACTTACAGGGATGATTGCGATTCTTCTAACAAAAAGAAAGACAACTCTTTTCCCCCTCTTAGCAAATCACAGGAGTTGTCAGGACACGTTGTTAGGAAGAGAATAGGATCGTAACTAAACACACGCTATATTAAGAGAATTGGTTAATAGTGAAATTTTATTTTAAAAATTACAACTCTTCCTTACAGGAATTAAGAAAAGAAATTCTAATTAGGAAATGAAATACTAAATTTATTTCAAAATAAGTACCAATTATTCAGAGACTTAGATCTTGGATAACGAGGTGTATGAATTATTTTCTTTTACTTTTGCTCAAAATCCGAATAAAACACACTATTTCTTTCATTATATAATAATTAATCGCTTAAAAAGACAGTTGATATGTCTCAAATACTGAACTTTCCAGTGCTGATGGATATATTATCTGCATACGTCTGTGTAATTTTTCTAGCTCTGGCCACATTTACCTGAACGTGTTTATCCGCAAGATACAAAATATTAATAACATTTACATTAATGGAAATATTAAAAGGACCATAATATATTTTGATGTATGAAATTATGATAATCTTGATATAACTACCCTAAACAGTATGCTTGTAAAATATTGTGAATGTTAAAAGAGCTTTTGCTTATATTACAAAAATAAATTTCAGTCATCATGGACAGCTACAGTTTTCATTGGCAAAGACAAGGATTTTTTTCTGGAAAAGAACAGAATACAGCATGATTGCACCACAGACAGAGCGAAAGACACCGAAAGTGATATCATAACTCATTTCAATCTTAGTTCTAAGCCTTTAATGCGCCATTTTGATTGTCGATATGAAATGCTTCAGAGAGACCATTCCTGATGCTGTTATCAAACAAATTTGTGTCAATTGGCGCAATATAGCTTATACAGAACTTTGTAATGACATCTTCCTCTAAATAAACTGTTTAGACATTATTTGTTAATAACAGTAACATTAATATAGCACAGACAGACCTTTGTTATGACATCTTCCTCTGAATAAACTGTTTAGACATTATATGTTAATAACCGTAACATTAACATAGCACAGACAGAACTTTGTTATGACATCTTCCTCTGAATAAACTGTTTAGACATTATATGTTAATAACAGTAACATTAATATAGCCTTATTTTTTTCCTCCCCAAAATTCAAGAAGAGAATTAGATCGTATCACAGGCAACAACTCTAGTCAATAAAATAAAAATAAATTATAACCTATTAATATATTTATCAAACGAATTCATTTAAGTTTTATGTTACTGACCCGTCCTTTCCTGGAATCTTGATGACATTGTTTATTTTTTTCAAAGCATCCACCAACCTGAAAAAAAAGATTTCACTGGTCTTTATGATATCTGAAATTCAAACAATGGAATTGGGCATGGATTCAAATAAAAACATGGAATTGGGCATGGATTCAAATAAAAACATGGAATGATAAATTTTAAAATAAGACAAAACAAAATATTCTGTGTGATACCAACGCCACCGAGATAATGGCTATTATTATTATTAATTAATTAATCATTCATAACTAATTAGAAGTGATGAGACATTCTCAACTCACAAATTCTGCAACAATTTCGTTAGCCCGATACACACACAGCATAAGAAGTATAGCAACAATTAAAATTCACAAATATAATGTAGTCACATTAATGAACATAAGAAATAATTGTTCAAATACATAAGCATTCTTTAATTCAAATCATAAATCGATAGTACACAAGTACGAAATATTCTAAGTAAATTCTTTCTTTATCAGTCAGTTAACTTACCATAACCAAATGTTCGCTTTTATGACCGGACGAGTCGAGTTCAAATTCAAAGTAGTAGAATAAAGTACTTCTTCAACAAAGAAACTTCCGGTCCATCTCCATTGGAAGAAATTGATAGGAACAAGTGTGAGACTATTAGTCGGAAAACCTACTCATCCAATTGGAACTGGTTTGGATTATGTGGCAGAGTAAATTTGCCCATCCCTATTTCTAAACGTAATTGCTATAAAAATTGTTAAATTGTCAAAATGAATCGAACTTGAGCACTCCTTATGATGTTATTTTTGTTCGTGTCAGAGTTGCAGTAAATAACTAGAGTTGAGAATATGCTAAAAACTGCTGATGCAATTCAAATTAGTTGCAACTGGATGAGTAGTTTTTATTATCCAATGGTTACGATTTTCGGGAATGAGTCCAGACAATGGGTTGAGATCAAACGTTTACCTGCTGTAGAAAATCTATTGTCTAATCATTTGAATTTGGAGTGGCAAGAACTCCAGTCATGAAAGGTGGCCGTTAGCTTAATGTTGAGTTAACTGACTGATTGAGAGAGAATGGATTTAGAAATATTTCATGCATTTTGCTATTGATAGGTTATACTAATGTTTTTATAACGCGATCACACAAGCATTATAGTAGGTGTGCATGCTGTGTGTGAGTGTTTGTGTATGTGTGTCACCAGACTCTTCTGTTTATTCTATCAACTTTCTACACCCGTCTAGAAGTGAGTGAGTGGCAGGGGTCCAGTATATATTTGTCTATCATTAACTAGTTGTGAGTGATTGCGGTACTTGATTTCAACATATACATAGCTTCATTCACCCAGATTAACACCAATTGAAAAAAGTTCTTTCACATATGTGACACACAGAAAACGATGAACAGTGCACGCTGACAACTAGCTGTTAAATATGAACAATAGCTCTAAAGGAAATACACTTACATGATATCAATGGCATTCTTCACTCTGTGCATGTATACATAGCGGTGAAGACAGTGACGAGTGTGAAACATTTCGTACACGTTGTATGCTTCCTGAAAACGTGACGTGCAGTGTGTACATTCTATTAATATTTTCTTATAGCGTGCTATAGAACTAAAACATGAATGCTTTTCTTCTTTGTAAAAAAAAAGGCGAAATTACAGGACCAAAAATACAATATAATTTTATTAAATAATATAATATGTACAAAACCATTACCACTGTCCCTCATTCTTCTCCACTTCAGAAAAGGAACAAAATAAAACATAGACCACTAACATGAAATATGAATAATTAGAAAATAAAAATGTAAGATAAAATAAATCATAACAAATATGACATAAATCTATAACACCAATCGCAAACGAATCTTGAAATAAAAAGAACTTATGAATAAACAAACAAGAATATCAAATAAAATCAAAACGTCATCTCAATAAATAATCTAATAAAATAAAGTATTAGAACTGTTGACGAAAGAAACACAAACAAAAATATAAAACAATAAAAATAATCCAAAGCATAAATATCTATTAAAATAAAATATTTCAGGTGCAATGCAATACTGGAAAGATGGTTACGGATATATTAAATAAATTACTTGCCAAACAACTCAAGAGTAACAAATGTCCTTTGGCAGCATTAACATGCGAAGGTAATGAATAAACATGAATCATATATTTTGAAATATCTTCGTATTTTCTAATGGATCAATTGCGAACAAGTACGAAGAGCTGAGATCTGATTAAGGAAGAATGTTTCTTTTAACTGTTAGTAGGACACAATAAATATCAAATATGAGAATGGGATTGGAAATAATATCATTTGAAAAGAAACAAAATTGTAATTATTTATTTTAACACCGACTCCTCTTTTACTGCTGTACTGAACACTGCAACTTTATTCAGGGTACGTATTTACAAATTTGTTCAGGGTACGTATTTACAAATTTGTTCAAGTACGTATTTTACAACTTTCTACAGGGTCAGAATGGTGTAAGAGTTTTAAAATGAATAAAAAATAAGTAGACAGTAATTATCACAAACAAATAAAAAATAAATACCTATTGAACTCATTTGCTATTTAGCACGTTCCGTTTAACAGGCGTAAAATAATGATATATACGAACGCAAAAACAAACGAGAAATCCTGAACATGCAAAATTCCCAAGCAATCCAAACAATAAAACAACTAATGCTAAATGAACTATAACAAGGAAATTGAGAATTTAAAAACCCTATATATGTAATATCTCTAAACCACTTTTGGTTATGACATTCGTCTATACATCTTACAAAAAAAAAGACAAAACACTCTTTTATTACTTACAATCCCTCAACACAATCATTTACTAGTCAGAAGACATTTATTTAATAATTACGTACCTACCTTGTCTCGCAAACAGATCTGCATTTCGCCGTCAACATTAATGACGCGCGCAAAGTGAATCATTCTGGTGTGATCGAAGCTGCTGTGCATGCCCAGGTGATGACAGTCACGTGCCAGATAATCCCACTTGTCAACATCAACACCGTTTCGCTTATTGGCTACAATCTACAAAGAAGATAATTTGCCCTTAAAAACTTTATGAGAGATGTGAGAAAACAGTCAGAAAATATTTTTGGTTTTATAAAACACCAAGACGAAATGAAGTTATAATGAAAAAGAAAAGAAAAAAAAAACCTAATCAGAATCCAACGTCTATAGTTTCATTCACTTGCAATTCTTCATGATGAGTTAGAAGAATATTAGGAACAGTCTGATGATTTGCATTCACATAATTATTGCAGAAAGTTTGAACTTAGTAACAAAAATTAAATTAAATAAGACGTGTTTATTCACGACATAAATTAAAAAATATTGACATTTGGACTAAATACTTTTCATTTTGACACACATACACACACTCTCAAAATCACGCAAACAATTATCTAAAACTGAAATCCCACTAACACAATAATATAAATAATAAAATGAAAATATATTAACTATCTCAATAGAAAGCAGTGTTGAATATTTTTCATTATGTTACTTTGGTTTCTTTCATACATTAAAAGACTGTAGATTATATACGATTTCCTTAACTAAAATTGTCTTCTTATCTAACATATTAATTAATTATTCATTTGTCTCACGTTTACATACTTGAAAAAGATTTCTGGTGTTTTACTTTGGTTGCAGCGTAAAACTTTTTATCCAACTATTTGTGTTAGAAATATTAAGTTCACCTCATACAGAAAACTTTTATCCTTTGATCTCCCCATGAAAGGCCATTCCTTTGATGATGCTACCTGCATGAATCATATAAATACTACAGTAAACATATAAATACTACAGTAAACATATACTTATTACAGTAAACATATAAATATTACAGTAAACATAAATACTACTGTAAACATATAAATATTACAGGAAACACATAAATACTACAGTAAACATATAAATAATACAGTAAACATATAAGTAGTGCAGTAAACATATAAATACTACAGTAAACATATAATACTACAGTAAACATATAAACACTACAGTAAACATATAAATACTACAGTAAACATATAAATACTACAGTAAACATAGCGCGCTAAGCAGCAGCAAAACTTTGAGATAATAATTAATAATTTTGTGGTGAGAAACATTTACGATGTACAAAGAATATGCTTTAGACGGTAAATTCACAACCTGCTGAGTGTTTTCCTATTAAAAAAGCAGTGTTTAGTTTGTTGTAATATTTGACAAGATAATCAAACGACCTGAGTAAAAGTCAGCAAAACTATAGAACGAATCACACAGAAATGAATATTATAATAAAGTATTCCCACACATACATACAAACACAAATAGATATATTCACACATTACAGTGCATACATACATACAAACATAGATATATTCACACATTACAGTGCAAACATATATACAAACATAAATAGATATATTCACATATTACAGTGCATACATACGTACAAATATAAATAGATATATTCACACATTACAGTGCATACATACATACAAACATAAAGAGATATATTCCACATTACAATGCAAACATACAAACCTAAACTGATATATTCACACATTACAGTGCAAACATACATACAAACATAAACATATATTCACACATTACAGTGCAACATACATACAAACATAAACAGATATATTCACATATTACAGTGCAAACATACATACAAACATAAACAGATATATTCACATATTGCAGTGCAAACATACATACAAACATAAACATATATATTCACACATTACCGTGCAAACATATGTACAAATATAAACAGATATATTCACACAGGACAATGCAAACATACACACAACAATAAATAGATACATTCACACATTACAATGCAAATGTTACATACAAAAAATAAATAGATATATTCACATATTATAGTGCAAACATACATACAAAACAAATTGAAACATAATTACACATGTGTTTCGAAGAAGTTGACTAAAGCTACATAAACCGTTTTCAATTATCAGTATGCATGAAAGAAATGCAGAATTATCTACCGTAATGGAATGCAATTAATACAGATATGTAGGCTGAACTAGATTTCTCCTTAAATTCTGGGATATGAAAATAAACCAGGATAAAAAACAAATTTATATTGATAGCGATATTTTTATGCATTCTAGCCCTTTTAAAATTAGACACACCCTTACTGCCCACACACTTACCTGCCCAGACTTAAGTTCAATTGGAGTAGGGCAGATCTGCTCTCTAATGAAAATATAATCTTCTTTCTTAAGTCCATAATCCCGAAACCTAGTCACTAGTTTGTTGGAAGGGTCACGAAACATGTGGTCTAGCATGTCACGTGAAGCATCTTCGTGCTACATTAAAAATAAACATACATAACATAATAAAACTAGCAAGAACATACGTAATAACACTAGCAAGAACATACGTAATAACACTAGCAAGAACATACATAATAACACTAACAAAGACATACGTATTTACAATATACAAGTTTAACACTAATACTGATTATTATTATTAATCATCTCTTATAACTAATTAGAAGTGATGAGAATCATAATTTCTGTTATTAATAATTCTCCAGAAGACATCATTCGTCTCTTTCACTTGGCGGATATGTGGGTACTGTAAACGTTTTCTCTCTTCCACACAATTCACTGTCACAATATTTTCATAAGTGGAAACGTCTTTCCCAAAGAAGATAAATCCGTCTCTAATCTATATTTAGTGGGGCCCATCCACCCACTATCTCTCTGAATATGGTTATCAATATACGTGAGGAGGTCAATAAATTTAACAATAAGTAAGAGCAGACCACAGTTGATTTTGTTGTGTTGAACATATGCTATATCATATCATTCCAGTATAGTTTGTAGTGTTGAAGCATGTGCTATCTCATTCCAGTATAGTTTGTTGTGTTGAAGCATGTGCTATCTCATTCCAGTATAGTTTGTAGTGTTGAAGCATGTGCTATCTCATTCCAGTATAGTGTTGAAGCATGTGCTATCTCATTCCAGTATAGTTTGTAGTGTTGAAGCATGTGCTATCTCATTCCAGTATAGTTTGTAGTGTTGAAGCATGTGCTATCTCATTCCAGTATAGTTTGTAGTGTTGAAGCATGTGCTATCTCATTTCAGTATAGTTTGTAGTGTTGAACCACATACTATATCATTCTAGTATATGTTACTTGAGAACGAGTTTATACAGACACACTGCATCTACACCTTCTATAATGCACGCTATAAACAACACACACTCTCACACACACACACACACAGAACACAGAACAATAAAGAATAGAAACAAATCAAAAGTCAGATAAGCGATTGCTGCATTACGTGGTAAGTAGAGAGTGTGGACTTTGGAATGCATTGACACAATATATTGACATTTATAGACAGTTACAAGTGATCGTAAACAATGAATAGTTGACGGAAGCAAATACAACTATTTTTCATTGTCAAGTGATAAACGACAGTAGCTGTTAGTAAATTTATGTTAATAAAAATTTTCTATTGCCTTTAGAAATTGAAACAGGGGAACCTACTCTAGAGACAGATCTAAAATCTTTCAAAAGAAGTGCGAGTGCCTAGTACATTCACAGGTAGAACAACATACCAATAATGACACACACACACACACACTCACACACACACACACACACACACACACACACACACACACACACACACACACACACACAAATACAAGCATTTCCATTGTTCTCTTAGCTTTCAGTTGTTTTCTTCCATTAGGAGATATTTTAATAAAATTAAATTAAATTTCTTCCAAGAAACAGTTTGTCTTGGAATGCGGACAATTGTCAGCAGTTTAAATATATGACACATCTACCTTTATTTCGAGTTCCATTTTGAAAAAAAAACACGTGAAATAAATTAATATGAGTAAAATTCCCATCAGTTTAATTCCAGATAACTTAAAACGAAATGTTTAGTATAAAATGATCTGCCTGAGTTGTCTTCCCATTCTCTCAATACAGTTCTTTATGACTGCATTATACTTCTATAAAGCGTTTTTTAAAACATAAAAATATTCAATAAAAACCAGCAATTAGTTTCAAGACTATCACAAAAGCAATGACGCACACACATGTTTGACTTAGATATTCGGCAGGCCGCCCTGCCATTACTACAGCTATAATATATATTTGCACGTAGATAGTTTCTTATGGTGCATATCATAGGTCACTCTGCGGTAGATTGTAATTATAATATATTTATAAGAATACAGCAGACAAATATTAAAATTATTTACACATTATACTTGGCTTTTGCTATTCACCTAACTGATTTCTCAGAGTGAAATACACCAGTAAAAATAAGTAAAATATATCAAATATCAACTAAATTTCAGTGATTCTATAGTATGTAAAGATTTATAGTCAAGAAAATCAAAGGTTATGTTATCAGAACAAGTTATAATTTTTTTCTTTGCTATTCTTCAGCCAATCACCAGTAATGTAAAGAAGTGGAACCAAACACTCAATTATAGCAAAGAAATAAAGATTATGCTCTAATTACTTTCTGTAACTTTCTGTACTTTCTGTAAAGTCTGGAGCAATGGAGTTATATGATTGGTTCCTGGAGCTCTTGAAATAATTCTAGCTGCAGTGTTTTGAATCTTTTAAAGTATTTTCTTTTTTCTATTTACAAAACGCAATAGTAGACCATAAAGAAGAGAGCAACAGTAATCAAGTAATTAGTTATAATACTTTCAGCTTTATTTTGACAGAAAAATTCAAACAAATTGTCTTCACTAAGTATACAAAACTAATCAATTTGCATCATGCTACAAGTTACACTGTATAATGTACCTTCCATGTGGAACCCGGGCGGACTTTACAAATGAACTTTTCATCAAACAAATGCGAAAAAGGCCCGTGACCCAAGTCATGACAAAGACCGGCTATTTTCACACACAAGATGTCACTGAGGTTAATATTGAGCTCCTGTTGCTTCTTCTGCAAAGCCAGAACAAGTTTCCCCGCAAGATGGCTGACCCTGCCATAAACACTCTCACATATAATATCAGCAATGACAGTAATTTGATATGCTGTTTTCATTTCAATGATAAAAAAGTAATTATATATTTAAGAAAAACAACTTAAACGTAATATCATTTTACATTTCAGAAAAAAAAAGTGCATATAATTTGACACCCAAGTAGAGGCTGGCTCACGCACAACTTTTCTGCTTGCTATTTTATCATTTCACCAATATATCGCTAAAATTACACATTCAAAATGGAAATTGGGGTGGGGGGAGTGTAATTTTAAAAAAAGTCTCGTGTCCCATTGTGAGCCGTTGCAAATTTCTGGAATTTGTATACATCCTCGCGTTTCATTTTGGTTACTACATTTGCATAAGGGTTTGAATAAACGTAGATACAAGAACATACTGCTTGGATAATAAAATCACACAAAATAAGCATGGGATATATATAGACAACAATACTTACCCAAGACTATGCTCAAACCGGCTATGTGAGCCGCCGGGGTATACGAACTGCGTGGCGCCCAACTGTTGCAGGTAACGAAGACGCTGGAACTGTGGAGTGTCGATGATGGCCACACACAACGGGTGGAGGACGATGTGTCCGTGAACTGGGTCGTTCACAATCTGCAGTTTACACATTATATTCGTTACGACTGGGATTGCAGGATATTTTCTGAATGAATAATTGTGATTTGTTCTTCTTACATTCTACCCCATCCAGTTCCTCACCAATATCAGCTTTAAGTATATTCCGCTCTCTCACCGTATATTATGTATAACATTATTTGTGTATCTTTAGAGTAATTTAGAATAGTTTCCTATAACGAAATAAATGCCTGAGGGCCCCACCCTTAAAAGACAATGATAAAATGCAATTGATGCTCGCGCATTGAATTAAAAAATATACTAAGTGTGTCCAATATTAAGCGTGTAATTCGAAAACATTTATCATTTAATATCAGTCGTCCACACGTAGATTTTACGTTTAAAAAAATCTTACCTTTGGTATTGCGTCTACTATCACAGAAGTACAAGACTTGGGAGCTAATTTGGTAAGAAAACCTGTCAGTTCATTCAGTTGTCTGAAAGAAAAACATTATTTTTGCACTTATTTAAACAATTTCTATAAGGGTAGTGTAATTTCTGTCAGTTGTCACAAACATTGAACCACAAGTGTTAAATCGCACATGTATGGGTATGCGGCAATTGAATAATCGACGGCTACAACATTGATAAGTGCGGAAACTCGAAATGGACAATTACTGCGTCGACGACAACGACGGCTGTTGCTGCTATTGCTATTATTTTACAGTTACTTGACGTCATATGCAATATGACGTCACATCGCCAGTTCCTACCAAAGTTTATAACTTCTACACTAAAAGTAGATATGTTAAAGATATCTGAATAAAAGTGAAGAAGAAATACATTTAACACTAGTAATACAATGCACTGACTATAGACTCCAGCTTAGATTACAATGCATTTCACCCCCTCCACACACATAACTCTAGCTTTATAAAGAATATTAATAAGGAAATTCTTTGTTGCTTCCACTTTAAAACAAACAACTGTCATCTTCCAAGTGTGATATAGAACTTTTGAAAAGAAATACATTTTAGATCAATCGATTAGTAAATCAATCCTCTGCCAAAAATTATAAATCAATCGATCAATAAATCAATCCTCTGCCAATCAGAATGTAAGTAAATAAATGAATAATGAAATTTATTGCACAAAGAGTAAAAGAAAAAGGGTTTAGGAACACAAACACATTGTCTGTCTGTCTGTCTGTCTGTCTGTCTATCTATCTATCTATCTATCTATCTATCTATCTATCTATCTATCTATCTATCTATCTATCTATCTATCCATCCATCCATCCATCCATCCATCTGTCAGTCTATATATCTACCAAGGTGGCTATGTGTATGCGTGTGCGCACGTTTACATGTTAAACATTTAAGCAACCAACAAACATGCCACAGATTGAAAACACATTGTGCTTAAAAGCAAAATATGAAAATTAAATCACGCAAATATTGAAAGAATACAATTGATCGACATACTTGATTAATCTTCAACGGAAGAAAGGAAAACTATTTATAAGTAAAAGGAACACTAGACTATTACAACAATGTAAACATACACCTGATCTCCAAAAAGGTGTCCCATTAACTCAGCGGTGTCTTGATCCAAATACTTGCCACTAATTTTGTGTTCTGGGAATAAAAGACATAAAGCGAAATGTAAAAACTATAATGCAATAATAAAATGGGACACAAATATACAAACAAAATCAGTGCTACGATTGCTCACAATATGTATGCAGTCAACCACCATGCAAATGGGGAATGCAAAATAAGTGAGGAGCAAAATATTTAAAAAGGTTTCTTGTAAAGAGAAAGCCCAAAATGAAACTGATGCAAGAATAGGACGAAATTAAACAGTTCAATACATAATACTTCGCAGATTGTGATATACAGCAATCCAGATCCTGCTAATGCTGAGTTACACTGCCAGTCGATAGGGGTACTCTTTGAAACCATCTATGGTAACTGATTTTGCCCTATGGATCTTGGCATTGTGGACAAGACTTAAAACTGCTTTAAAGCCACATTAAGTCGTAGTGAAGGTATTCCTATTTTTGTTCCACTACCAGGTGTATGATTAATACAGAATATATAGACAATTCTTGCCCGGGGTGTGTAATCTTCAGAGAGATTGTTCTTTCATTTTGTATGACATCATGATTAGACCTAAAAGATTGGCTAAATGCATATTCATCACTGGCCAAAACTAACATGCCCTGATCAGTAAAGTTATGATTTCAAATAACAGTCAATCCGATGGATTGCACAGACCATTAACTTATATAATATTACCATTAAATGCCACATTTTTATCATCATAAAAATCCTATATTTATGCAACTTACGAATGCCTTACTTTGTCGCCTGCATGCTCTTTTTGACGTCATTACCTATAAAATGATAGTAACCTGTCTGGGTGTGTTGAAATCCACGCACTGTAGGAATTACTAAAGCACACTGGAAAACACTGGGTGCGTTGGGTGGGGTGGAGACAACACTCTTTTTAACAGTGTGTTAGGGCTTACTATTTGCCGCTTTTATGCTGTTGCGCTTAAAAAAAATCTTGATGTCATTTAAGGATGTTTGAAAAAACCGGAATCAGTGACAATTACCCACATATTGTAAATTATGCGTGTCTTTGATTCCTGGGGACCACCCGTCCACTCACATCAATACCTTTAACATGAGAACAGGTACGTGAGTCTACAAAGGCACGATCAAGATAAGGGCGTAATTACACCCTTCAGGTAAAGCCGAATTAAATGAAAATCCGAATTCGATGATACAGGTTTTGCTGCTAAGCACTAAATGCCCTTACCAGATGAAAAATTGAAAGAATTTGGAGAGGTTAAGAAAGAAATTAAAGATAAAACCCAGAACGGTGCGGGGAGGGATGGCCCGACACTTTCGTCACTTAAAGGCACACAGTGCGTAGCTAATTCAAACGTCATCAAATGTCGACGTAATTGTTTAAACATTTTATAATAATGTAGTTAGCAACGATTTTATTTTACAAAAAATCAAAAAAACAAAGACAAAATTTCGGTATGTGGGTTGATCTGTTAAGTTATAATTCTAACACCTCAGTAAGACAAAGCGGATTTGTGGTTTTGACATTAAACAAATATAGGCTCTCCGCACTCCTTAACATCAGCCTTCCATAACGGAGTATTATAATCTCCCCTTTTACGGCTTAACGTGTACTAAAAATACGTATAGTGAGCGACAACTTGTCTCTACAGCATGCTTAATAACTCTTGCCACCTTACTGAGCCCAAGACATTCAAGTCACGACGGTTAATACAAAAGCAGTCTGCTCTTTGATATTCAGCGACCTGCAACTATTTTTTTAACCGATATGTCCAATGGATTTGAAATCAACCAAAAGGCTATCCTTCGGCCTACGATTCACTATACAACTCCTAATGTAGATTTCAAGACAGCATTACATGCATCTGAAATGCTTTCTAAAATGAATATTCATCAGCATGAATATTACTTTTCAAAATTTACAAACTTTGATCATGAAACAATCAAACAAAATTCATTCACTCATTTCAATAGTAGGAACAAAAGGAAAGACTCAGGACTAATTATGTAGGATTCAATGTCTATACACAAAGAATGACCAGAAAATCTATTGTTTGTTTAAGTAATAATAAACACATATAATATAAAGGAATCCATACGGCCATATATCAAGAAAACAAGTTGTCTTTCAAGAATAAATCGGGCAGTATATTTATTAAAATGATTTATTTTCATATACAGGACTTAGTAATACGTGATTTGTTTGAGTGCGTGTGCAGGGAGAGGTGTGAATGTTAGGAGCCACCTAACCTTTTCTTGTTTTCTCTTCTCGCTTCAAGTCGCCCAGAAATACATTGTCGCCACTATGGTGCGAACTCTGTCGTATGAGTAATTGCGTTACAGTGTTGTAGTGTTAAAAAGTATTAATGACTAGTTCTGTTAACCATAGATTTTTTTCCCCCGATCAATGCCTGGGTCAGCTACCAGCTGGTAGCGTAGCATTTTGTAGATCTATAGACAGTAGGGAGATAATCAATAGTGTAAACGTTCCTACCAGCCTGAGATGATGCTGATGTTGACCATTGCTTGCCCGCCATACTTGCTATTGTATATTATGCTCGTATTAAGTAATAATGACTGACTTAATGACTGGATCAACTTGACATTCCAGTTTTGCTATCTGCGACAGCGAATTTCAGGTGATAACGCAACCATGCTGTAGATCAGTGCAGCTCTCTTACGAAGTCTCGGTGTCGGGTATTAGATCCACCATGTATGACCTTGATGTGCACTTACTACTAGTTAATGAGTCTCCCACGACATAATATTCAGATTCAAAAGTGAGCAGTTGGCAGAATCTCAATTCCAAAAGGAAAAGTTCACCATGACATACTGAGTATCGGAGTAAGTGATAGCTTTAGTACAAATCAGGAGAAACACAGTTGTGTGGGGTAGCACAATAGAATAGCGTGTCGCGCGCGCGCACACGCACGCACACACGCACGCACACACACACACACAAGCACGCACACCTACACACGCACTGTACAGAAGAAAAGGAAGTATCTTTTCCCTTAAAACATTGCATACTGTTGTTATACTATTATCTTAGCTATTTTTTCCGCATGCAGGCCTATGCGCGCGCACACGCACATACAAAGAGGCATGTTCATGCACACATCAACATTTCTGGCAAAAGCACAAATGCATGCTCAGAAATAGATTTAAAAAGCTTTTCCAGCTCCACCCCCCCCCCCCCCTGTCAGTGTGCCAGAAAAGGCTGCGATACCTAAAGCCGTAAAAATAAAATGTGTTCGTTGGTGGTGGACTGCCTGATTATAACGTTAAAATAGCTCACAATAAAGCATGCTTGAGGCCTACCTCTGAATACGACTGCTGTACTGCACATATTTTCCCTTTCTAGAATTCTTGCAACTTCTTCAACCGTCCACTGTGACCTATCTGAATCATATCTTACGTGTTTTGGGTCATTTTGGGTAAAACACTGTGCTGTCATTGACAGCAGTATTTTGGCTTGGAAATAAACTCGTCGGAACATTGTTTTGAACAAGCAAAAGCGCTATGACCCATCCATACAGTGATTTTTTTAAAAGCGCACGGTTTTCACAATAGTGAGAGACGCTATTGAGCTGCGTGGGTTTTCACGAGATAACACAACTCGGCATCCGCAATCAAAAAGTCCTCGTGAGTGAAGGAAACTCGGCCAGAAATATATGATAGGTGGTAAAGGCCAAAATTAAGATTTTGCTTCGCTCTTTCTCATTGTGCATATTAGAGTGCATATAAGTGATTTCATATTCTGTGTGTGGTTTGATATTGCTACAGTATATTTGTTTGGTATTGAATAACTAGACAAACGTTTAGCTACACAGCCATTGCTACAGTATATTTGTTTGGTATTGAATAACTAGACAAACATTTAGCTACACAGCCATTGCTGCGGTATAGTTGTTTGGTATGGAATAACTAGACAAACATAGCCATTGCAAATGTTCATTGTTTTGGTATTAAATAACTAGACAATCATTTAGCTACACAGCCATTGCTACAGTACTACAGTATATTTGTTTGGTATGGAATAACTTGGCAAATCTTTCACTGCTTATGTATATCAGATTAAGGGGCTAAAATGTAAAAAAAGATAACCGAAAGCTAATGTTTGTGGTGGATCAGGTTAATAAAGAAATTAATTTACATTTCGATGTCATTGTTCAGAGTGCAAATACAGTTACAACAGGTGTACACGTACAGATGTGTATGATTGTACTGTAATAAAATAAAACAAAAGTTCGTATAATCAGGGAAAGAAAGAAATTGTCGGAGAAGAGGAAGACAAATAAAAGTTCTTTACTCATAAACTGGTTTACTGGGTTTTTGTTTATTTGACTAAGTCTGAAATTTGTTGGCAAGTTGAAATGGAGTCTAAACGTGTTCAATGATTCGTGTTAGAGTCTAAAATCGCAGATTTGAATCGCTATGTAGACTCGCATTGATGTCTAAAATTATTTGATGTCTCGTATTGCAATTTAAAAGTATACTGTCATGATGGTGTGTCTTTATCTCCCAGTGTAAGAACGAATAAGTAAGTCTTTTTCTGAGTATCAAAATATGAACAAGAATATTTAACTAATTTAAATAGACTTTTGTTTTGGTAGCTTTGCATTGTGTTGTTTCTATTGCGTTTACAGAGGATACGTTTCTCTGAATGACATCATCTAAGTATGAGATCACGCAGGGCTCTTGTTTCTGCTTTGCACAAAATGTTACACTATGTTTAGAAATACTGATAAAAAAAAACCCAGATTACTTCAGTAAGTGTCATGAACCAGAACTCTTACACATTTTTATCGCTTCACCCCAGTCTCTCTTCTGTAAGAACAAGTTGGGATTTAAGAAAATTAAATGGATTGCAATTCTTTAACACTATACGTAAATGTTATTGGCATTCTAAACAAGGGGTGCAACAGAAATTTATAACGTGTATGTATCTTTCTGATGACACTAAGCAATTATTAGTAAAACCCAGTGTTAATTAGCTGGCATTACCACTAGAACCGTTTAAAGTTGTGTTTTGATGGGGTATGCCTAATTAAATCGACACAATTAATAAGTCTGTTCTTGGTCGTGAGGTAAATGCGTTAGATTCATATGCAGAAGGCCATTGGTTCCAGACCGCCTTGGTTAATTTTTTTCTTTATCGTTTGGTTGAATCCCACCAGCTGTTTAGTTCAAGCGCGATGAGCTTAGCGGCCATAAATGTAAACACTTAAAGTACTTTGTGGTCTTATAAAATTAACAAATTATAGAACATGGAAATAGCAATAGTTTTATTTTAAAAACCAAAAAGCAGCAAGCAGTAATCATAAATAAACTAGCATACATTAAGCATTGTTAAGCAAAGTAAAAAAAGGGGGAAAATATGTTTTCTTCTCGATGTTCTTCTGTTAGATGTGCTGGTGTGTTTCGCAGCAGGGTATAAGTCAGTGGTAGAAACACTCAGAAACATGGGCTTACCCTGGGACAGAAAACTGTTATTGTAATCGCTTCAAATTATAGTCACGAACGTTGCCATTTCTTTCACGACTCTTTTGCTGTGCCATCTAAACAAAATGGGTTTCTGGGCAGGTCGCTTGAAACTAATGACTGATGTTAAGCGCAGATAACTTATATTCAACGATTGTATTCACTCACGTTTTTATTTAATATCAACTTTTAAAGTGGAATTCTCAGGGTGGAGTGTGCAAAGTAAAATGAAAGGTAGAAGCTGATTGTTGGAGAAACAAACAGGAAAGTATAAATTTGGGATGCGACAGACTTCAGGCTGTCTGTTTTAAGGAATATATCGACAGAAGACGAAACGTAGAATGCGGACAAAATGCACCAAAGACGACCTGCCTAAGTCAGAGATGAAATATGATTTTCAAAATTAATTGATAATGTAAATGTTACATATTTTAATTTTGTCTTGCAAATACATTTAAAACTACTACTACTACTACTACTACTACTACTACCACCACCATTACTACCATACGAATGGTAAGAAAATGATTAAAAACACATACAGACAGGTAAAAGTGTTTTTGACTGTCGGAGCTTCAAACTTTTTTCATCTCTTGACCAACGATTTCGTTTCGGACTTCGACAGACGACTCAAATGGACCGTGGATGACGTCGCAGACATTCTTGAAAGAGAAAATCTGCATCTGGCAGCCAAAGCATTTAAAGGTAGGGCGTACAGTTATTCTCGTATTTTGCGGACTCGGTAAAGGTATGGAGAAAACAGTCAGTCCTCTAATTTATCAGTTTAAGTCATGGAATTTAAAGATAAGGCGTGCAGCTATTATTGCGTTTTGTCACCTAGAGCCATGGCAGTTAAAGGTAGGACATACAGTTAATCCCGTATTTTGCCACCTTGAACCATGACAATTACAGGATGGAGGCACATTTACGCCTGTGTTTTGCTAACTTGAGACATGGCATAAAAGGTCGGGTCAACAGTTAACCCTGTATTTTGCCACCTTGAACCATGACAATTACAGGATGGAGGTACAGTTACACCTGTGTTTTGCTAACTTGAGACATGGCATAAAGGGTCGGGTCAACAGTTACTCCTGTATTTTGCCACCTTGAGCCATAGTATGTAAAGGTAAGGCATACAGTTATACCCTTATTTTGTCACCTTTGCTAGACGTCATTGAAGAGTACTAAATTTGACTGCTCGACAGATTTCTCAATTATAGGATGCTAACAAAACTAATAAATCCAATAGAACTTTATTTTAAATTGTGTATTCCAGCACTTAACTTCAATTTATATTGTGTGGCAGAGTAAATTTGTCTATACCTATTTCCAAACTTAATTGTTATATTAATTGTTAAATGTCAAAGTGACCCGACCTTGGGCACAGCTTGTGCTGATATTTTTAGGTGTCGAAGTTAGAAGTAAACAACTCAGGTAAAGAATGTGCTAGATTTGCTGGTGTAATCTAAACCAGTTTCAGGTCGATGATTAGTTTTAATTATCCAATGGTTAAGATTTACAAGAACGAGACCAGCCAATAGGCTGAAGTCAATGCTTATCTCTTGAAAAGAATTTATTTTCTAATCACTTTGAATTTGATGTGGCGAAGTCCAGTCTTGAAAGGTGGCCGTTAGCTTAATGGTGACTTAACTGAGAGAGAATGGACTTAGAAATATTTTGTGCATTTTACTGTTGATATGTTATACTTGAGTTTTACGCAGAGATGTACTATGTGAATGGACTAGTATATATACACATTGTGAATTATGACACTTGTATGTAGTATGCTAAACACTTGACACTGTCTGAACTAAATATAATTAAAGACGGATTTGTTACTTCGTTAGTAAAAGGTTTTCACCCACAGAAATATTGTGTGACTATAAATGTCTGTCGTATTTAATTATAATAATAATTATTATTGTTGAAGAGAGAAGACTTTACTACACCCGCGTAAACCGCCAACTGAGAGACGAGTGGTGTCTTCTTGGAGAATTATTAAAAATTAAGAATTTTCATCACTTGTAATTAGTTATGGATGACTACTACTACTCCTAATAATAATCATAACTAGTAACAAAGGGTGCATGTCACTCATAATACGCAACACATGCTATAAACAATGTCATCTTGAAGTGACATCAGTGCTGTCCCCCCACCCCACCCCTCAGTCCCACTGTACAATCGCACAAACTATTTCTTGCAGTACGTTAAATCTAATATCAAACTGTAGTCTACAAAGCAGAGAGATATAAGTGAAAGGCTTCACATTTTTGCTCGGGATAATTATTTACAATTATATGCGCTCATGTCAAGATCGGTGAAGATTGCGTCTGCGGACGTTTCATGCTGTAATAAACGAAAGAAGAGTTTTGTTTGGACAGTAGACGTAATTTGCTGATGTCAAGATAGATCTAGATTACGTCTAATACTGCGAGCTTTATTCTGTTTTCATTCAGAACATGGTATTGACGGGAGGCACTTGGATTGTGACACTGCTGAACTCATGGGGCACCTTCTAGGAGAGGATAACATGTAAGTGTAATACGACTCAAATTAATGTGTAGTAAATAGAAGTATTTGCGGTATCAGTTATACTGGAAGCAGGACTTGAGAGTATAAATAGAAGTAGAGTACAAGTATTCATCGCGGTATTGATAGAGACAGCAGTAATTCAACTACAAGTATTGTATTGGTTTAAATACAAGTATTGTATTGGTTCAACTACAAATATTTGTAGAGCGAAAAATAGTGGGACGATTACACTGGAAGAATTAGAAACAAACATAGTGACAGTTTAGTCATAGTGATATCGGCGTACACATATAGATAAATAGTGTTAATTATTGTTTAGATGATAGTAGCAGGAATCATGTTAATAGTGGAAATGGTACATAAATGGTACAAAAGTTCAAAAATGTGTGGTACCAAGCAATAGCGGTGAGTAATGGAAAAAATGGTAAAAAAATGGGGTCATGGAGTGGTCGTAGTGGTATTCTTAGTGGTATAAATAGGGGTCATGTAGTGGTGGTAGTGGAATTCTTAGTGGTATAAATAGGGGTCATGTAGTGGTGGTGGTGGTATTCATAGGGGTCATGTAGTAGTAGTGGTGGTAGTGGTATCTGTGTTGGCGTAAATGGATAAGCAGTGGCAATACTAATGTGCAATTGTGCTGGAGGTTGTAATTGCGATTAAGAAGTAATTATGATAATGTTGTTGAAGATAATGATGAACATAACGATGATATTAATCATGACAATCTCAGCAAAAGTAATCTTAAGCTTCACGATTGTTTCATTTTTCCCCAGACAGCTAGAACAGCTGAATAAATTATTGAAGAAACTTCCTCCTCTACCTCCTCAGACAGACCGCAAATGGCAGCCAAAGGCAAAGTATTTTCATATAATGTTTAACATTTTTGCGAAAAAATGATCTTTGTCTTCTAGTTATGCGACAGCTAAACCTAAATAATCTATTTTTTGATATAATGTTTTAATGTAAAAATCAAACAAACCAGAATCCATTTTACATCAGTTTTATCCCTGTTTATGGTTATATTTTCTTAGGCATTTTTATTACAAATTCAAATTACTGATTGATGTGATTGATGATTTCACAGATTGTGAATGATCCAGTTCATGGACACATTCTGCTGGAACCTTTGTGTGTAGCCATCATCGACACTCCACAGTTTCAACGAATGCGATACCTGAAGCAGTTGGGCAGCATAGATTATGTTTATCCTGGGGGTTCACACAGTCGATTTGAACATTCTCTTGGGTAATACATCTGCTTGAAATGAACGTAAAAGAAAATAGCATCATAGACAACAGATATTTTCATTTAAATAAGAAAACACTTCGGCATAGAGAAATCATATTGAAAGTTTTTAGAGACAATTTAATCTTAAAACTTAAAGAAGAAAAGAAGAAAATGTTATTTGTTTTCCATCTGTATTCATTCTCTGATGTTGTCTATCTATCTATCTATCTATCTATCTATCTATCTATCTATCTATCTATCTATCTATCTATCTATCTATCTATCTATCTATCTATCTATCTATCTATCTATCCATCCATCCATCCATCCATCCATCTATCCATCTATCTATCTATCTATCTATCTATCTATCTATCTATCTATCTATCTATCTATCTATCTATCTATATATCTATCTATCTATCTATCTATCTAATAATCAAAATTAATATTCACTATTTTCAGTGTGTGTTACCTGGCTGGTGTGCTTGTTAAACATCTACAGGTGATACATGCAAAAGAACTTGACATCACAAGGGAAGATGTCATGTGTGTTCAGATTGCAGGCCTTTGTCATGACTTGGGCCATGGACCTTTCTCACATCTTTTTGACAACAAATTTATTACTGCAGTTCGACCTGACTACAAGTGGAAGGTGCAGTTACTACTGAAATAGCATATTTTCTTTTAAAGTGTTATTTGCTTGTTGGTTCCATCCATCCACCCTTCCTTCATTCCTTCTCTCTAAACTTCCTTCCTTATATCCTAATATTTTTCCTTACAAAATTCCTTCTTTCCTTCCTTATAAACATTTTCCTTCCTTCCAAATTAGTATGCTTGGAACACCCAAAATATCTATTAACAAAATTAACAGTCAGACAACATAAAAATGCACATCACAAGATAGATGAAGTCAAATAATTTCTTGAAAGGGTCAACATGACCTAAATAAAGTTTTGCTTTTCCTACTATAGTAGATGACGTTATGCTTTCACTGGTAGGCTTTGTGACTCACAAAACAATGCATACTGATTTTAAGTCCAGTGTAGATGTGTGAGAGGTGCCAAAGGTAGATGTAAAGGTACCAAAGGTAGAAGTAAAGGGAGTCTGCCAATGGCTGTAGAGAAATAACAATAATTCTTCTGTAGAATTTGGAAGGGCAGATAAGGAGTACCTCTTACCTTAATAACTCCACAAACTATACTTTACAGTTTCTGAATTAAATTATCTAGTTCATCCCAAGTGAACAAGGAATTCAGCTACTTGTCCTCTCACAAGTTATTTATTTTTCAGATTCAGTTTTGCAGTATGAATGAAGTAAGGTTAACTGACCAAACAATGGAAATAAAAATATCCCTAATAGATAAACAACTTTTACCAGATCAAGGTTATGATGAAAAGGTCTCTGAATCATAAACATTATTCTACACAGAATAATTGCATCAGACTCCCTACAAATCTTGGACAATGACTAGCATGCTAGTGTGACGGACACACCACTTACTTAATGAAAATGATTATAATTACTAATTAATCTTTTATAACTAATTGCAATGGCATAATATAGAAGTATGTAAAAAAAATTCAATTTTTAGGGAATAGATAGGAAACCTTGTATTGATCATTATTTTTCAAACAAAGAAATGTATGCTCATCCTTTATTTCGGAAAGTCATTTGTCAGGCCGCAGATTTCATTTGTTGCTAAGCTGTTTGCATTTTTTTCTGACAACAGCGTGCCTGAATCTGTTGACCGTATCCAGAAAATCAGACTGATTATCGATCATTTCAAACGAGTATTCCCAACATTTTATGTGCCTGCTGAGAATATATCTGTGTGGATGAGTCTTTGATGCTTTGGAAAGGTCATCTAGGTTTCAGGCAGTAATAAAATCTAAACGTGCACGATTTGGAATAAAATCAAATGAAATTTGTCAAAGTGATAAGAACAAGGGATTTTTCTAACAGGTCACTGTCTGATTCTTATTGGTTAGATTTGTTATTGAGCAGTATCTGATCATTGGTCGCTTATAATTAGCCAGTCACCTAAATTGATTAGCGTCACTGTGTGAGTTGTTTGTTACTCAGCCTGGTTCTTCAAGAAATTTTGACCTTGAAAAAATTCCACAAAGGATGACGTAGTAACCTTGTTTCAGGCTATCGTTTAGTTATGGTTCTGGAGAATTCTGACTTTCTTACATATCATCTTAACGTGCAGTGCACGCAGTTTGTTTCCAACTCTTGCTTCATTAAATATTAGCAGCATAAACAAAATAATTGGAGCATAAATATAATAATTATGTTGTAAATATGTGGAGGCAACTTTGCTCTGTCACACAATCAATTAATTGTTAAGTCTCAGCATATTTGTCATTTCATCTCTTTAAAAATTAATTTTAAATATTGATACTTGGTACGTTATAGGAAAAGTAGGCGTATGTTTATGACAAAAATTACAATTAGCCGTTATAATTGGGGTAGTAATAAAAGCAGAAGTAATAAAACACTTTTTAATATATTTCATATTTAAGATTAATTAAATATTTAGTATAATAAATGCTTTAAACACAACAATCTCCTGAAAGGTAGGTTTAGGTAGTATTACAATTCAATGTTTACTAGTGCAGTTTTATAAAAAATGATGGGTAAATGAAATAACGTGCAAATGATTTTTGTACAGCACGATAAATGTTCGATTGAAATGTTGGACCACATGTTTCGAGATCCGGCCAACAAGCTCGTGACTAAGTTCAGATCCTACGGATTGAAGACCAGGGACTACATATTTATTAAGGAGCAGATACATTCTCCTGTCATTGACGAGGACAGGAACCAGGTTCGTAAAATAAAACAATTTTAATCATCTCTCTCTCTCTCTCTCTCTCTCTCTCTCACACACACACACACACACACACACACACACACAGAAACACAGGCACACACCCACAGAAGCACCCACACGATCTTATATGTGCATGAATATGTACTTGTACAAACGTACACATCACTTCTTCCATCGAAACAATTCTCGCACTGTACAGCTTACATATTCACTAATACTCATTAATTGATCGCGGGTGAAATATTTTCGCAGTCTGGAAAGATGGACTTATTTAAAAGAAAAACACAACAATGGAAAAATAGAGAATAATAATTAAATTATGAAATAATTTTCCATGCAAGTATACAGTCGTGTGATTAATGGAGGTTCGAACAGCACATTCGTCACTTGCTGTCGAGCCGTGCTGTGAATGGTCCATTAGAAAAGGGTTAAATACTAATTAGGCCACTCTTTATCCCCGGGTAAAGGTAAATTTTCCTGGAAATAGAGATTAGATGTAGACTATATTTAGCGTAGTGTGAAAGTATGGATTGATAATGCCATTATGACACTGTTAATCCAACGCTAATTAAATAACTAATATATAATCTAACCGTCTGTTACAGTCCATTATAACTGTGAAGCTAATGGATTTGTTTCACATTAAAATATATATACTTCTGTTTAATGAACACTGCGAAACATAAACACTTACAAGATTTTTTCTCAGGTTAATATGGATAGCATATCATCTATATTCATCTATTGTGATCTTTACAGGGGTCTCCAAAGAAAGAGTGGCCTTACAAGGGCAGGCCTAGAAGTAAAGGCTTTCTGTATGAGGTTTGTCATTATTTTGTCCGTATTAATTTTCTGACTTATCTATCTATCTATCTATCTATCTATCTATCTATCTATCTATCTATCTATCTATCTATCTATCTATCTATCTATCTATCTATCTATCTATCTATCTATCTATCTATCTATCTATCTATCTATCTATCTATCTATCTATCTATCTATCTCTCTCTCTCTCTCTCTCTCTCTCTCTATCTATCTATCTATCTATCTATCTATCTATCTATCTATCTATCTATCTATCTATCTATCTATCTATCTATCTATCTATCTATCTATCTATCTATCTATCTTATAGTCTGATGTTGACCTTCATCGTCTCGAGAAGCACAAACCAATATAAAAGAAGATGTAGATTTTCTAATTATAAATAATTTATTTTTAAAAATTTTGCATATCCAGTTTATTAAAGCATATTTCCAAAATGTTAATCCGATAACTCAGAACAGATCTTGAATTATAATTTGAAACGGAGACAGAAAAAGTTAAAATTTTAGATGAAAATGTGCTATTATCCCTGTTTGATACAGATTTGAAAAGAATTGAAAGCTGTATTGTAATTATGCACAAGATGTTTCATTCGAAAATCAGAAAGTTCAACGCATATTAGCTGAAACCATATTTTTACATCATGAAAATTATTCACTTCGAACATTGATTTCAACAAGGTCTATAGAAAAACGATCACACTAAGCAACACAGACAGTTTATCTCCCCTGTGGAAAGCAAATCTCTAAAGAACATCATGCTGTTGGTTCAGATGATATTAGATTGAACACTTTGTGATTATTTGATAGAACTCTGCTTGTTGCGTTTCATTAATTTTCTGTATTTGTGACCCTAAGAGTTATTCATTCATTATCAGATTAATGTTTACATTGAAAATGACAAATTAATACGTACCTTTAGACGGAATGCAAGCGTGCACATCAAAGTAATTGTTAGATAATAAACTCATATGAAAATCCAGTTATAATTTTTAAAAAATATATAATTTGTAAATTTTGCTCTTTTCTTTTTTACTAGCATTCATTGGAAACATAAATCTGAAAAGAAAAACCTGTCAACTTAACGAAATATATAAATTAAAAATAAGCAATAAAAC
Organism: Sinotaia quadrata; assembly: GCA_028829895.1. NCBI lineage: Eukaryota > Metazoa > Mollusca > Gastropoda > Architaenioglossa > Viviparidae > Sinotaia > Sinotaia quadrata. The sequence continues at coordinate 110,210,975 of CM054181.1, read as the reverse complement.
AGTGACCTATTCTATATTATTTCTATTTACAGGTCTAATTAATTAATGTTTTAATTAAATACAGAACAAAACGTAAATGCACACTGTCAACAAACATTTTGTCTCTTTACTTTACACTAATTCACAGCTCAGTGCTTCAAGAAACGACAAAATTAAATAAAATTGAACGCACAAAGAACACTTACACAGTCCAACAACAATTATTCTGTTAATCGTTCAATGAAGAAATGTAATATTGAAATTTGTAAGTTAAATTAAACACGTTGCAAAGGTTTTATTCGCAGATTGTGGCCAACAGTCGGAACGGTATTGATGTGGACAAGTGGGATTACCTGGCCCGCGACTGTCACCACTTGGGCGTGTACACAAGTTTTGACCACACCCGCATAATTCATTTTGCACGGGTCATCGAAGTTAATGGCGAGAAACAGATTTGTTTGCGCGATAAAGTAAGTACAATCTTTTTGAGGGGACATATTTCAATGAGGACATCTGATTTTATGTAGTATTTTATCTGGAGCTGATTTGTCTGTCCAGAAATTAATGACATCATAAACTTCGTGTTAATACATCTTGCTTAGATTAACACTAACTATTAATGTAAATATGGATTAATTTGGTTTTAATTTAATACTAATGATATTCCTCAGAGAGGGAAATATATTCCATACTTACGATAAAAAAATAATTTATTATGGGTTTATTAATATCTCTTTCTTAAATTTCAATAAATAAACAAAAATGCTGGTTTTCTAGCACACACATAAGCACACAGAGAGACAAATACAGGCACGCACACAGAAACAGGCATTAACCTTTATGCGTGTTTTGCAGGAGGCATATAATGTATACGAAATGTACCACATGCGACTCTCTCTCCACCGATGGGTGTGTCAACACAGGGTGGCGGCTGCCATCGATATAATGTGAGTAAAATTATTTAACATACATAGATTCTGTAATGAGGACTATAAAATATCGTTTTCTACATTAAATATAGTTAAATTTAAACATTGGGGGAGGGGGTGTTATTTAAATGAAACAAGTAATTGTCATCTGGTTTAATTTCGAAATAAATTAGGAATAACTATCACTGATATGTGTGGTCACCCCATATGCACTTTATTCTATTCCAAAGCACATTTGAGCGTACAGTTTAGTACTCTTGGTATCATTTGCCCTTGACCCTTCAGCTATAATGACATGATGCAGAAATGTCGGATATATATTAACGTTGGCAGAAAGAGCATAATCAAACAGTGTTTATCCTTTATTATCGAATGCAAAATCCATTCGGTAATATTTAACTAATAAAAATAAAACACATGCAGATTAATAATAACTGATCTATATTTTTGCTAACATGTGTATTTTAACTGGATGATTTGACATAAAATCAAATCACGTTACATTTAGAATCTTTTCACTAATAATAGGTCATTGACTACATGGCACTGGCGTCTATTTAAAATAATTCTTTATATATCGACCAAAGAAAACATTACAGTAAAAAGCGATAACTTAATAATAATAAAGTAATTATATTATTTATAAGAGTAATATTGCGAATAACTCCAGATGAATAGATGATCTCCATTGTTTTTTTACCCATAATTCATGCTGGAAACGAAATCCTCTGTGAACTTGCTGTTTTAGATTTTATGTATGGGGGAAAACGAAAGTCACGTGTGCACTATGAAGTAATATTGCAGCACTGTGATAATCTTTCCTACGTCCTTTAAAATTTAACCTGAGACTTCAATCGAATATGCGTGCAAATTAAATTGTTTATATTAAAATAACTTGATATGAAGCATTTCACGGTCTGTTACAGGTTGGTTGAAGCACTGAAAAAAGCCAACGAAGTTATTAAGCTTCCAGGTAAAGATGGGTCAGTATCATTTCATGAATCTTAGTGCCCAACATTTTACAATAAATAAATACATTTGAGTAGCCAATCAATTTTAACTATGACAATCGAAAGCATTTATTGTGTTAATTTCTTAACAAGTAAATTACCAGTCAATTCGTGCTAAATACGGAAAGTACAATTTCAGAAGCAAGACTCTATAATGACCACATTCGATAAAATTATATATATATATCATAATCCAATGCATAATATTCAGCATTGATTGCATATATAAATCCAAGTTCGCTGTCTAACCACGTACACACTGCATACAAGGTGATTTGATGACTTAATTCGAATTTGACATCTTGTGTACGTAGCTCAGTGTAAATCCATTTCGCTATCTCAGTATATACATACATAATTATACACTTTATTTTGTCAGCGTGCGCGCATCAGTCATCTAGAAAATGACTCACTTCGTTCTTCATTAGCTCCTGCTGCTTTGCACGTGTTACTGCAAGTTGATTACGAAATAAATCAAGCAAAAGCTGTATAATAAAATCTGACGAACTTGTTTCATGTTTCAGTAAAGGGGTAAAAATATCGGACTGCATTGATGACATGGAAGCATTTAGCCATCTAACAGACAACATTTTCCACCAAATTCTTTTGGCAAGTGAGGAAAATTTAACTGCAGAGGATAGAGCAGATCTGAGAGCAGCGAAAGAAATTCTTTTGTCCATTCAAAGGAGACAACTCTATCCATGTTTGTACCAAAGCCCCCCTCTTGCCGGCACTACGTTTTCTACTGTAAGATTAGTTAGCGATAAGATATCAACAATACGTGAGTGCTACATACGTTTTATTATAAGGAACAAGCACTTTTATTTAATAAATAGAAAATATCTAAAAATATAAACAGATGCTTGAAATAGTTATTGGAATGGAACTATACAGATCTAAAATAAATCAAATCTTGTATTATGAAATCTAATTTACACATTTAATTTTCAGATGTTTCATAATCTCTATCTATCTATCTATCTATCTATCTATCTATCTATCTATCTATCTATCTATCTATCTGTATGCTTGTGATTTCATATAAGTATACCATTGTCTGATACTGGATACTGGAGGATTATTAAAATGTATTTAGACAAATGGGGTTTAGACAAATCTGGGTTGTATTGCTAGACAAATAGGGTTTGTATTTAATCTAGACAAATGGAGATAGTATTTAATGCTAGACAAATGGGGATAGTATTTAATGCTAGACAAATTTCAAACACAGATAGCTTAGAAAACGTATAATTAATTTAGATTAATTAGAAATAGCGATAAAATATGACTAACGTTAAATAATGACATTTACCGGTATAAATACGATTAGTATAAATTAAGTGTAGACATATACTTTCTAGACATATAATTAATTCATTTTAATTAAGAGATTAATTAGATGAAACTACACTAATTAATTGTATTTATAATCGTTGTCTTCAGACAACGTAAATTTACCATCTTTTTGCTAATTTTCACATAATTGTACACACCCTTTAAATGATTCAAATAAGAAGTTGACGTCACATCCTGTTCAATATGTAGCTTGCTATAAACTGCCAGTTTGCATGTCTAGGCGAAAGATGCTGAAGCAAGCCTGTTGCAAAGCCTGACAAAGGAAGAAAAGGATTCTCTGCAAAACCATTTCTTTGTTCAGGTATATATTTTGCACTTTTAAATGAAACAACCCTTAAAGCTTTAAAAGTAACTTTACTTTTTCAGAAACTTACAAATATGTTGGTTGCTACTGTAAAACGTTTTGTATTACTCAAAGTAAGATTATTATGTTGTCATGAACATCACTATTATCACGATTCGTTTAACATTTATATTCAAATTGGAAAAAAATCATCGATGTATAATTACGAAAATAGAGTTGTTTATATGCTTTACAAACACTATAATAAACTTAAAAATATAAATTCCATCTGTTTATTCTAAATGAAGGTGGTTTCCATGGACTTCGGCCAACAGGAATTGAACCCACTGCTCAATCTGTACTTCTATGCGAAAGATAACTCTTACACCTGCAGGCGCTTTGCAGCAAGAGAGGCTGGTAGTTTTTATTTTTATCACACATAAAGCAAACACGATGCCTCACAAATAAACCGCGTTCCCTAATAAATAAATGTGGAAGTATCCCTCACATCTCCTGCAGCCAAGAAAACGTTAAATAAATAAGAAAGTTTTCAACTCATTCGACTGTTTCACGGACGCACACGACTACATTAGGTGCCAATTTAATTATTTTATATCTCGTGCAGGTGTCACATCTTGTTCCCCAAAAACAATTTCGAGAACAGATCGTTCGGGTCTTCATCATAAACGGCATTAACGACATTTCTAAAAGCCTGCTTTTAAAAGCAATCAACGATTTCCGTTACCGGAATGAAAAGGACGGTTACAGTGACCTGACATCGAAGTAATACGAACAAGGTGTGTTAATGCAGTTAGGATACCAGCCTTTAGTGCAGGTAGCTTTTGAGTTCATTTTAGAGTTTTCGTAGATATGATTGATAATTTGGGAACTGACTAATTGTAATTATGAACTCTTTAAAAATCTATGCAATATTACTTCTTATTAAGCTATCCAGCTTATTTGCGTCATAGTGTTGGTAGGGGAGAGCATTTCTTTGAGTATAGTGCAATTAAAAAGGAAAGAAAAGAAGAAAAGAGAGAAGAAAGAAAATACACTGGTCTGTATACAAATGACCTGAATGAAATCTTTGTCAGGATTGATTAGTAAAATAAAAAAAGGGATCGATTTATCAAATAAAACCATGTTGTGAACATTATTATGCTAATTGAAATTTGCCAGCTATTTATGGGAAATAACATTGAATTTACAGGAACAATCTGTGTTGAAAAGAACTTTAGGAGGGAGGTTCGGGTGGAATTTACCGTGAGCTGACTGGATTGTCGTGCAGATTTGAACCAAGGCGAGAAATTGCAATGAATATGTGACCACAGTACCTCAAGAGCTCGAGATTATTGTTTACAATTTTTTGCAAAATGACTGTAAAGTGATTCAGAAAGCATTTAATTTCATGTGTGTATAATATATAATTTTTCTGAAAGCTTGTTTGTATACTATACATTTTTTAAACGCACAAGGGATGTGCTTGAATACTGTTCACCACGATCCGTATATAATGTATTATTGTGGGGATCCAGGGATCATTTTACTTACAAATTAGTTCTTTACACGAAAACTAGCACTTTGAATATGTGTCGTTTCCAGTAAGGCATTCGCTATGAGTTTGGTGTGTTAGCGATGTCACTGAATTGCCAGTGTGTTTTGTGACGTCATTGTATTGCCAGTGTGTTTTGTGATGACAACCCACCCCCAACCCCTCATGCCATTAATTAAACGCAAACGTTTAATACGGTTATAGAAAACGTCAACATTAACGTGACATTAATTATTAGGTATTACACAACAATTTTCTTCACGTAAGAATGTACTTGAAGAATAACATTAACAATAATATGAAATAAGAATTAATAGAGAAATTAATAATTCAATCAATTAAAACGAATGAACTCATTTCTTTAAACTTGGTAGGACAATAGACACTAACATATGTCGCTCAGTTTCTCTAAACTTGGTAGAACAATGTCCATAAGTATATGTCACTTTCCAATTTCAGGTCGTGCTCGATCTTTATCACTTAGCAATTACTCACAATCGGTACTACTTATTTACTTACGTATTACTTACTTATTTACTTACTTGCGTATTTTCTTTCTTATTTACTTATTTGTGTACTTATTTACTTACTTGCGTACTCACTTATTTACTTACTTGCGTACTTATTTATTTACTTACTTATTTACTTACTTATGTACTTACTTACGTACTTACATACATACTTACTTATTACGAACTTATTTATTTACTTACTTATTTACTTACTTACTTACTTATGTACTTACTTACGTACTTACATACTTACTTACTTATTACGACCTTATTTATTTACTTACTTATTTACGTACTTACTTACTTATTTAATTACTTATGTACTTACTTACGTACTTACATACTTGCTTACTTACTTACTTACTTACGAACTTACTTATTTATTTATTTACTTATTTACTTACTTACGTACTTACTTATTTACTTACTTACTACTTACGCACTTACTTATTTACTTACTTACGTACTTACTTATTTACTTACTTACTACTTACGTACTTACTTAATTACTTACAGTACATTAAAAGAAGCAAACATTCTACTTCGATGTTCCAAACGAATATTTTAGTCAATGACTTAAATCAAATGTTTTAGTGGAGGACTGAAACGTTCACTTACTAAACTGCACTTCCTTTCATCCAACTATGTCGACACCTTACTTCTGAAGAATACTCTCTACCACGAGTACCAGAATTCTTATTTAAGTACGACTTCTATCAAATATACTCTTCCACGAGTACCAGGATTCGTATTTGACGGGGATTCCTTTCCTTATAGCGGGTTTGCCAGCTGCTGTTGCTTTTTTTTAGTGGTTTTCGATTTCTATGAACATTTGCACTGTTGTCGGCTCTATATTCAACATTTCATGTTTCTTTCTATTTTAACTCTCCTCCATAATCTGAATCGATTAGACTTCATATTACGTCACCAACATAACATTCTACCCCTACTTTCACAAGTTATTTTAAGATGTCAGTTCCATAAAATAATAATATAATCTTCATTGATAAACTGATAGTTTTAATATATTTTTATTTAAAGCGAAAAGTTTTATTTGATATAATGCATAATTCCTCTCTCCATCCATCCATGTAGAAAGATACATCATTCATTCAGAGTCAGGTATCTCTACTTCTATTGGACCTTTGCCATTCGACCCCATGTAAGAAGTGCAGTGTGAAAATCATGACACACGTTTTGACACTCAAAGGTTACATCTGCAAATTTCTCAGTAAACACTATTCCAACCAGTCAGAGGTCACACATGACACATATTCCTACTTATTCTCATCCTGATCTACTCTCTCACTTTCACCTGACTTAATAATCCTGTGTCCACCTGGCTACTGCTTCAGTTTGTTCCTAACTACTCAGCCAGTCTACGTGTCATCAGTTGTTATCTATTTTTACTTCCACATCCACTCAAACGCTATTAATATCTCTAATAGTACTTGTCGCATTCTAAGGTACTTAACACTTTAGCAGCTATGCGTCCTGATTCTGTATGTTTTGTTTTCTCTGATGACCATTGTAATAATATCATTATCACTTACAATAGTAATTACTTAAATAATAAAGTAAAATTTATCATGAGCAAATTCAAAATTTCAAGTTTCCATGACATGGAGTTAGTAGTGTGTAAGTATTTGATGAAATATTATATAAAGATTGCTGATATTGTCTTGTAGTCAACATCTTTATTTATTACGTTATCTTCTCTGACGAAATGAGTCTTAAATCTCTAAAATTCGCGCTGAGATAAACGTCGACGCTTTCTAAGACATTTTGATTTTGATTTTCAATTTTTTTGTGCATTAACATTTGCCCAGCTAGAATGTCATCAAAAATGTTGATGTTACGTTAGTGAAAAATAAACGTATTTCATAAAGATCACCGAAAGCAATTTGATACACAAAATTATCTAAAACCAAAGAGAACCTTTTATGTTGTATATTATTGTAAAGCCCTTAATAACGCGTAAAAACAATGAGACATTTTCTGATGGCAAATATGGTCATACATAAAGACAAACTGCCAGATTTTGTTTGAGCATAATTGTTTCAGAATGGCTCCTGGCACAGATTCTGCATTCAAATGCTTGCAACGTCTTCGGTTCTGAAGTTAGAAGTACTCAAATTAAAGAGTCGTAGTTAATAAATTCACAACTGATAATGAGTAAAAGAATTACAAAAATCTGTCTTTTAAGACTCATTTTGCCAGAGAAGGTCACATGAGCACGATATGTAACTCAATTCGTATCAGGCTTAATTAAAAAAAAATTTAAAGGACATTTCGCTAATTAAGCCCTTTCGTGCGTATTCATTATTGTATTATTTTTAATAATGCATTCTGACATGTGAAGGCCACTGTTGATTAAACAAATTGTTGAGCTCAAAAGACAATAAAATATTACGCCATAATGCACAGAGATGCACACATTGCGTTTTATGTCATTTCCATCAAAATAAATCATTTAATACAATTTAAGGAGGTTTACCGCCTAAGTGCTATTTACACTTAGCTTTTCTGGAGCTGAAATACTTTATATTACCCTTGGAACCGTCATCAAATTGTAAATTATGAATAAAATTAAAATAATTATGTCAATGATTTCAGTGCAGCAACACATACATTCTATGACAATTGATTTATGAAAGAAATTAAACTTCAACATAACACAAGGACAATTTATATTGATTTTTTCTATTTATTAAGCACATTTAAACAGTAACATGGATATAAATACATTATTCAGTATTTTCACTCAAACTAACGAACCATCAAACGTAACAATATTTTTCAAATTAAAAATGGAAACATAAATTAATCAATAATGTCACTCCTCCAGAACTGCAAACAAAACAATACTCTTTAAATACTATAAATACATTATCCATTTAACAATAAATATAAATATTTAAATTAATTAATAAATAGCTAACTAAAGGATAATAAATATATGGTTATTTACAGGATGAAAATAGGGATCATATGACTGTGTATTCGTGCTTCGTCCTGAACATTTTATAAGCAGACACGTAGATCGACGTAAAAACAGAAAATATAAGCTATCCGTCATTCGTGTTCCTACCACTACGTAGTTCGGATATCAGTCACTGATTTGTCTCCTCCCCCTTTTATTAAACACAAATGACATTCTTTCCTACAAAATTTAGAAAAACGCATGACGTTTGACCATCACCATCAAGCTTTAATTACCCACCCACCCCGCCCAGTTATGTATTGGCCATCATAAAAACTTTAGATAGGAAATCATACGTCTACCTGTACGATAGATAGGTAGACATTCTCTGTTGCATACAATGTTCAGTTAAAGAATGACGCCAAAAGCTTTGATGTGTGGTTAAAAAAAATATTTCCATGTATTATTAATAAAGTTTTAAAAAATGTAATCATCGTTTAATTGATTATATTGTTCTCTCTCAGTTTATGACCTTGAAATAATTTCGTGGTGCAATAACTACAATTAACATTCGTAACATAAAATACATATATCCTACTCAAGGAAGATAACTCAGCCGAACATATTTGGTTTCGCTAATCAGTATTGTCTGTTCTACCATTTTAGTGTGGTATTGAAGACTTTAATACAGTTGGCATTAAAATAGTACAGCAATCTCTTTGGAATACAAAGGCTGGGCAGGCAAGGGGTTAATGCATGACCACAACAGCATGCACTAGAGAGATGAGATTTAAAAATACCCGAGTATGTAGTCCAGTGTTCTCCTGTGATAACTAGTGACTGATGACCATAGTATTCCTTGCGGTGACCCCACGACCACAGCATTCCCTTGCGGTTATCCCACGACCACAGCCTTCCCTTGCGTTGATCAGATGACCACAGCATGGACCCACGACCACAGCATTTCATTGCTGTGACTGTACGACCCAAGCATTCCCTTGTGGTGAATATCTGACCCAAGCATTCCTTTGTGGTGACTATATGACCCAAGCATTCCCTTGTGGTGACTATATGACCCAAGCATTCCATTGTGGTGACTATATGACCCAAGCATTCCCTTGTGGTGACTATATGACCCAAGCATTCCCTTGTGGTGACTATATGACCCAAGCATTCCATTGTGGTGACTATATGACCCAAGCATTCCATTGTGGTGACTATATGACCCAAGCATTCCCTTGTGGTGACTATACGACCCAAGCATTCCCTTGTGGTGACTATACGACCCATGCATTCCCTTGCTGTGATTGTACGACCCAAGCATCCCCTTGCGGTAACTCCACTAGTAAATAATTCCCTTGCCTGTCACAGCAGGGAGTGTCTTTATCAACATTATTCCAAAATATGTCCACCCGTTTCATTCAGTTTCGTATGAAATAGTTTTAAAAATCGTTTCCACTAAAACAACCTTCAAATATCCATCGATTGCCGTTGTGCCTATCCGCGTACGCGAAGAACAAAGCAAGAAAGAAAGATTGTCTATTTTAGGTATATGTTTTTAGTCCTTGTGAATTTTACAATAGTAGTAATGCATTGCCTTCAAGAGAATTCAAAATCTGCCATTGTCTCTTTGCAAATGAACTTTTGACAAAACTCTTTGAATTAGTCTTATCTTCTATCAGTCAAACAACATAAAATGCAGTTATATATTTATCGGACTTTATATTGTCCAGCTCATGATACGCTGAAAAACAATAATTATCCACAAATATATCTCACAGCCATTGGATGTCATATGCCGCCTTTATCTCTCTGTCTATAAATCACCGACTACTTTGATTATAAATTTAAAAAACAACACCATCTCTTTATAAACACGTATCCCCTTATCATTAGAGACGTATTTTCCACTTTTCATGACTAGTAAACTTTTGTGACGTAATAATTATCATATAAAACTAACACGATTTTTATATTTTGTCGTTGTTGAAACAACACGTTTTAAGAAAAGAAACTTCACTCCTTTAAAGCAACGCGCGTTCAACACATTCATTTGAGCATTGTAAATAAATATATTAGATATCAGCTGTTGAATGTGAAGTAACTGGTGCAATTCCCGCAGGTATTAAATGTGGCATTGAAATTTGAGAACCTGGGCAAAAGTTGGCAAAGGCTATTGCTTTACATCCATACAATTTGGAGGACGTAAGGTTTCGCTACTTAAGATCGGGCTTCTATAAATTAAAAAAAAAATACATTAAAACCTGGATTCATGCTTTACCCACACTTTTGGGAAGCTGTTAGGGAAGCGTATTTTCTTCTTGCGTCACGTGATCAGATAAACTATGACCATTAATGATCCCAACGGATATGCCCCTGCTTTCCCCCCATCCCGCTCCTCGGCGGGCCTACGTGTAACTTATTTAATATGAGCGGTAGTCAACAGTATCTATGGTTTCACTCCTAACCTAGCGCATTGTGCTCTTTATTTATCGTCATCATAAGGTATGTGTAGACAGGCCTCACTCACCGTAAAAGAATAGTTTTCAATGTTCACCTTATTACCTAATGTTGTTTCATATAAAGATTTCAGGACCCTGACGCGATGGACAGAGTTGTGGATCTTGCTTGCACCTTCAAGGAATTTTTCAGACAGTGTAAATAAGTTGTACTTTCGCACGTCTCTCACTGGAATGACGTCTCTGGCTATCTCTTGAGAATCCGCGAAGCCACCGATGTGCTGTTCTGCAGTTTCTAACAGACTGCAAAGACAGACAGAATAAAGGTTTAATGGGAAAAAATAACAAAAATAACTCAATGAAATATAGAAGGCAAAATTATAATAGGTATAGATAATTGGAAAAGAATTTTAATCAGTAATTTGACCATTGGGCAGTCCTAGTTACACGTCAGAAGACTGATAAATGGTCGCGATTATAGTTATGGGTATAATATTTCCTAATGGTGGAATAGTGAAAACATACACATTTAGATACAACGAAATATTCACATACAACGACAGAAAGAGAAGTTTGTTCAGAAATGGACTAGTTATTGGATTAACTTTTCCTCTCAGTTACGTACGATACAGAGCGCCATACATTTTAAATTTCTGACTCAGAAAGAGAGAAAATACAGTAAGAAAGGTTGTGACACAATGCCAAGCTTGAAAATGGTTATGATTATTATAATTATTTAATCACCCATAATTAATTACAAGTGATGAGAATCTTAATTTATGTTATTAATAATTCTCCAGCAGACACCACTCGTCTCTCTCACTTGGCAGATATGTGGGTGCTGTAAATGTTGTCTCTCTTCCACATTATTAAAGACAAACATTTTCCATCACACAATATATTCTTAGATGGAAAACGTCTTAGTAAAGGAGAAGACAAATCCATCTTTAATCTATATTTAGCGAGCCCCCATACCCCCACTTTCTTCTCCAACATGTATTCAATATGTCTAAGAAGATCAATAATTTTAACAATAAATTTATTAAGTCAACAATCAAGTAACCATGTAACAGACACAATGAAAAATATTACTTGACATCAATATTTCCATGAAACCACATTCAAATATTTTTTGTACTACACAGTTCTTATACCCAAAAATACAATTCAACAATTGAATACAAATCACAGGGTAGTTCTTATCAGAGAACAGAAACTAACGATGATTTAAAACTATTTTAATCTATTATTTACTCATTTAATTTTAGTTATGGATGACAATTTTATTATTTAGAAAAATTAGTTTAAAATCATCGTTAATTTCAACAGAAATTGAGCTATTAGAGAGATACGTGATAATAGTTTCTACATAACCTGATTTAGGCGCTGTCTCAATAGTCTTTTGTAACAAAGACACAAGTTTACTGCTCCCCATTATTACGTCATTTCCACGTGCTTCTCTTGCACGTCTGTAGGAAACTGATTCACTTCTATTCTCTCAAGGTTAACTTGGACGCTTTCACCGTATTTGTAGAACACTGATTCACTGCTATTCTCTTAACCTTGGGCGCCTTCACCATATTTGGCTCCCTCAAGAAGAACAGCAATTGTAGCAATCTCCAGTATCTTCCGTATACCATAAATTGTTTAGTGTAGTCAGCATATCTTGCCACCATACATCAATGGAGTGTAGTGTGTTCTCCACACTTACACACTGCTCCTGGCCTCTACCACAGTCGATCGTAGTGGTTATAATAAGTTAACCAGGAGGTTCAAATCATACACAGAAACAAAGGCTGTTTATTTCCATTAAGCTAAAGGCAGCTTTTCAAGATTGGACTTCTTGCCATGCCAAATTCAAGTGATTAGACAATAGAATTTTCTACAGCAGGTGAATGTTTTGAAAGCTGATTGGCTGGTCTCGTTCTCGTAAATCATAATCATTGGATAATAAAAACTACTCACTCAGTTGGAACTGGTTTGCTTTACATCAGCAATCTCTATCATATTCTCAACTCGAGTGTTTACTCCAATACAAATACCATCATAAGGTGTGCCCAAGGTGGGGTTACGTCGACAATTTAATAATTTAAATATAATTAAGTTTAGAAACAGGGATAGGCAAATTTTCTCCACCAAAGTATTACTTTTACATATGTTAACACTCGACCATATCCAATCAAATGCCTTACAGATATAATCATATCTTTGTAATAATGATTAATTGTTGAATAATTGAAGCTATTCAATTAGATAGAAAACATTGCTTATATTACATTCCTTATAGCAATGAAATGGCTTGCTTCTTTATTTTCTTTTCATATGATAAATATTTAAAAAGTGAGACCTTACTCAGATTTCCTGAGGTTGTTGCAAAGGATAGGAGCATGGAAATATTTTCCGTAATGAGATATCAGGATGGGTCGATCGCATCCCACGTGACCAAGCCACATAAGGAAATCGCTCAAAGCATCTTTGAGAGGTACTGTTTCCATCTTTACCCCGTTCAGAAATAATTTCCCGTTGTTTGCTGTGAAGCCGGTTATCTCAGTGGCTTGTTGAGCAATGGGTACTGGGGGCACTATATACCTGTTGTACAAATATGTAAATGAAAGCCATAATTTATTGTTGAGCAATGGGTACTGGGGAGGGGGACACTATATACCTATCGTACAAATATGTAAATAAAAGCTAGAATTTATTACGATTAGGATGAGGTTTGTAAACGGTTTGAAGCACCACGACTACAACTGAGTGATCGCTGTGCAGAGCTGCATGTACGTTCCTTTAGGGTGTGTCTTTGCTCAAACCAGGTGTATGTGTTGTTATCTGATGCATATCTCAATGTTTATCTTACTCACCATTCTGAATACTTATTAATATTAATTCCTGACTATCTTTTTGCATTGAGTTTCTTATAAATGCATTTAAAACTTGTGTCAGAAAAACACTCACACGTGCCAGATTTAAAATGGTAAAATATATTAATATGATGATATCGAATTACTAATCATATATTATAATGTAATAACAGGATTATATCTAAATAAATTAGATGAAAATATGCAAGTTTATCAAACAGATACCTTTTTAGACATAAAGATGCATTTCAAAATAAAAATATCTTTTAAAATAACATTTTTGATTCAGTTTTATTCAAAGCTGGTGTACACAAGAAATGTGGGCGGCTCACTAAATGAAATATTGGTTACGTAGTCAAAGATATATCATCTCTTGGTACACATTCTCACTGACAGCAAGAATATAAATAAAGAACTAGGGCTTTCATTCCACAAGCAATAAAAATTTTGATACTTTAAAACAATAAATTATTATCTATTCACTAACGTGTAAATAATCTGCTAAAAGTAGACACTAAAATTTTACTAAAGGGGTATTTGTATTTAATTATTACATACTTGCAATAATTTAACACTACTTTCTGTGTGGCAATAGTTTGTCACTGCATTCTTTGTGGCAATAGTTTGTCACTGCATTCTTTATGGTGATAATTGTATTCACAAAATGCTACATTGGGAACACCATGTAAACTTTGAACTTTGCATCAAAGATCAAACTATAAATTTTAAGTTGTTATCGTGAAGAAAGCAGCGAGGGTAGGTAAATTGTGCTTCTGCATTAAGTTTGCATAATTTTGCATTTTCAATAAATGCCATTCTATTATATTTTATTGTTGCTAAGTCTTCTGCGCCCTCACACCTACACAAACATATACATGCATTTTAATTATTAGATAAAATTAAAATAAATAGCAAGTCCTTCGTACTACTTCCCATTGGCTAAGTCACTTTATCTATTTATAGCTCAGTTGCTTGCATTGTACGCGGAGACTGGTAGTCTTCTCTGAGCTGATCTAGATTAAGTGAAGTTAAATAACAGAGCACATGAAAAAGAATACACAATATACATAAATAATTCAAAGAATGTAATGACATGTTAAAATGTATGGTCCGTAAAATGAACCATTGCCGTGTTGTCTTTTTTTCCCTTGTGGATTACATCCGTACATTGAATCAATTTTTACACCTGAAGAAATTTTCACCAAATAAATGCAATTTTCTTTATCAGACTATAGAGAAGAGTCTACATGTCAAAGTTCTGCTTGGGAAATGTAAAACCTAATACTTCATTTCGGACTAAAAGAGGAGATATTCTATCTCTTTGTTATGTAACAAGTGTTGAAATGAAAGAGAAAAGAGATATGCCATTGCTTGCAGTTGAAGATGTTAACAACCTCACCTCGTGTTGTTGTTCACTGGATATATTTTTTTTTGTCTGCCGCGCTAGTCGTACTGTGCAAGTTGATAATTGTTTACAATTGTCTGCTCGAATGTGATCTGTGACTAGCATATGACCGTTTATAAGCGATCGATGAGAAAGCGCGGTAAGATGAATTTTTAAATTTTGCATGCTGTAGGCATTGTCTGCATTACTGAGCTTCTGTTGGGTTTGTGTAAAAGTTGCTCTTTTCCGAATTTGCTTTTTTGCTTCTTTATTAATGCTGTGACTGTTTTATGTGGAAGATATTAGAAGATATATGTAAGTCAATGATGTATCAGATAGCCAAACCTTTCAAAGCTTTGTTCCCTATAAACAGCCGCAAGGAGAATCATATCTGGCAACTTGCCTCTCTCTGGCAGGCCAGTCGTGTCAAGGTTGAAAAAAACGAGATGTCTAGACCTGTATAGAGAAGAAAACACATCAAGGACATTTATTTAATAACTGACAGACATCTATACATTAATGGAAATGTAAATTTGGTAGCCCAAGAATAGACAGAATTTCATTAATACATGCACCAGATTTTATTCCAATGTAGACTTATTTCTTCGATCTATGCAAACGTTTAAAAGCTGTTGATAGGTGAAGCATTTGTAATGCAAATAGATTTGTCAAAGCAAATAATAGGATTTTGCTGTATTAAATGCATTTCATATTAAAGAGTGTTTTTGTCTGTGTATGTGTGTATGCATTTATATGAGTGTGTATATGATGGTAAGCGTATGTTATATTTACTTCGAGTATCGTGAGAATTATTAAGATTAATTATTTGTCTTGAACCATTATTTATTCAAAGAAACTCTATTCAGAGAGAGTAATTTAACTTACATTTCGTTAACTTACTTAAATTTGTTTACGCACACATATTTATATATATAGCTGTTGTGAACATAACAGAACCTTTATATTTAGCTTGATACATTGTTCTTTTTCTATCGTATTTCTGAAATGAGTGGGAAAATGATTAAGGTATTAATTTTAAAGGCTTTTTTTAAAATCCTCAACTCTACGTACTCAGGATGAGGATGAGGCAAAGTGACACATATTACATATACACGTTTCCAAACGAAGTTTTGCAAGTATAACCTTTTGCTATGGGATTACTTGACTCGTCGCCATTTTGCAGTGAAGACATTGACGATTTAATACACTATTGATGTGAGGTGTAAATTAACCCTAACCCTAACCCCAATTATATTCCTAATCCTAATCTTTGTCCGAAACGTGAATATATTTTCAATGTTGTGTTAATTCATGAAGATCACGGAATAATCAGGTCTCAGATTCTCTCAAAGGTTTTACAGATTAATGTTGAATAGTCAGTTCTCATATATCTCAGGTTTTACTAAATCATTTCATTAAACATTTAAGTGTCTAAGTGTTTGGTTCATTTCTGTTTAATGTCCAATGTCAGATTTCGCTAACTTTACAGAACTGTTGCTAAGCGTGTGCAAACAGAGTGCCGTACACACTCAGAAATATAGTTGTCAGTGATGTGCATGTGTGTACAGACTACCCTACACACGCAGAGACAACTTGCCAGTGATGTGCATGTGTGTACAGACTGTCGCGCAGACGCAGAGACATACTTGCCAGTGCTATACGGCAGGGCTCCACTTGTACGCTGCGTTCTTTGCACTTGAAAATGTTGCAGACGTTGTCGGACAGGCGTGGTCTGGAAAGGAGAATTTACTCAGTTATATAAGGAATCAATAAATACACATAGATCCTATTACACAAACAGATTGTTGATATACGAACGGTTATATGTAATTTAAAATTTGCATTCGCTTAAGAATTTAACAGTAATATAAGGAATAACGCAGACACACACATACTATCATTCACACATACACACACACACACACACACACACACACAGAGACACACACACACATCTCTCTCTCTCTCTCTAAATATATATGCATATCCCCCAAACCATACCAATCATAATATATACAATATGCATAAGTCGTCAGTAACTTCGTCATTCAATAGTAAAATCTACAACTTATGTTTTAGCACTATAGGAGATGCACACAGAAAAGTAAATATAGTCTTATAACAAATATTTTTCTTCAGTCAATATAAACAATAAATATTAAATTATAAATTCAGCTAAATATAGAGGTTATGGCAACGCCACTTAGTTAATGATTATGATTAATAAAAATAATTAATAAAAAATAATTAATCTTTCATAACTAATTACAAGTGATGAGAATATTAATTTATGTTATTAATAATTCTCCAGCTGACACCACTCGTCTCTCTCACTTGGCAGATATGCAGGAACTATAAATGTTTTCTCTCTTCCACCACATTAAAGACAACATTTACCAGCACACATTATTTCCATAGGTGGAAAGCGTCTTAGTAAAGGAGAAGACAAATCCTTCTTTAATCTATATTTAGTGAGCCCCCCTCCACCCACTTTCTCCTGGAACTAAAGGTAATCAATATGTGTAAGAAGGTCAATAACTTTTACAATAAATTTATTAAATCAACAATCAAATATACATGTGACAAATACAATGAAAAATATTACTTATCAATATTTCCATGAAACTACATTCACATAATTTCTGTACAACACCCTCTTATACCCTAATATACAATTCAACAATAGTGTCAATACAAATCAACAGGATAGTTCTTATCAGTGGAGATATATATTTATTAGTGATAGTGATAATAGTTTTTTTTTTTTTACACAACCTGGATTAAGTGCTGTCTTTTGTGTGCTTTTGCAACAATGTCACAAGTTTATTGTCCATATCAACACGTGTCTCTCCACATACTTTGAAAACACTAAGCGTTGTTATTCGCTTGAAGCCAACTTAGGCATCCTCTGTCACCCTGTCAGTTTTTTCAAGCATAATTAGGTGATTTCCACTAACTTCACTGTATCAGAAATTGCCTGTAATCAGCATACTTTGCTATGATACATCAAAGAAGTGTAGTGTATTCCTTTACACTTAAACACACTGCAGCTGACAATCCCCATGTCTTCCTGGTCGCAGTGGTTTACAATCAGTGAACCAGTAGATTTAAATAACACGAGAAGAGAAAGGCTGCTTTACCCTGAAAAATATAATCAGAGAGCAAACTTAAGTTTCCAGATTATTGCTTTTTTAACTCCATTCATTCATACATTCAAGTCTCAAATCACTGTTTCCTGCAACATTATATGTTAACCTGACATGCACACAGCATTATAAATACAGCCTATCAAAACAATTTTAAGTGTTTAGCATACTATTTATGAGCATTTTACTTCAAACATTTGTAGAAATAATAGTCCACTCACATAATACATCTTTACATAAAACACAAGTATAACATATCAATAGGAAAAGTGCATGAAATATTTAAAAGTCCATTCTGTCTCAACCAGTCAGTTAATTCACCATTAAGCTAATGGCTGCCTTTCAAGATTGGACTTCTTTGCCATACCAAGTTCAAGAGATTAGAGTCTACATTTCTCTACAGCAGGTAAACTATTAGACCTCATCCCATTGGCTGGTCTCGTTCTCATAAATCATAACCATTGGATAATAAAACCTACTCACCCAACTGTAGTAGTTTGCAATAAATCAGCAATCTTTAGAATATTCTCAACTCGGGTTGTTTACTTCAAATTCTGACACTTACAAAAGTACTATAGTAAGGAGTGCCAAAGGTCGGGTCATTCTGATAATCCAACAATTTACATAAAAACAATTACATTTTAAAATAGGGATAGGCAAATTTACTTCACCACAATAGCTAAACAGATCAAATAAATTCACACTCTACAGTATCTGTTTACAATGCAATGAGTAAAATGTGCGACATTTCTGAGTAATGTATGTATTCCGGAAACACAAAGTATGTGTCTGATTGCAGTGCGTGTAGTGTGCAGCATTTCAACAGAATACTCACTGGAATCTGGAAACACAATCGCAGTAAACGCAAACTGACTCGCAAGTCCATGTTTAAGTGTGATTGACACCTGTCAGTATATACATGCACAATTATTGGTTTTTAATTCACCACATAAATTCATTTTAAAACTCTTTGAAAACATTTTCATTTAAATGTTGGTTACAAACTACATCATTTTCAAATTTACATTCATTGCATTGGAATACAATGTGTTAGAGAAGTATAAATAATTCGAAAGACGTTATCTATCTATCTATCTATCTATCTATCTATCTATCTATCTATCTATCTATCTATCTATCTATCTATCTATCTATCTATCTATCTATCTATCTATCTATATGTCTGTCTGTCTGTCTGCCTACCTATCTATCTATGTATCTATCTTGTTGTTATGTTTATTCAAACATTTATTAAATTGTTGCATATTTAGCATAAACTATAGGGAATATATAAATGCTTTATTGTATAAAGTGTATAGATACATTGAAAATAATAATAATAAACATGTTTGAAGATAAACAGGATAAAAAATAAGGACTTAAAAGAGCTTATGAACTGATTACCTTGAATAAAATGCTTGATAACAGGAAAGTGTAATCTTATACACAGTCGATAAACTTAATGTAGGTAAAAAAAATCCGTCCCCGTCAACTCTCGTAATCAGCACTGTCAGCTGTGGGTTGTACACATTTTTTACGAGTATCGGGTCATCAACAAGAGTCCCGTAAGTCAAGAGAGCATTGCAGAATTACACAGACTGCCAAAAGGGCCACTCCTGGCAGCATGAAAACCGTTAGACTAGTATTCAATCGAACAACTTTGAACAAACATGTGTCCTTCCTGATTTCCTTCATTTTACATCCTGGTTACATTTGTATTTAGCCGTCTAAAAGTGACTTGAGTTACATATTATAATTAACATAGAATTTGAGTTGAAATATTCCCAAGAGTTCTTAGTGATGTGGCCAACTACTGAAATGGTGCCAGAGACTTTGTAATTAAACGCATTATCTGGGAACAGTCACCAAACTATAAGCTATGTGGCCAACTACTGAAATGGTGCCAGAGACTTTGTAATTAAACGCATTATCTGGGAACAGTCACCAAACTATAAGCTAGTTTTATAGTTACGAACTCAGTTTTGAGTCGATTCACGAACACACACTTAACAACATCATGCATACACACACACACACACATACACACACACACACACACACACACACACACACACACACACACACAGACACAAAGAGATAGAGAAAGGGAAAGACAAAACTAATATATATATATATATATAGTGTGTGTGTGAGAGAGAGAGAGAGAGAGAGAGAGAGAGAGAGAGAGAGAGAGAGAGAGAGAGAGAGAGAGAGAGAGAGAGAGAGAGAGAGAGAGAGAGAGAGAATGAGATAGTGTATTTAAGTGCCGGATAAATGCTGTAGACATTTAGTAAAAGAAGTACAAAAGACAATAGTTTAATAACTATGTCCTAAATAAACTTGTAGAACGGAATGTAAGTAAATTTGAAAGTATAGAAAATTTAAATAATTTTGCATGTCAATGGTTTTTATTCTCAAATGGTGGATGTACATATGCACATACATTTATAAGAACCAAATCAAACAACAGTCGATACTGAACTCTAAAAAAGTATAGTTTTGTGTACTTCAGAACATAGTACTTGTACAAGAGAGACAATAAAATGATTTGTTCATACATTGCGTGCAATTTGTTTTAACTTTTCATTGCTTAAATGCTAAGTATGATTATGAATAGTATTCTATTTATAATTAACTGCACTTTATTGCTTTCCATCCTTAACAGTGTGTGCAGTTGACTTCAAACTCTCATTCACATACGAACCGGCTAATGAGAGCATGCTGCTTGACCATTGTCCGTCAGTCAATTTTCTTCCTTTAATATCTTTTTGTCTGATTGTCTACGATGGACATTTGTGTGTTTACGTGTCCTAGCTATTTATTTTTCTGAAACGAATATGAACAACAAAACATCAACTGTTCATTTTCTTCATTTATTATTTGCCTCCCTCCCTCGAATCATCCATCCATCCATCCATCCATCCATCTATCCATCCATCTATCCATCTATCCTTCCACCCACCAGTATATCTGTCCGTCTCTCTTCCTGTCTGTCTGATTGTCTGTCTGTCTCTCTCTATTTATCTATCTATCTGCATGTCTTTCACTGCATGTCTATGTGCCTATGTGTCTATGCATACATACATGTATACTTACTTAATGCACGTGTCCCTCTATTCATCCATGCATAGACACATTAATAATATATACATACATAAACACACACCTCTACACAAATAAAAGTCTAATCGTGCAATTTTTCAGAAATGGATTGATAAGCTGTTGCAAGTTTATACTTGTTCAACAACCAGGAAGTTTAAGCATTTTGAATAGATTATTACGACAGGTAAATGTCTTGCACCATATAAGGTGAAATATGTAATAGTGTGACACAATATTTTTTCAACAACAAATTATTTAAAACTGACTATCGGAATGTAATATAAGCACAGACACACACACACACACACACACACACACACACACACACACACACACACACACGCACATTAATAGAAACATACAAAATATTCTTAACTCATTCACTGTATGTGAAACATTTAACCAATCTAATCATGAAACATTTTGTCGCAGTGTAGAAATAATCCTTGACTTATTCATAAAGGGGTGAATCACACTTACTAGATGAACTTTACAATTTCAACAAAGCTATTTTAGAATTTCTTCAAATCTGGAGACCTGTTCTCTCGTCCACACCTGAGACAATACTGCAGTAATTTCTAATCAGACGATGAAGTTATAGTTTTCCCTTCATACCAGGGGTTTACAGGTGTAATAATAACAATTCTTAGATATTAATTACCACCGTAGTATCAAATTCTAAGCTGTTTACTTAAATGATTTGTCTGCTGACACATTTCGCAACAAAAGGGTTACATTAATGTCCGTGTTCACACCTTGTCTGCAATAGGTGTATATAAATAAGTCCAAAAGAAATAAACTTGATTGATTTGCAAGTCATAGACATCTCTGACCGAAAAACAGAGATCGTCATATTTACTGGAGAGAGAGTTGTTGTCCCCTGCATTAAACGTCACTTCCTGACCAATTATTAGACATCTGTGTTCATTACGTACAAAATGAAATTGTATCTGTTTAGTAATTGTATGGGTTTTCAAAACTAAGAGAATGTCGAGTTTGTAGAGAGATCGGTTTTGACTTTTCTGAGGAAGACGGGAAAAAAATCAATATGTTTTGATGGAATTGTGTGGAATGTGACGTTTTTGATTGTGTGTATTTTATAAAGCTGCGAATAGGTAATATTAAGCTCTAAGGGTGAAATTCTGTTAAAATTCAAATCGGTGTGTGTGTGTGTGTGTGTGTGTTCTTCAGTGCTTCTCCCTACTTATGGCCATGATGTTTATATTCTTGTCTGTCTCAAATACTTTGACCCCGATATTTCATGACCTAGTCAGTCCATCAGTAAATACTTTGACCCCGATATTTCATGACCTAGTCACTTCTTCAGTAAATAATTTGACCCCGATATTTCATGACCTAGTCAGTCCATCAGTAAATACTTTGACCCCGATATTTCATGACCTAGTCAGTCCATCAGTAAATACTTTGACCCCGATATTTCATGACCTAGTCAGTCCATTAGTAAATACTTTGACCCCGATATTTCATGACCTAGTCAGTTCTTCAGTAAATAATTTGACCCCGATATTTCATGACCTAGACAGTCCATCAGTAAATACTTTGACCTCGATATTTCATGACCTAGTCAGTACATCAGTAAATACTCTGACCTCGATATTTCATGACCTAGTCAGTACATCAGTAAAGAAAGTAGGAAGAATAATTGTATGATTGAAATCTCAGTATTTCGTCATATTATTATTAACTGATCTTATTTCTATTTTCTCTCTCACTACTACCTACCTACCCCACACCCATCCATCCATCCACCCATTTATCTATCTATCTATCTATCTATCTATCTATCTATCTATCTATCTATCTATCTATCTATCTATCTATCTATCTATCTATCTATCTATCTATCTATCTATCTGTCTGTCTGCCTGTCCGTCCGTCTGTCCGTCCATCCATCCATCTATCTATCTATCTATCTATCTATCCATCCATCCATCCATCTATCTATCTATCTATCTATCTATCTATCTATCTATCTATCTATCTATCTATCTATCTATCTATCTATCTATCTATCTATCTATCTATCTATCTATCTATCTATCTGTCTGTCTGTCTCTCTCTCTAGCTATCTAAACTTATTTTGCAGTTTTGATGCATCACTATACTGCTTTATTTTCTTATTTCTATGTCTCCCTCATCTGTTTCTCGGTACATAAGAGATTAATAGACAAACAGAAATACAGACAGACAGAATGATAGGAAGAAGGATAGGCAAGCTACAGATGAACAAGATTATCTTTGTCCTTATCTTTCTCTCTTGATTGAGTGTATGCTATTAAAATGTAAGTTTTGGGATAAGTTCTAGACTTAAAGGTGTATTTTAAATACGTCACACTCTCTTGATCAGATGTATTTCTTACTTTGTTTTAGTTCAATCATCGGAAGATTTGAAACAACTTTAAATAAAACAGACTTGTTTAGAAAACAATTAAGTTAAAGAAAGTATATTATTTAAATGTGATCGCTTTATGCAAAATATTTTTGGTTTATGTGTGACAATGGATAATACAGCTTTAATATAATATTTGTTCATATAAATAAACAAATATTATATTATCGTTGTGATGTACATTCTTATGCATTGTCACTGTGTTGTATGCTGTGTTATGCATTGTCGCACTTTGTTATAGGTTGGTTTATGAAATGCTATATTGTGTTGTACGTTATATTTATTCATTGTCACACTGTGTTGTACGTTGTATAATGCATTGTAACATTGTGTGCTGCAGGTTGTATTAATTCATTTCATACTGTGTTGTACTTCGCATTTATTCATTGTCACACTGCGTTGTAAGTTGCATTTATTCATTGTCACACTGCATTGTACGTTGCATTTATTCATTGTCACACTGTGTTGCACGTTGTGTTATATGTTGTCATACTGTTTTTACATTGCGTTATATAGTGTCACATTGTGTATTGTACGTTGCGTTATGCATTGTCATACTGAGTTGTATGTTGCGTTATGTATTGTCACACTGATTTGATTGATTGATTGTAGGGGGCGCTTCCGGCTTCCGCCGCTTTCGCGCTGGAATTGTCACACTGTATTGTACGTTGCGTTATGTATTGTCACACTGTGTTGTACGTTGTGTTATATATTGTCACATTGTGTGCTGTACGTTGCTGTGACACCTCTCTGGGCACCCTTCACTCGTTATGGCTATTATTTAATAATTAATAACACATAATTAATTGAAAGTGATCGAGAATCTTAATTTATAGTTATTAATAATTCTCCCACATGACCAACATGTCTTGGCGAATTATAAGGGTGTGGTAAAACTGTACTTTCTCCACAATACTAAGATAGACGTTTTATTTTCGCACAATGATTCTGCAGGTGGAAACTTCTTACTAAAGGTGTAATAAAATCAGACTATCTTCTATACTTAACTAGCCCTCATTCACCTACTTTAACTCCAGTATAAGTGTTAAATATATGTGCAAAAGGTTAATAAATGTAACAATAAATTTATTAAATTAACAATCAAATATACAATATATGAATATAATCAAAAGAATGCTGACATTTACATCACTTCACAACAGTGTTTGATTAAATGTGTCTCCTTTTATCCTAGCATAGACATCAGCAGTCACATTAACATATATATAGTTACTTTGATTAGAATCAAACCCAAGACCCTTTTGTAAACAAGACTATTAAATGTACCTACCCGTCATCTAATTCTCCATTAATATTGATGTACGTTTGTATGTATGTCAGCATATATTACATTTCTTTGTTATGAAATAATGAAAATATGAGAAATATTTAATATAATTTGAAGGGAGAGTTCTTTTCTGCCTATTACTCTGAAAATGAACAAATAGCACGTTCAGGTAGTTTGTGAAGTGCTACGAATTTATTGAACGTACCTAGAGTATCATTCATTCAAATGCATAACTTACCCGCAGTTCTCGAGGCTGTTGCAAAGTATAGAAGAATGGAAAGGTTTTCCATAGTGGGGTATCAGGATTGATTGGACGTAATCCACGTGACCAAGCCACATAAGGAAATCATTCAAAGCATCTCGGATAGGCACAGTTTCTATTTTTACTCCACTGAGATATAATCCTTCGTCGCCCCATGTGAAGCCCATTAAATCTGTGGTCAGCTGCATGGACCTATGATAAATCATCGTTCGTGAGCGTTGGCTTATGTTTGTTGCAATGATGAATATATCACTCACTGACTCACTCACTGATTCACTCACTGACTCACTCACTCAGTCACTCAAAAATGTAGTCACATCATATACACACACAAACATATATGAGTGTTGAATTTATTAACCTATTCAAATGAACATTAAATTAACGATTTTAACAAATTGTTCCGGAATATTCTTCTAATACTGTATGTAAAAGCATTTATGTCTGTAAATTTAAGGTATTAATTCATTAAGACAGACTGTTAATTTTAGGGCTGGCTGTAAACATTTTTCAAAGCACCTATTTAATTTAATTTTATTTAATGGGAACTTGCTCTTTCAAGGTTTTGTTAAGACTGTTACATTATTTTTATTACTGTTTATTACCTTTCAAACATTTTTTTTCGCCATGAATGGCAGCAATGAGAACTATATCTGGCCATACACCGTTTGCCAGCAATCCAGTCGCGTCCAGGTTAAAAAAAAACAATCTGAGGACCTGTCAAATAGCATATAAAGCATGTACTCGTCACGAATGCACAGTGAGGTACATGCAGTGTCAGCAGGTCGGCGAATTGCACGGGGTAATTGTTCACAACACAAAGACACGCGCATACACATTCTCGAATATACACACATAGACAGGAACGAACATATGCCCCCCCCCACACACACACACGCACACACATATGCCCACAAACGCACAAAAATACACATCTTATAGGTTACATACGCACACACTCTCTCTCTCTCTATCTATCTATCTATCTATCTATCTATCTATCTATCTATCTATCTATCTATCTATCTATCTATCTATCTATCTATCTATCTATCTATCTATCTATCTATCTATCTATCTATCTATCTATCTATCTATCTATCTATCTATCTATCGTAAATTATTGATTATCGCATTTGTATATATTTGCTAATCCATTTGTTTGTTTTTAATTAAAAAAAATATTAATTTGAAATATTACAGTACAATATATTTTTGACAGTAACTTTATACCGCACATTTTCGAATCGTCATATGTATGTCGTTGCATTTATGTGTATATATATATATATCAAATTCAAAAGAAAGTGGCTAATTTAGAACATATGCACACCATCCCGTCCCATTGCACACCGACGTCACCACCAGGCAAATAGTTAATTAAATTTGTAAGTTTATTTCGATTAATGAAAAATATTATGAATTTGAACTGTGTCATCTTCAGAAAGTAAGCGTACGGACTTCACCTTTTTAATAAGTTTATTTTTCTGTACTAAACAAATTGCATTTTATTTTATTTGTTACGAAGGTCAATTTGACCTACTTTACTCAGTTTACTTTATAACTTTATACTGTTAGAACAATATCCTAGGCCAATCGTCTGCTAAATGAAATCAAACAAAAATAATCATGTACTTTCAAAATAATTTTCCTTGAAAGAGAAGTTATAAAATGTTACTTACATTCTCAAATCGGCTGTTTACAGTCATTATTGAGTACACTTTCGAATAACTGACTACTAGTCTATATAGTAAATAAGGACAGGTGTGCACAAAGTTTGAAATCCGTGGCGCCATTTAATCAATCGGGTATTCCCGATGTTAGACATCGTCATAAAAGCTGAGGGAGATAATCACGGGTACTATCATAAAGCAGCACAACGGTTTAAGAAGTAAAGAAAATATTTATTCTGAATAAGTATTTGCCTAATAAAGAAATGAAACGGCTTGGCCGATAAATAGTCTCTCAGTCTCTATAAAATTTCAACCAGGAAATTTGAAAAAAATCAATAGCAAAGAAATGTCCTCCAAACTCCACGTGCATCAGTATTAGTGCTTTTGATAGCTTGTACGTGAAAAATATCAGCGATAGTCCCAATGCTCATTGTTAACTTGTACGCTGTATTTTTTTTAAAAAGTGATTAGTACCTCGTATTTAAATGTCCAGTGTTCGATTCTTAATATTCGTACAAATATTCCTTTTCAGATATGAAGATATTTACGTAATCGTGTAATACTTATTGACAAGTATGTCTTTTTATTGAATTTTTATGTTCCGATAAAAGGTCTTTAGTCCTAGATGTTCAATAAATATCAATTATTTTGAAAATCCTGTTCAGGCACCACAGCTTTTGATCTCTTAGCTATCACATTTCACAGGAAATAAAGTAAATATAAGGCGAAAGACAAAGATTCGTTCTGTTTCTATTCGTTGTTGTTTGTATTCGTTGTTGTTTCTATTCGTTGTTGTTTTTACAGTTCCTAATTATCT
Organism: Sinotaia quadrata; assembly: GCA_028829895.1. Lineage (NCBI taxonomy): Eukaryota > Metazoa > Mollusca > Gastropoda > Architaenioglossa > Viviparidae > Sinotaia > Sinotaia quadrata. The sequence continues at coordinate 110,183,029 of CM054181.1, read as the reverse complement.
GAGCTCATTGTCTGAGGTGACTTAAAGAATGTGACAATAATAATTTAATTGAAAACGTTTGGCAATAGGCAACACTCTTATGAACACTACCCTGCAGCCGAACTAAACTTAACTACTACATCGTCATCTGTCTAGAGTGAACCTGGAAATGTTTGTTCAGGATTCCGACCCAGAATATTATAGCAAAACGTTTTACCTCCCTTATTTGGGTTACATTCGAGATACACATAATTGTAATCTCTCTAATGGCAGCAATGCAAAACTCATTTCCTAAGTGAACTGTTGACGGATTCGTGTTCTGTTATTAAGAGTACAAAATAATAAGTAGGAACGTGTGCAAAAAAGCAATTCATTATTTTGAGACACAGTGAATTTTAATGCAGCATCGGACATTCTGAAGTTATACACGTATTGTAGTTGTTAGCAAGAATATGCGAAATACATGCAAACAATAATGCATACATATACATATAGAAACATATCGTTAAATACGTGGAAAAAATGGGGGTCATCTTCACACGTCTGTTAATCCCTTCAACTGTAAGAATGTGTACCATGATGAAGAGTGCTGTCCTAAAATAACAAGTTGTTTCATTGAATAACAAATACTGTTAACTCATCATCACACCCTATATAACGCATAATAATACAAAAGATAAGTTCTTTATGCTATTTTAACGTGGTAACAGATCTGTTTGATATTTAATATTTTTAAAAGTACTATTACAAAATGTTTACTGGTGTGCCTGCTCAGCTTTCATTAATTGAAAAACTGTTCTTGCATATGTTGTTTGGTTGGAATGGACATATATTTGTGCCTTTTGATTCAGATGTTTAGTGTCATTGACTGTTTTTAGAATATAATTGTGCTTTGGGATGCCATATAATTCACGTGTCTAGTAGCATTGACTGTTTTTAGAATGTTGAGTGAAATGTGCAATATTATGTGATTAATGGAGCGCGAAGAGGAAACTAACTTACATTAATACTTCGAATATAAAAGCAGGAATATAAAAGATGCAAGTTAAAGATTATTTATTTCAGTAAAGTAAATAACACAAAGTAATAATTAAACATACACTCTATCTCAATATTCTGTTGAAAGTGTTTCATTTAAAAAATATTCCATAGATACAATAATCCTTAATATTAAAAATATCAAGACGTCACTTTCTGTCTGTTCATCAGTTTTACTCTGAAACTTATTTAAATACTGATTACTGCAATTTGCTTGTAAACTTAAAATAACAATTGGAAAGGAACCTCAAACGCTACTCTTATTAAACCTTCTTCTAACTTTCTATATAACACATGCCGATACATTTTCCAACATACAATTATCCTTCTTATTAAAGTGTCAGATAGCCAGTCATGTCACACCTTACCATTTATTTTAGGGGGAGTAGATTCCTTAGGACATTCCATTACCATACAACGAAAAAGTATGTTGTGTGTGTGGCTTTAGGTTTGGTTTTCATTTTAAAGCTTGTTTAGATTATCAATGCCATATTTTAGTTTTAGATCTTTCTATGACACTTACCTACAAAGGCAATGCTTCAATATGGCGTTATAGATCATTCCTATAATGACCTAACTGTGCGGTCATTATAGGAATTGGTTTTACACGAAAGTTTAACGTGCTGTCTACTATTTGTTGTATGTTTTACTTATTGCTTTTGAACCCAGCTTTTCTTGTGAGTGTGCCTTTATGAGACAAGTTTTGATCAGTATTTAATGGTAGGGGACAAATTAGTTAAAACAATTAAAGATTACTCAGTTTCTATTGCCACTATCTCTCCTGATTCACTCGAAGAAAATTCCAGGAAATAACCGAGTCTCTACTTCAGTCTCTACTGTCCTCGGACTTCACTAATGGCACACTATTAGTTGTGAAGTTTTTTCATATCGTTTCAAATTCTGTTAGTTTGGGTGTATAAGACAACTTCTGTGAAATTTATTTGGAACTATTTTCTATTACGTCATAAAACAAAATTAAAATGCGAACAAACATTAGACTAGCTCTAACAATGAAACGACACACGTAGAAAATAATAGTTTTCCAATAATGAACCTTAAGTGCTTTAATTTCATATGTAACCTCTCCAGGTCAAGGTTTCTTAATCAGGTCTACGGTCAATTTTGATTCCAATTAGAAGTTTCACTTTTTAAAAACATCTCTATTCTAACATATTACTTTTGTATTTGCCATGAGTAGTAAACTTGACCTTATTAATTATTGGATTTTAAAATTTTAAAACAATAGAACGAATTTTATTTTTTCTTGTTTGTGAGTGTCAGACAATACTTATATTTTAAAAGAAGATTCTTTTATATCATTTATTTAAAGCATTGTGCGGAAAATAAAGATTTATTTAAAGTATCGATAGACATCTTAATTACCATTCCACTTCTTATCTTAAATTATTTTAATCATTAACTGAAGTTGTTATCTTAAATTATTTTAATCATTAACTGAAGTTGTTATCTTAAATTATTTTAATCATTAACTGAAGTTGTTCTCTTAAATTATTTTAATCATTAACTGAAGTTGTTCTCTTAAATTATTTTAATCATTAACTGAAGTTGTTATCTTAAATTATTTTAATCATTAACTGAAGTTGTTCTCTCAAATTATTTTAATCATTAACTGAAGTTGTTCTATTAATTATCTGGCGCTCTCGTATTCAGATATATTATTTATATATATTCATTATATAAAAATATTTTAATTTTATTATTAAATATTTATTATACAAAACAGTATCTCAACAGGATCAAACAAAATAATTTGTATTTAATTATATACTTCGAGTACGTATTGACATTCATTAGTCGCAATGATTTTCATAGAGTATTTTCCCCTTTTATTAAAGAAAACGTCACAATAGTAAACACGAAGCAGAAAAAGTCACAGGACGGTAATGGAATTAATGCGCAGATATAAGTGTTCAAATTTTTGCAGGCGTTCAGACTTGGCCAAAAGGAATTCCAGGATCTTAGAAACATTCTATGAAAGGATCATAGCTCATTTTGTTTGTGGTGGGAATTTAAAAATAACTTTTTCTTAAGCACTGATTTCCGTGTAAGAGTTCAAGCTTTTTTCCTGTGCAAACCTCTCTTGTCGATAAGGAAACATGCTTATCTTTTACTGAATTGAGAAAGCTAGACTACGACTGCATGTATTAAAGGTAGGCAATGGATGAAGTCATGTCGCTAGCATATATTGCACTATTCAAGGTAGACTAGACTGGAGCCAAATGTCTAACATTAGTGAGTGTACTTAAAATGGATTCTTGAGTGGAACGGAGTCCTTACCTTATATTGCATTTGTTTAAGCTACAATGGGAGTGGAGCCGACATTTTACAGGTGTGATTTTATGACTGAAGCAGAGTCTCTAGCTTATATTGCATGTGGGTTCAAGCTAAATTATGACAGGAGCAGAGTCTCTAGCTTATACTGCATATGTTCAAGCTAATTTATGACTGGAGACGCGTCTCTAGCCTATACTGCATACATTCAAGCTAAATTATGACTGGAGCCGAGTCTCTAGCTTATACTGCATGTATTAAAGCTAAATTATGACTGGAGCCGAGTCTCTAGCTTATACTGCATGTATTAAAGCTAAATTATGACTAGAGCCGAGTCTATAGCTTATACTGCATTTATTAAAGCTAAATTATGACTGGAGCGAGTTCCTAGCTTAATATTGCATGAGTTCAAGCTAAATCATGACTGGAGCCATGTCTCCAGGTAACTGACTTTGTTATTCTCTGATCTTAATGCTCCCGCAGTAGGTGTATTTAATATGAACAGTTATCAGCAATAAATATAGTTTCTCTGATTTCTGTATTTTGTCTAGAACCTTGTATTCATGCCATGTCAGTATTATGTGGTATTTCTGGGCAAGCTTGGCTGACCGTAAAACAATATTTTTCAATGTCCACTTTACTAGCTAGTGTGCTCTCAAATAATGACTTCAGGATCCTGACGCGATGGATAGAATTGTGGGTCTTGTCTACGTCTTGAAGAAATTTTTCAGCCATTGTGATTAAGTGATAGTCCTCCACTTCTCCAGCTGGAATGACGTCTTTGGCCATCTCTTGAGAATCCACGAATCCACCGATGCACTGTTCTGCAGCTTCTAGCAGTCTGTTAAGACAGAAGTGGTAAATGTATAATGGATGGTTAATACTAATATAACTGAACAAAATTATAATTAAAATTAAAAGTCTTATTTGTAATGGGGAGAAGTGTTTGGACTAATATTTAGACGTACGAGTAGATGTATCCTTTGGATGTTCGTAAAACGATTGAAAAGATTACGAGAATATTAAGATTTCATTTACAAATGTAATAACACTTATTGCCCGCAAACGTAAAGGACTACTTTGAGATTTTTATACGTTGCAAGTGAAAGTTTTAATCATGGACGAATCAATTAATTATTCGTGTCAGCTAAAAACTGTTCATTTTACAAAAGTAAATTTGAATCACAAAAATGTCCTTACCCATTTTATATTTCTGAATTCGGAAGAAATAAATGATGCACACACAGTTATACAGATTACCAGCCCTTCCTGCTTGCAAACACAGACATGTAGGACGATATACGTACACTAAAATACAATAACCATATATTTACGACTGAACAAATGCACTAGACTGCTGAGTTTAAAGTTAAGGAATTAGTTTATATATGACAACTCATTGTTTAGTAATGCTTCAATATATGTTTCTCTCACTATTCTTTACAATGCATTAAATGTCAAATAAATGTAATGTCCCAAACACCAGCTTAGATAAAACTAGTGGAGACTTTCTAGATTCTAATCCTCTTTTTGTCTTCAGTTATCCAGCGCCTGCTTGTATTCAACGCTTTTATTCAACGCCTGCGCGTCAGTCATGAACTCTGGAATGTGTTGTAATATTCATTTTTAATTCAACAAACATTGCTTTTGAAAACCTTTCATGACTTCATTTAATGCAACAAAGTAATGAATTAAGTAATTAACTAAACAAAACTTAGACAAACCTTCATTGTGTTGGCAGTACTCAAAGATATTAAAAAAATAACCCTCTTGGGTGTTTTCTTTTCAATTTCAAAGTACTTAAAAGTGCACTAAATACCCAGATTTCTTGAAACTGTTGCACAGGACAGGTGCGTGGAATATCTTTCCGCAGTGGGATATGAGGATTGGTCGAACGCTGTCCAATTGACCAAGCCACGTTAGAAAATCGCTCAAAGCGTCCTTGAGAGGCACTGTTTCCATTTTGACGCCATTGAGATATAACATTTCTTTATCTGATGTGAAGCCAGTTATTTCTGTGGCTTCTTTTGATACGGGCACAGGAGGCACTATATACCTGCCATGAAAACATATTGCAAAATAAAGAAATTTATTTATTTTGTAAAACTTGAATATATTCTCTCTAAATGAATGAAACACTTGTGAATAATAGAGCATAACTGTAGCAAATACATATTGTTCTTGATGTGTCTGTGTGTATAAGCGCTTGTCTACTTATATTTGCATTAATGTACGTGCTAGAGATCTATGGTATGCATTGAATATCTTACTCCACACCCAGTTCACATATTCATTAACTCACCTAATCTCTTAATTAATTACTTCCTTAAGTATTTAGCAGTGCGTATGCTTACAAGTTTTGACTTAAAAATATGCAATTGCATGGATATAAATGCTCAGAACAGAACACTCTCAGTGACAAAATTATATTGAGCAATAACATATATAATATTGTATCAAAAGAATGTTTTAAAAATAAAAACGTGTAAATACAGCTTTTGAAAGAGATATTCACAATAAAAACGCTAAAAATGTATTTGGAAAAAGCAAATTTAGACCTGGCGGTGTTTTTCATTCACATCCAAATTATTTGAACTACTGTGTGCAAAAATATATACCTTATATACCAGGGGTGCACAAACTTTTTAGGCCAGAGGGCCACATTTCCAATTGAGAGTGCATGGAGGGCCGCAAGTCAGATTGCACATGGATGGCTCAGTAGAAAAAGAACAACACAAATAATGAAATAATGTCTTTACATTCGTTTTTGCCTTATTAACATAGATTTAGTCTTTATTAGTGAGAAGGGTGAGCCTGAATGTTGTTAACAACTTTTGTCAATATTTGGTTCTAGTTTTGTAGTCGCCAGCCTCAAAATCGAACAGAGATTGTTGTCGGTCAAATTCGATCTCAGCTTGTTCTTGTTCATGTTCATTACTGAAAACGTTTGTTCACACAAGTATGGGCTGCCGAATTCTGACAACAACTTGCAAGCCAAGTCCTTGACATTTCTGTATGTGCTCGAGCTGAGACTTCCATAAAATGTTAAAATGTTGTTCTGCTGAAATGATGACTTCAGTTCAGGTGAACATTGAAGATCAATGACCTCCAGTTGACAGTGATCAGGCACGGACTCTACACTACATGAGAAAGGATCGCGAATGAAGTTGAATAAGTCCTTGTTGAAGGCATCAAAGCGTTCAGTAAATTCCTTCAGCAATGTTTCACAATTGCAATGGTATCTGCTGAAGTTACATTGGTACTCCTTCTGAAAAGCTGAACAAATCGGAAAATGACAAAGATTTCCAGCTTGCAAATTCGAACAGAAGAGCCTCAACTTCAACGTGAAGGACTGCAGTTCCTTGTACATATCAAAGATAAAGTGATCTTTGCCTTGGAGACGCTGGTTGAATCTATTCAAGTGATCTTCCATGTCTGTCAGAAATGCTAAGTCTGCCAACCACTGTTTGTCAGTAAACACAGCCGGTCTTTGCCTTTGACAGTAAGGAATTCACAAATTTCCGTTCGCAACTCAACAAACCATTTTAATACCTTTCCTCGACTCAGCCACCTGACATACGGATACGAAATGTCTCGATATTCTGCCTCGATGTCTTCAAGAAATGGTCTGAACTGTCGATTAAGTCCTCTGGATCGTATGAAGTTCACAGAATTAAAAACGAATTTCATTACGTCAAATTTCAAGATTCGTGCACAGAGCGAATCCTGATGAATTATGCAATGGTACATGTGGACACTATCTGTTGGAATTCCAAGCCCCTGCAAATGTGGCAGCAAATGAGCAACAAATTCTGATGCTCTTCCAGTCATAGCAGGCGCACCATCCGTGATAACGCTGGCTAGCTTTGGCACCTGGACGTTTAAGGTTTCCAAGAACGGAAGTCACTCCTCCAAAAATATCTTCACCAGTCATCCGCCCATGTAGTGAAGCCATACCAGCTAATTCTTGAGTTATTTCAAAGTTCTCATCCACTGCACCCACAAAACCCAGCAGTTGTGCTATGTCAACATTGTAAGTGCTCTTGTCCAAAGCAATTGAAAAGTACTTACAGTTAGCAAGTCTTTCACACAACTGTTCACAAACATCTGTTGCTAAGTCTTTGACAGGGCCTTGAATGGTCCTCAGTGAGAGTGGGACTGTGTTGAAAAGGTCCGCCTTTTCAGGACATATTGGACAGCTTGGATGCAGTCTTTGACGAAGTCACCGAAGTCACCTTCAGGTAAACAGCCGTGATGATTTGGCAACAATATGTGCTACTTTGCACCTTGCAGGAGCAAAATACTTGTTTTCTTCAGACTTTTTTGTGAAGAAATGTTGCTGTGCTGACAGACCTTTTAAAAGTTGCTCAATTTTGTTGTTTCTGTCAGCGCCTTTTAAGTCATCAAAAGTCGCAGCGTGCTTTGTTTTGTAATGCTGCTTGCAGTTGAAGTCCTTCATCACAGTAACAGACTCACAACAAATTAAGCACATCGCTGCTCCATTAAAATGCCACATAAAGTATTTAGCCATCCACTCTTCTTTCACCTTCCTTCCCCCCACCCGTCACCTCACCCCATCCCCAGACTGAACTCTGGCTGGCTGCCTGTCGACTTGGGTCTTTCTAATGCTAATTGATGTCACCATACATCAAAGATGCGCAGACACTACTATTTCAACACATACCCTTTGATCAGCTGAAGTGAACAATGTGCCCAATACACAGTGCTCTCACCTCAATACCGCAAGATGCATGCACGGGAAAGCAGACCACTGTTCTACTTCCTTGTTCAGATTAATGTTAAAAGCTCCTTGCAGGACACAAATAATGGTAACATTCTAAAGTCTTCTGGGGGCCGCACCGGGCCCTGTCGGGGGCCGCATGTGGCCCGCGGGCCGCGGTTTGTGCACCCCTGTTATATACCAAATAGATGTACTTCTCTATTACAAACTTTACAGACTTTACTGTATGCAAATATATATATATACCAAATAGATGTACTTCTCTATTGCAAACTTTACAGATTTTACTGTATGCAAAAATATATACCAAATAGATGTACTTCTCTATTGCAAACTTTACAGACTTTACTGTATGCAAAAATATATACCAAATAGATGTACTTCTCTATTGCAAACTTTACAGACTTTACTGTATGCAAAAATATATACCAAATAGAAGTACTTCTCTATTGCAAACTTTACAGACGAGTCCACTCGACAAAATCAATTCTCTTCGGCTAAACTAAATTAGGCGTTAACTACTGATAAGATCTTGACAAAGTTAAAAATAGACAAGACCAGCGGGTGTTCTGCAACTGCAAACAGTTTACTGAGTGTCCTTTACGAACACCGCAAGCCATGTTGATTATAAATTTTCTGTCCACTACAGGACATTTACTCACACCTGCCACAGCTCACAGAAGTGTGAGGTCATAAACAATAAGTTTTTGTACTCTACAGGAGCTGATTATTTTCAATTTGTGTGGCGTTTGGCATATACTGCTCCTCAGCGAACTGGTTTTACTGCTATATGGATCTTTGAATGGCTCTTGGTTCTTTAGGTTATATTGATTCAAATAATTGTCAGTAATCTATTTTAGCTCTGTGGTTATACCTTTCGAAACTTCTGTCACCACAAATGGCTGCAATGAGAATCAAATCTGGCAATGTGTCTTTTGTAGGCAGTCCAGTGGTGTCAAGGTTCAAGAAAACATTTCTGGACCTATTAAAAAACAACAACAAGCCATTATTAGCATGTTCACATTTACTCCAAACGCACATGCATGCATGTAACTTTGAAAAGTGTCAAAAGACCACAAATCATCATAAACATAGCACCGTCTAGCCAAACCATACAATCCATTTCAAAATGTCATTTGTTGAAAGCAAGTATATTGATGAAGGCGTTTCAAATACGTGTACACCCGTACATACATTGTAATAATACACACTTAGCACTATGTGAGTTCATGTATTTTACTTAATGCATTTTTACACGCATTGATAGTTCAGATAACTGTGACGTCAACGCCACCTAGTTGATGGTTATTATTATTATTATTAATTATTCATCCATAACTAATTACAAGCGATGAGAATCGTAATTTACGTTATTAATAACAGCAACACGTTTTACTGATATGTTGACGACAGTGCGTTAGTATGAAGTGACAACCAAAAAGACTTGCTCTGCTCATAAGCTAACGATCTCCTTTATGATTGGACTGGAGTTATGTTCAAATTCAAAGTGATAGAATAGTACTTCTTCAACAAAGAAATTTCCGGTCCACCCCCATTGGATAAAATTGATATGAACAAGTGTGAAACAATTAGTCAGAAAAACTACTCAACCAGTTGGAACTAGTTTGGACTACGTCAGCAATTATCTAGCATAGTCTCAACTCGAGTTGTTTAATCCAACTCAGACACTTACAAATGATTGTCTATTAATATGACTGTGGTGTTTATTTGGTTTTCTTGAAAACATTTTCTCACAAACTACGCTGCAGGGCTACGTGAGCGGAATACTTTAATCAGTTTTAGTAAAATTGATTTAAACAGACTATTATGTATATTACTGCAATTTAGACATCAATACTCGCATTGCTATCTTGATAATATTGCATGACTTTTCAGTACAAAATGTCCTGCAAAACTAAGCTAATTGTACATCTCCAATCTGTTAACAATTCTTCATAATATTGCATGACTTTTCAGTTCAAAATGTCCTGCAAAACTAAGCTAATTGTACATATCCAATCTGTTAACAATTCTTGATAATATTTCATGACTTTTCAGTACAAAATGTCCTGCAAAACTAAGCTAATTGTATATCTCCAATCTGTTAACAATTCGGGTAAAATATTTGCATACGTTATCACATTTACTAGGAAGGAAATGTACTACTAAACATGTAAACATGGGCAACAAGGAAATGTACTACTAAACATGTAAACATGGGCAACAAGGAAATGTACTACTAAACATGTAAACATGGGCAACAAGTTTGGAAACCGAGTATTCCCGATACCAAGCAGGTCGTATACAGTGATGACTGCCGGTTACTAAAATTATCACCGACGTAACCTACATTGCAAATGAGACTAATACTTATCGGCTTGAGTTAGGTCTTGGTTTAGAAGAGCAACTGATATTTTAGTACGAAATAAATTACTTAATGATTAATCTATCATAACACGGTTCACGTTGGAAGCCTTGCAGAAAACAAAAATGTCTTATTTGTTGTATACAGTATTGACTATAACGAGCAAAGCTATTTGAACTCTGACTAGCTTGCCTACAGTCGCGTTAAACGTAAATTTTACATTGATAATTCTAGCAAACAGCATTGATGACGGTATGTTTTCTTAAAAAAACGATGGGTCCCGAATTAGTTATTTTTAAGTAAACTTTTCATATCGTTATTGGTTAAGTTTACATTTTATTTTTGATACATGTATATATTAACAGATATATTAAACTTATTCATAATCGAAATATCAGGCAAAGGAAGATTAACCCACTCTTAGGTACTAAAAGGAACAGGTTAAAATGTAAATGTGTGTATGTGTGTATATATTTATAAGCCTATGTGTGCATGTGTGTGTGTGTGTGTGTGCGTGTGTGTGTGTGTGTGTGTGTGTGTGTGTGTGTGTGTGTGTGTGTGTGTGTGTGTGTGTGTGTGTGTTATCTGCGTGTGCACTTTTAGTCAAGCAGAGATTATACATATTAGTGATGTTACATATTATCTTAGCTGCACTTACGTAACATACATGTTAGTTAAGATGCACTTATGCGCTTCTGTCTATCTTTTGCTTTACTTGTAAGAGTCTGCAAACTCGGCTGAACAGGTTTTATCTGGAATGATATATTTACTTAAGTACTTAATTAAAATAATTCACAGTATCACATGTTTTTTTTTTTCTGCACGCAAAGCAACGACAAAATATATTTCACTGAAAGTTGTAATCAATGCAAAACAAAAATTATAAACTAAAATACAAGGAATATTAAAAGTTGATGTTTAAATAATTCCTGAACAATTATACACAATGTATGTGTGACAAGTATGTAAATAGATAATATTTATCTTTATTACGATAATTATGATAAATTTATCACACTGAGCGTTATTGCCACGAATTATTTAACATTTCAGAATGTGTCTGTTTTGTCCACAGACTGCGTGAAAACATATACTGATTCAGAAATATGTAAATTCAGATGAATATAATTGCACAACACACATTCACAAAACAGAAAAGAAATTCTGCTTGCTAGTTATGTGAATAATGTTTCACTTTTACCGGTTTACTTTCATGAATCCGGAAATACGAACGTAATAGTCGTACTAACCAACCCGCCTTTACTAGTGTTGATTGCCACCGATCCTGACGTCCCCTGTCAAGGTGTATCTACATAGGTTGTTTATATCAACACTCACTGTCTGTCAGGCGTACGATAGTTCTACGCAAGATTGACTTACTGCGCGCGCGCACTTACTGCCTTCAAGGAATCATTTTTAAAAACAACCTTGAACTTTAGACCCTCAATTCCTTAAACGTGACGTAGACAGTCATATTATGTTTTCATATACAGTACATTCTTAATCAGCAGTATCAATCAATATAAGACTGATCAGTATACCTTAGAAACGCATACCCTTTGCACAACAGTCGTACAAAATTAAGAGAATGCAAGGGACTCTCTCTTTGCACCCAGCACCCAGCTTGAAAAAGTGCAGAAGAGATTAACTGTTCAATCGACTTGTACAAATATATTGATTGTCTTACTTATTTTACTTCCCGGTTAGAGTTTCTTACCTTTATATAAGTAATATTCACATTGTACTAAAATATGGAGCTGTTAGGTTTCGTCAACAACCAAACGTTGCAACTCTAATACAACTACCACCGTTCCCTGCAGAAAAAAAGAAATATATGAATGTTTTGCCCGAAAACATTAGTCTATTAGTTGCAATTTGTAACTACTATATAATTTGAGTTTGTATAGTGTATTGTATACAACACATACAAAGCTATTCTTCTGTACAGTATAAGTGCCCCCACCCATCCTCCGTAAAAACGTGGATCTCCCAGAATCCTGGTAAGAATCTTGGTAAGATTCCGAGACCTTGGATCACAACCGACGGTCAAACAGAAATTGTGGAAAGATGCATACTACTCCTCCTACTACTACTCCTCCTCCTACTACTACTACCAATTCATTTTCTTCTACTACTACTACTGATAATAATAATCCTCTGCTAATTCTTACAAGGTCCTTAAATGATTAATTTTTGGAAAGTCCCTAAGCACTCCACAATACTAAATGAACATACAGTAGCGTACGGTGCAGAATAAATATCTATTAGTAGTATAACACAAAGTTCATACAATGCAGAATAAACAACTGCTATAGCGTCACAATAGCTAGAATTAATAGACGTATGCTATGAAAATATGTATATAATAATATATAATACAAAAATGAAATTGTAGCATAAGGTTTATATTTACCGATGTAGCATTGAATGCATTTAGACATGTTGAATAAGAGAAAATAAATACAGGAGGAACGAAAGTAACGATGTGTTTGGAGAACGTTATTGTGCTACTAGTTTACTCTGAGTTCTAAAGTCACTACATATCTGGATATAAGATCACGATAGTACACTAAGGACGTTATCGTGCTACTCTCTCTCTCTCTCTCTGTGAGTTCTAAAGTCACGTCGTATCTGGATATAAGATCATGATAGTACACTAAGGACACTGGTCAGAACTGGAGAGCACATTTCGAGAAGGGTGAGACAGGTCAGGTACTTAGGTCAAAATGAGACCTTGTGCTTGTCTATAGTTTTTCTTTTAGGCAATCTGCTACTGAGTATAATATTTCTCCATGGTGGGTTTGATAGGGGGTGTCACTAATGTTGTGGAGATAATATTTGTTTCGAAGTATTCATTACGCCTTCAGTTTATTAGTCACTTCTCAATGCGTTAGAGGGTAGCATTAATGTTCTTTGGATGGGCAAACATATACAGCTGAGTGTCACTTCTGTGACATTAGATGGTGTCTTTTGATTCTTGCGAGAGTTCTTGTAGATGGACAGACAGATAATGGTCAAGAACAGAAATTGTGATTTTGAAGTATGTGTGTGTATTGCAATTTTTTGTCAACGGCATATATTATCTGTATGCAATCCGTCTGCATTCTATAAATCACTTTATTGGCCATTTATGCATTATAATGTCAAATAGATAGATAATAGATTATACTGTCTGTTGTCTAATTTATTTCGGACATATACTTAAAATGATAATTGACAAAAATGAAAACACATTGTTGAACAAAAAAATCTGCAAACGATTTAGTTCCGTGTAGACAAAAATATGTGACAAAAGGCAAGCCTGAACGTATACTCTACTAACTCTGTCGAAAGACATATTTAAATACGTCTTTAGTCGTGAGACCTGTGTCATTCACGCAATACACACACACACACACGTTCATGTTTTCGGGAATACCAGCGAAGCGAGATACGTTTTCGTGGAGCCTCAGTCGTACGGAAAGCCACTAGAAGTCTCTTCGTGTCACGAATATAGTTACAAGAGGCAGGTATGTACCTCGCTTTTATTTACGTACCTGTCGTTACATTCTCTATTACTTTACAGTTACATGTTGCTTCAGCTTTCTGCAGTTCTGTAAGTGGTAGCTGAAATAAACTATTTGTCTCAGGCAATTTCAGGTGCAGGACCATTTTGCGTACAGGAAGAGATATTTATCATGTGCATGTATGCATGTATGAACTATGCCGGGTAGCGAGTGATATCGACGAGATAATTTAAGCCGGTCTACAAGTGATATATAAACTGACAGTGAGTACAGCACTGAAACTATAATGATCGTTAAAAAGAAAGAAAGAAAGAAAGAAAGAAAGATAGATAGATAGATAGATAGATAGATAGATAGATAGATAGATAGATAGATAGATAGATAGATAGATAGATAGATAGATAGATAGAACAAAAGAACGAAACAACGAACGAACGAACAAAAGAAAGAAAGAAAGAACGAACGAACGGACGAACAAAAGAAAGAAAGAAAGAACGAACAAAAGAAAGAAAGAAAGAAAGAAAGAACGAACAAAAGAAAGAAAGAAAGAAAGAACGAACGAACAAAAGAAAGAAAGAAAGAAAGATAGATAGATAGATATATAGATAGATAGATAGATAGAACAAAAGAACGAAACAACGAACGAACGAACAAAAGAAAGAAAGAAAGAAAGAAAGAACGAACGAACGAACAAAAGAAAGAAAGAAAGAAAGAAAGAAAGAACGAACAAAAGAAAGAAAGAAAGAAAGAACGAACGAACGAACGAAAGAAAGAAAGAAAGAACGAACAAAAGAAGAAAGAAAGAAAGAAAGAAAGAAAGAAAAAAAGAAAGAAAGAAAAAATATGATAGTGGCTGTTCGATTATATTTGCAACGTCATAGCGAACGATCAGAATAGGTGCAAACTTACAAAGCACCAATGCACAGTGCCGCATAGACACATGTATACATGCACATTACTCAAGATCACTGACATGATTACATACACATTACTCAAGATCACTGACACGAGACCGATCTAAGTAAAATATTTTTTTTTTTACTTCGATAACAAGACTTGACGGTACACGGGTACTTGAATGACAACTTCAAAATGAAACTAGAGAAATAGATCATGAATGTTGTTTATATCATATACACACGCGCGCATGTAGATCTATGATTAATTATCAGCCGTATGTGTATAAACGTCACACATACAAACACGTTTTAACAGCATAACAAATACCACCTCTGCACCACTCTCGCCGATACTTATTTCTTGTGGCTATTATAAAATATCTATCGGCCTGCTTAAAATACACCTTAAGAGAAAGGTAAAGTAACAAGCTGTTATCAATTCAGTCTTTTCCACCCCACCCCCACTTATGTACCCCGCATAACACACTGCCACAATTTCTAGAACGCGTCGTTAGGACTGTTCAGTTAGGTTATCGCATGTCGCTACCTACATGCTCGTATCATAATAGTATACCCTGTCATGAACTAGCGAATTCAAGGCGAGTTTAGAAGTAGAAGGAAGCATATCGCCTAACGACCACTGGTGAGCGCAGTGGTGTGCATACCCTTGATAAATGAATTACTGTTTGAGGGGGAGAGAGAGAGAGAGAGAGAGAGAGAGAGAGAGAGAGAGAGAGAGAGAGAGAGAGAGAGAGAGAGAGAGAGAGAGAGAGAGAGAGAGAGAGAGAGAGAGAGAGAGAGAGAGAAGAGCTCACCATCTATATTCTAATGTCACAGAAGTTGTATTGCATGGAACATATGTGGTATACTTTAAACATGTTACATGTTAGTACAAGCTCAAAATTCAATAACAAAGACAGCTTTTAAAAGTTATAATTAAAAATGATAATTCTATTGTCCAAAGAACATTTTTCTAATCGAAGTGCATTGCTTCAATTATACCCTCTCCTCTCTTTTATCTATCTACCTACCTATCTATCTTTCTATCTATCTATGACACCAACGCCACCTAGTTAATAGTTATTATTATTATTATTATGCCTCTTTCCACGACTTCTGTATGCCTGTCGGTTGTTATCCAAGGTCTCGGAATCTTACCAAGATTCTTTGAGATCCAAGGTTTTACGGAGGATGTGGGCACTTCCGAGGAGCGCTGCTTTGAGTAGTGGAGCGATTCTGTGGTTTCCAGGGAGTTTATTCAGGTAGCCTTCCAATTCAGATGTTATGTTCCCCAAGGCTCCTATCACTACAGGTATCACTAATGCTTTTACATTCCACAGTCTGTGAATTTCTTGGTATTTTTGTATTCAGGGAGTTTATTCAGGTAGCCTTCCATCAGGAGGAATGTTCTTGATTTTCCATGTGCATTTACTCAACACACCACGAGAAGCATTCAGAATAATCTTTGAATTCTGGAGACCAAACTCAAGCCACAATTTCCGCCATATTGGTACTCGAACTGAATTTCCAGGAATTAACTTACAGTTCCATGATTTACTGATAATTATTAAGTTGATAACAATGCTGGATGCACTCACCAACATATTCAGAGTACAGTAGTCACTGTCGCATGAAGTGACAACCAAAAACAAAGCTTGCTCTGCAAAGTCAAATTAAGGCAGCACTAAATTTCAAGCATATTTCATCTCTAAATTCCTTTCTCTCTTAGAAGCATTCTCAGCTGACAAATCCTGCAACCATTTTGTTAGCCCGATACACACACAGCATGAGAAATATACCATCAATCAAAATTCACAAGTAAAATGTACAATATAATCAAATTAATGAGCATAGAAATAAAAGTTCAAGTACATAAGCATTCCCTAATTCAAATCATAGATCAATAGGAAACATGTAAGAAATATTCTAAGATTATTCTTCCTTTATCAGTCAGTTAACTTTCCATAAGCAAACGATCACTTTTATGACCGGACTCGAGTTATGTTCAAATTCAAATTGATTAGAATGGAGTATTTCGTCAACAAAGAAACTTCCGGTCCTTCCCCAGTGGTTGATTTCGTTATGTACAAGTGTGAGACTATTAGTCAAAGAAACTACTCATCCGTTTGGAACTAGTTTAGATTACATCAGTAATTTTCTAGCGTATTCTCAACTCGAATTGTTTACTTCCAACTCGGACAAAAAATTCCCCAAATAAGGTGTGTCTAAGGTCGGGTCACTTTAACAATTTAACAATTTATATAAAACTAAGTCTAGAAATAGCGATAGGCAAATTTACTCCACAACACCACAACACTATGTGTGTGTGTGTGTCTCTCTCTGTCTCTCTCTCTGTCTCTCTCTCTCTCTCTCTCTCTCTCTCTCTCTCTCATATATATATATGTCTGTCTGTCTATCTATCCATATACCGGAATATAAGTGTTAATTCTTATAAAGTTATTATTCATCGTTTTATACTCTGGCAGGTTTGTGCATGTTCAACTATGTCACGCCGAAGGTACAAGCATGTTGAAGAGAATATTAAGACAGATACATTATATTGGATTTCTATTTTTAGAAGATAAGAGTAGTTTTACCGAGGATAAAATATTTAATATTCTGACCAGAGAAAATTTATGTCAAGCAGCCATTATTTATAAAGGTATGTATTCTTTACATATTTCAAACCGTAAACGGTTCGTTCAATGTAATACGTTTACCATTCATACCATTCCGACAATCATCTGTTAAACAATATTGACGGCGTACGTAACAAAAAGCAACAATTGTGGCTCTATACTTGTTGTCAAGGGATTCATTTATTTAAATGTATCTGTCAGAATGAAACACAAAGGAACGGCATTTTAATGCAATAAAAGTGTTAATGTTCCATTGTGTATCCGTCTACGTAATACGTCGTGCTTTCTGAACCGAGTGACGAACAGAACAGAAATTTTCAAGAATGCTTGAATACTTCATTGAGTTATCATCATCGTTATTATTTCATTTCTTCTTCTTTTTATTTCGTCGTCGTCGTCATCATCATCATCATTATGATCCCTACAACCACAACCACATATAGTAATAACAATACCTGTTAGAAACTGACCGAAAGAAATACGCGTTAAATAAAAGTAAGTTGAATACTAATATGGATATACTTATTTTTATTCAGTGTCCATGTTTTGATATGCGATTTAAATTTTTCTTTGTATTAATAATATATTAAGAAGTCCTTTGACACGGTAAACTTAGCAATATACATGTTTCATATTTTCTCTTCAAGAGCACGGCATTAATGGCAAGTATTTCGATAAAGAAACAGCCCAACTATTGGAATATCTGTATGAGAATGAGAAAAGGTAAGCAACTGGAAACGTTTTAATGCAATCTTCCTAAATCTATCATGTTGTCTATGACGAATAAATATTTTCATGCACAGCCATTGTAATGGAATTATAAAGCGATTCAGAATATATAATTCTGTCTCATTGCTGTATGCTGCTGCATAACAGGAAACAGTTTATCACAGCACCTGTCCGCGATTTTAATTTGAAGCAGACGCAAACGAATCAATCAATGAACCAATAAAACAAGCAAGCAAGCAACCAGCCAACCAGCCAAGCAAGCAAGCAAGCAACCAATCAATCAATCAATCAATCAATCAATCACGATTTGCACTATCTTTGAATGTAAGCCAGTAAAAGTTAATGTTCTCATACAGATGCTTAATATTTAGACCCCTCCCCAAACGTCTTTAAATATCATTGTTCAGTATCCAATGCACGTTCATAGTAATGTTGTCAAAGAATATTTTGATGTAATTAAGCAACATCACTGCATTTCTTCAGATTATTCTTATATTATGTACGAATAGATAGCTGATATTTGTTGGCATTTCCATTCCTTCAACAGGTCGATGCAAGCGTTTATGAAGACATCAAATCGCAGACAAGCTGAAGCAATCATAGAGTTAGAAACACTTTGTAGGCAAGTATGAAGTCTGTCTTTAAATCTCAAAGACAGAAAAGAACGTTTTCCACTAAGTCACCACAATCCTTAATAACAAGAATTATATTATTGAATACATTTAGACAGATTAATATCTATTTTTGGATTTCTTTATTCCGTCGTGCAGAAACATTACTGATTACATTATATAACAATCAATTAAATACTAATTCATCATTCTCAGAATCACAGGTCAAACAAGCAGCATATTATAATTTTACGTTTTTAGCTGAAATCTGTCTTAACCCCTTGATTTAGAAAGTACTGTTTTTCTTTCGTTTTATGCTATCGTTTGCGCATAAGTTAATTTTAAAGACGAATATGTAATTACTGCAATAGAGTACTGTAAAATAATATTAAGTAACAAGTAGAATTCATTTAGTAAAGGTTGTAACAACATTTAAAAATGCGATTCTACACTAACAGAAATAAACCCGCTCTATATCTCGAAAGTCGGCCCTTCTCTGATATATAAAGCACTGAAAACCAACTTCATTAAATTTCTATTGAAAAACATACAATGCAGTTCCAAATAAAATCAAAACTGTAAGCAGTGCTTGGAAATTATTGAAACATGAAGGTTACATACATTTTTACATTTACCTTCCACAGATTCCCTGGTTTGTACTAGATAATTTGCTTTTGTAATGGAAATACAATGGGACTAAACATAATACTATTTTGAGTCAATATTTCTTCTTACAGAGAAATAAAATCAATATTGTAATGTAATTTTGAATCTATTTTTCTTTATTTCAGAAATTTAAAGTCAATATTGTAATGTAATTTTGAGTCAATATTTCCTTCTTCCAGAGAAATAAAGTCAATTTTGTAATGTAATTTTAAATCAATCGTTTTTATTTCAAAAATTTAAAGTCAATATTGTAACGTAATTCTGAGTCAATCTTTACTTATTCCAGAGAATTAAATTGGCTGTCTGAAAATCTGAAACCAGCAAAAAAGGTCGAATTTCAAAAGGAATCACATCACAAAAAGGCAAATACGTTTGTTCCGTTCGTCAAAATGTGACACATATTTCATGTTTCATATTTCAAATAATCATGTCACTGTCATTCGTCTCAGTTTACGTACTATTAATGCAAGGGAAGTATATTTCATTGATACCATTTCCTTTGTTAAGCGATGTTGAAAATAAATCAATTTATTTTTTCATATCGAAAATAGCTTTCAGTTCAGGGATAATAATACATTTTTCATATCAGTATGTGCTCAGCAACTACGAATTTCGTAATGGAATGCCTATGCTATTAACAGAAGAAAGCAATATGATAATTACACTTTTATATATTCATAACGTTAAATTGACTGCTTTCTTCTATTAGAAAATTTATTTCAAACTTTTATAAAAATGCCAGGTTTTTTGCAGTTAATAGCTAGTAACGTTTTGAGAATCTGGTATTAATTTGTTACTTATTTATGTATGCCAATTATTAAGAAGTTAAGGACTGAGCTTGATATTTTTTAATATGTTTTATTATTTATAATAAAAATAATTTATAATAATTTTTTCCTTTGGTCTAATACAGTATATCATTAAATTCATATTGCACCAATTGTTACGAAATAAAAAGTATTAATGAAATATATTATGTATATTGAAAATATGTTTTGTAAATTTGTGAGGAATCGATTAGCAATCTGCTTTAGGTTTGAACAGTATCTCAGGTATTAATGACACTCACACTCACAAACAAGATTAACTAGTATTAATGACACTCACACTTAAGCTCACAAACAAGAAAGATGTATTTAAAGGATTAATTTACAAAATACATTTACATTACGGCAAATATAAAAAAACCTTCGGCCACTCATACGTAGATGGATTATAAATGTTTTATGACCACAAAACGAATTAAAGAGCAATAATGTCGAACGTATATCAGTGGTGGTGGAAAATAGCTATTTAAATGAAGTACACCAATGATTATTTTTTTTTAGTAACATTCTTAGTTAAAATAAATAAGTATATGTATTATTTAATATTATGACGAATATTTATTGTATGATAGTCACGATCCTTTTGTTGTCACGTCACCAAGGTAAAAACAAAATGTATCTAATTGCTTAATATTAAAGTGTTATCTTTGTTGTCACGGCACCAAAGTAAAGACAAAATGTATCTAATTGCTTAATATTAAAGTGTCATCTTTATTGCGTAATTATTATACAGATTGTTCTCGACCCCGTTCATGGAAACATCGTGTTACCCCCTCTTTGTGTGGCCGTCATTAACACCCCGCAGTTTCAACGTCTGCGGTACCTGAAGCAGATGGGAGTTACTCCTTATGTCTACCCAGGTGGATCGCACAGTCGATTTGAACATTCTCTAGGGTAAACACAATTTTAATTCAATATTTATGAGCTGACGCCACCTAGTTAATGGTTGTGATATTTTAAATGAATTAATCATACATAACTAATTATAATTGATTAGAATCTTAATTTTTGTTATTAATAATTCTCCAGAAGACACCACTCGTCTCTCTCGCTTGGCGGATAAGCGGACGGTGTAAACGTTTTCTCTCTTCCACAACATTAAAGACAAACATTTACACTCACACAATATTTCCATAGGTGGAAATCCTCTTAAGATTTACGAGAACAATACCAGCCAGTGTGCTGAGATCAAAAGAGTATATGTTGTAGAGAATTCTATTCTGATCACTAGAATTTAGTGTGGCAAGAAGCATGGTCATGAAAAGTCGCATGTAGCTTAATGCTGGATTAACTGACTGATTGAGAGAGATAATGGGCTTTTTATTGCTATCTATATGTTGTACTTGTGTTTTACTAGAGATTTATCATGTGAGTAGACTATTATTTCTACAAATGTTTCTACTAAGATGCTCGTATATAGTATGCTAAACTCTTAAAATTATTACACTATATTTATTATGCTGTATGTGTGTATCGGGCTAATGAATATTGTTGCTGGAAACTGTAAGATGAAACTTGAATATAAGAAAGAATGGAGTTAAAAATGGAATAAAATGGAAACTTAGCGTTTGTACCCTGATTATACTTTACAGGAACAAAGCAGACTTTGTGTTTTCTGAATCTCCTGGCTTACTGATTATAAACAGCTATGACCATGGTAGACGCGAGAATCACACCTACAACAGTGTGTAAGTGTAAGGAATACAGTACACTCCATCGATGTATGCTGTTAATGTATGCTGACACATCAAACATTTTCTGGTAAAAGGAAGTTACTGGAAATTGCTACAATTGTTGTTCTGCTGGAAGGAGCTGGTACTGTGAATGAACACCCAGGTAGGTTTGAGAGAATAGCAGTAAATCAGTATTTTACAATACTGGGAGGGAAACATATGAAATTGACGTGGACAATAAACTTGTGACTTTGATATGAAAAGCAGGTGAAAAAGACTATTGTGGCTTTGTCTTTACATGGTTATGTAGAAGCTATTATAACTTATCTCTAATAACTGCATTTCTATTCTCTGATAAGAACTATTTGTATTTACACGAAATTGTTGAACTGTGTTTTAGGATATAAGACTGTATAGATATTGTATATTTTTTTATTGTTGTTTTAATAAATATTTTTTATATTTATTGACCTTGAAGATATTGATAATGAACATTGGAGAATATTGGGTACATTGGGTGGATAGGGACTCGCTAAATATAGATTAAAGATGGATTTGTCTTCTCCTTTAGTAAGATGTTTTCCACCTACGAAATACTGTGTGATGGAAAATGTTTGTCTTTAATGTTGTGGAAGAGAGAAAACGTTTACATTATCCGCATATACACCAAGTGAGAGAGACGAGTGGTGTCTGCTAGAGAATTATTAATAACATAAAATAAGTTTCTCATCATTTGTAATTAGTTATGGATGATTAATTTATTATTATTAATAATATTATTATTATTAATAATAATAATAATAATAATAATCATCATCATCAACTAGATGACGTTGGCGTCACAGATCACCTAATCAGCTAACCTCAAACAGACTTTCTGTTATTGCTACTATTTCTACTACTACTGCCAGTACTACTGTACTCAATTAAAGAAGTGATAACCTATAACATCTTGTGATTTATGTAAAGGTAGAGAGCTGGTAGTAGGAAAATCATGAATTACTATTCTTTGAGCAAATTGTTGTGCGGTGGTTGCAGAGTTTGTTACCTGGCAGGTGAGCTTTTGAAAAGTCTGCGGGACGTGCACAAAGGTGAAGACCACGTAGAGATCAGCAAGGAGGACGAAATTTGCGTGCAGATTGCCGGCCTTTGTCATGACCTTGGACATGGACCATTTTCACACATGTTTGACGAAAAGTTTATTCCCACCGTTCTTCCGGAATACAAAGAGACGGTATGCAAAATACGTGTAGCATAATGTGTATACAAATAATTCTGAAGCTTGCTTGCCTAATATAAATTGGACAAATACTGTGTAATTTATTATTTATGTGTATAACAAACACTTTGAATTTATCCGCCGTTTTTAAGTAACGATGGCGTGATGCGACAGTCACCTTAAGGTTTCAGTGCAAGTGGTCTAAGCCCCAAAACAAACACTTTAATTAGGATATTAATGTGTATGAAGAGTTGAACCACCGATGTATATATTCGCAACTTGGGTAACTATTCCATTCTGCAAGCCAGTAAATGTAGAGAACCCAGTTTTAATTTTCTTCTCATCTCCATTACTTCAAACAGTGAACCCTATCCTCCTGTCTGCCTTGACTCATCTCCCTTACTTCAAACAGTGAACCCTATCCTCCTGTCTGCCTTGACTCATCTCCTTTACTTCAAACAGTGAACCCTATCCTCCTGTCTGCCTTGAATCATCTCCTTTACTTCAAACAGTGAACCCTATCCTCCTGTCTGCCTTGACTCATCTCCTTTACTTCAAACAGTGAACCCTATCCTCCTGTCTGCCTTGACTCATCTCCTTTACTTCAAACAGTGAACCCTATCCTCCTGTCTGCCTTGACTCATCTCCTTTACTTCAAACAGTGAACCCTATCCTCCTGTCTGCCTTGACTCATCTCCCTTACTTCAAACAGTGAACCCTATCCTCCTGTCTGCCTTGACTCATCTCCTTTACTTCAAACAGTGAACCCTATCCTCCTGTCTGCCTTGACTCATCTCCTTTACTTCAAACAGTGAACCCAATGCTCCTGTCCTCTTTCATTCATCTCCCTTGCTTGAGGGATCGAACCCAGTCCTTCAGTCGTATTTCAATTATCTTTCACATTACAACCAGATCTTCTAAGTGTTTTGCATCAATTTTAATAGTTGATGAATCATCCATCTTTCAATTTTAGTTCTACGTTTTTCTTATTTCAAGTCTTAATTATTCTTTTGTAAAATGTGTCATATTGTGCAGTTACTTCAGCTTTTGATAGTATTTTGAAAGTACAACTATTGAATCTGATAGGAAGAAATGCTAATAATATTTTAGCATGTGACCATCAGGTGAATATTTTACTATCCTTTTAGAAGTCATGACACATCAATAGTATTGTTTCATGGTTAATCCAACAAACATTTCATTCTTATTGATCTATCTATCTATCTATCTATCTATCTATCTATCTATCTATCTATCTATCTATCTATCTATCTATCTATCTATCTATCTATCTATCTATCTATCTATCTATCTATCTATCTATCTATCTATCTATCTATCTATCTATCTATATCTATCTGTCTATCTATCTATCTATCTGTTTATCTATCTATCTATCAATCTATGATTTCACTTACGTATCCTGACATTTGATGATCCGTGACAAGCCACATGATAATCTTCCATATATTAGAAGTGGTCCATCACAAGAAGTTATCGATTATTAATCCATATATTATTGTTGATTATTGATATATAATAATAAATATATCTATGCTAATTAAAATTGTATAAACTGAAGAATGATATAAGTACATATCATCATAGTAAATGATTAGGATATAAAATTGTACAATAACATTAATGATTAACATGTAAAACGGTACAATAACATTTGTCTTTTTGGCATTTTAGCTCTATATAATTTTCATATCTGCATTTTGATAATCACTTTCACCAGCATGAAAAACGATCTGTGGAAATGTTGAACCATATGTTTCGTGATGGAGCGAACAGATTAGTAAAAAGATTCAGAGATTATGGACTCAGGAAAACGGACTTCATATTTATAGAAGAACAAATTTTTCAACAAGCCAGTGAATATTTTGAGGTTAGTTTATAATATATCATTTAAATATTCATAATGCTTGATAAGTGAGAACTAAGAGCACATCCACGAAATCTAAAGCATTTACAACATATATGTACACAAACAAATCTCTTTTACTCTCTCTATACCTACCTACCTATCTATCTATCTATCTATCTATCTATCTATCTATCTATCTATCTATCTATCTATCTATCTATCTATCTATCTATCTATCTATCTATCTATCTATCTATCTATCTATCTATCTATCTATCTATCTATCTATCTATCTGCATTCAAGATGAAATATATATATATATATATATATAACCCTATTTCCAGCGTTAGGTAGACCATGCTTAAAAACCAGCATTAGGTGGACACAGTGTATATCCCATAATAATAATAAAATTAACATTTTTTTTTCACATTCTGCTTTTAGACATCACTAATAGCAAACGTACTTAATTTGAAGAAAAAACATCAAATAACAAAAAATATACATGTTTTGTGGTCTGCCTAATTCCTATAACCCTAAAACCAGCATTATGTAGACAAACACATACACTTAAAAACCAGCATTATGGGACTCGTACTTAAAAACCAGCATTATGTGGACACTTAGTTAAAATGGTCAATTTTATAGTTGTAAACAAATGAATCTTTTTAAAAACCATGACTCTGCATAAATAAATGTATAGGTTATAAATATAAATCAAAAGTAGAAGAATACATTTGCTTTAATAGATATTTGTATAGATGTATCTCATTTTATAATCTAAAAGTCCACAATTTGGTATGAATAAAAATATATTGTTGAGTTTTTATATTGATTTATTACTATTTAAATCAGGATATACATTTAGAATCATGTTAAAGGACTCCAAACTCAATTAAATCTTGAGTTTGGAAAAATATATGTTTATACTTAAAAACCAGCCTTAAGTAGACATCATTTGCTTAAAAACCAGCCTTAAGTAGACATCATTTGCTTAAAAACCAGCCTTAAGCAGACATCATTTGCTTAAAAACCAGCCTTAAGCAGACATCATTTGCTTAAAAACCAGCAATATGTGGACATATATGTTATTCTAATAAATGAAGCTATATTTCATTATTTAATGCCATTGTCTCATTATTTAATAAATTGTTCAAATTTAAAAGCATGTTAAAAGGTCCAAAATTTAATTTGGTATTAAAATTGGAAAGTAAATGTTTTAAAAACAGCCTTAGGTGGACATTATGTGCTTACATACCAGCAATATGCAGACAACATATATGTTACTCAAATAAATAAAGGAAAGCAAGGTTTCCTTAATTTATCACTATTTCATACAGGTTTAAAGTCAAAATTAAATTAAAGGACCACAAAATCAATATAGTGTTGACTTACAAAAATAAAAGCTTTTTTCTTTTAAAAACAACCTTATGTGAGCATAATTTGCTATTAAAAAATTTAAAAAGTAAGCATACCTGTAAGTTAATTTTGGAAATAAACTTGATTTTTCTATATTTTTTCTATATTTACTATTAATTTCTCACCATTTAAAAAAAGATTCAAACTCAGAATCATGTTTAAGGACCCCAAATTTAATTTGGTATTAAAGTTGGAAAGTAAAAGTGTTATGCTTATAAAACACCCTTACTTGTACAATGCAAACTTTGAAACCAGCAATGCAGCAATATGCAGGCAACTTAAACATTATTGTAATAAATAAAGCAACGTTTCTTAAATTTATTTCTATTTAATGCAGGATTCAAATGCAAAATCATTTTAAAGGACCACAGTTTCTATTTAGTGTTGAATTTGTGAAAAATAAGTGTATGCTTAAAAATCAGCCTTACGTAGACATTATTTGCTTAAAAACCAGCAATACGCAGACATTATTTGCTTAAAAACCAGCAATACGCAGACATGTATATGTCATTCTAATAAATAAAGCTAAGTTTCTTTATTTAACATTATTGTATCACTATTTAATAAATTGTTCAAATTTTAAAGTATGTTGAAAAGTCCCAAATTTAATTTGATATTAAAATTGGAAAGTAAAAGGTTTATGCTTTAAAACCATCCTTTGGTGGACATTAAGTGCTTAAAAACCAGCAACATGCAGACCGCATACATGTCACTCAAATAAATAAAGTAATGCTTCTTTAATTTATCACTATTTAATACAAGATTTAGATTCAAATTCATGTTATACGAGACACTAAATCAGTAAATGTAATTTAGTGATGAGTTTGGAAAATTAATGTTTAATGCAACTAGAGGTACGTGGACAATATTTGCTTAAAACCAGTGCTATGCAGATAAGCATATATTATACTCTAATAAATAATGTACATGTTTCTTTATTTAAAATTATTTTCAATAAACTAAAGAAACATAGTGTGTAAAAAGTGTATTATCATTTTGGGGAAGAGTTCGCATATTACGTTTAATATAAAACGATCCGAAATGTAAGGATTTCACCAGGTTCTTGAAGTGTTATTCCAAAATAAACATTATCGGATATGTTACTTATTACTGATCCATGAGTAAGGCCAGTAAGTAGTTTAGTGATTATATTTAATTAATTATTATACAATTGTTGCACAAACCAAACAGCAGACAATGCGGTGGTTGATAAAATATTTTCACAATTTAATAAACATCAAAGAACTAAAGCCGCAAACATGTTGGCTGGGCTTGGCGGTGTTGTAATACAGTGTAACCTAATTCGTGATATTACGTCACTCGGGGTATTATGGGACAATGTGTATTATCGTACAAACAAATAAAAATTAGTAAAACTATTTAACGCAAAGTAAAAACCTATAGATATTATATCCGTCCATTATTTTGAATATATCTTAATAATGCATTCCATTTAATATTCGTCCCATAATAACCCAACCTTTTACATTAGACATGAATAGACGTATATGTTCACGAAAAAAGTCAAATATTGTAAAAAGCCCACTATTAATGCAATCCGATTTTATGGACCCCAATTATCGCCTTATAGCGATATTTCACTGTACTTAGATTTATTTATGTAACAGCGGTGATGAATTAAATTATAACTATAAAGAGCTGTCTTTAAGTACGATTATAATTTAGAACGATAAGGCTTGGGGCGACACTTGTTTATGGGTGAAGGCCGAATGAACACGTAAATTATACTGTCCATAGATAGAAACTGTTCAGTGCTCTTGCACCATAAAACAGTAAAGTCGCAAGTCTAAAATAAAAATTGAGTAATGTAGAATGGACTCCTCAAGATCCATTCTGTTAAAACTTATAAAATGAAGTGGATTTTGAATTAAAATTTCTATTTAAGAAATAATTGTCATAAATTGAAGGACTTAATTAGTGTCTGAAGCAATATTATTGAACTGAAGAACAACCGCAATAGGACAGCAATTCTTGCTTAATTCAGGGGCTGAGTTCGATTCGTGCCAGGATGGATAGTGTGATTCTTACCCCATCCCCAGATAAGGTTCTAGGCTTTGTATCTAGTCCATCAAATAGGACAAACAAAATGGTTAGTTTACTAAAACAGTTACGTTTACTAAAGCTCGTGCAAGCCTGGCAATTAAAGAGCGAAGAATGTCTCCGTTGGTTACTCACTGCCTGACATAATTGCACATAAAATTGATACCCCTCCGCCTCGTAAAAGATGAAGAAAAGAATAGAAGTATTTGCTCTTGCCATGAATCAGTGCCACCGAATATTTCTCTCTATTAAGAAAGCTAATGATAAAGTAATCAAAATAAATGATCTCTTACCTTATTTTGTAGACAGTACTGCAGAGATTAGCTGAAAAACATCGATCTGCAGTGTACATGCTTTCTGTTTCGGAAATAAGTACAGTCACATATCCTTTATCTTTTTTTTTTTTTTTAAGTGTGAGAACTGAATGATGAAAACCGCTGATCTTCGAAAGACTGGAAATAAAGTCTGATAAGTTCGGGTCTACTCAGTCACTTTCTCTTTTTTTTACATTCATTTAATGCCCTCCCTATTCAGAGCGAAACATGATGACTAATTTAAACTCCTTTATCTCACCCTTTCCCACAGACTCAGATGATATATATAATATACTTTTAGAGAGAGAACAGATAGATCGTGGTAACAATTAAAAAGAAAGGTGTGGTTTGGATGGAACAAAGGTTCACTGTGCATTCAACCATCAATCAATCAATGCCAAATCCCTAGGACTGAAAACGCCTGAATTTTATTGGTAGGTATTGCTTGGTACTGCGGACTGGATAACAAAAAGATGTATAGTTTGAAAGGAAGAGAAATAATAGCATGGAGTTTAATTGTTGAGTTTAAGCCCAAACTCTGGTATATCGTTTTCTCTTTCCGATTTTTAACTATCAAGGGATCATCAGCGTGAGTGGTACCACTCGGGAAACAGTTTATTGTTTTTATTGAATTATAATACTATTAAAAATATGAATGAATTATAATTTTATTTGACTGATGAAACTTGAAAATGCAGATATATACGAATATAGACTTAGTTATATTAAGTTGTCTGTGTTGTTTATGAACGGACGCGTAGTTCCTGTTAGCAAGTGAACGCATAAGGATGTGAACTGTAAAGCATGCCTTTAGGGATTAGGGATTAAGATTATTGGTCTTTCGCGTTGGCGTGCTGTTCAAGACGCTGTGAAGCGTGAACAGAAGGTACTCGGACAAAGCAGAGAGTAGGACTGATTGATTGATTGAGTGTAGGGGGGGGGGGAGGGGCGCTTCCGGCTTCCGCCACTTTCGCGAGCGTAGGCCTGAGTGTGCCTAACTCTACATCAAAGTTATACAAAGTACCGCCAGCTAGACTTGCTACCTTAGGTGATTGTTGACACAGAAACTTAGATAATCAAAGAGATTAGATTCTCTCTTCTCTTGTTAATTTCTTTTCTGTCTCTGTCTCTCTCTCTCTCTCTCTCTCTTACACACACACACACACACACACACACACACACACACACACACACCCCCCCCATAACTTGCCCATTTGAAACATATTCACGTTTTCACAGAATGAAGTCTTAGGAAATAAAGTCACAATGAAAAATGTCACCGGAAGTAAAGTCACAATATATGTTTAATATAAAGTCGTAAGTCAGTGTGATTGTGTTATACTGTTTATTAACTGTAAGTGAAGGACGAAATGTCACGGAGGTTAACGGCTCGCTGAAGATGTGCGTGGTTCAAATACAGTTCGGGGTGAAAAAACGTTAATAATTATAATGTATGCGTGTATGTCCGCTATTGTCTTTGGTGTGCACGTGCGTGTATTTTATATACCGTATAAATGCATTCTAAATCATACATTTAGTTCTGTTTGTATTAATTTTATTTGTAAGTCCATATATATGTTCATTATTTACTGAATAACAGTAAAAGGAAGTAAGCGGCGGCTCTGTTGGATCGCGGTTCGATTCTCCCTCGGGATTAAATATGTGTGTGTGTGTGTGTGTGTGTGTGTGTGTGTGTGTGTATGTGTGTGTGATTTGTCCGTCGTATACATATTATAATCCATATTATAATTCACAATTTTAATAAAATGATTTATTCATACATAGTCATGTTTTATGCTTATAGTCCATAAACACGTATATTATTGACTGAATAACAATAAATGACAGTTAGCGATTGCGCAGATTAACATATCGCCCAAGAGGATCGTGGTTGTGATTCTCGCTCAGAGTAAAATATGTTTTATTTTGTTTTTTTTTGTGTACGTATGTTTGAGTGTGCTCGCGCGCGCGAGTGTGTGTGTGTGTGTGTGTATGTGTGTGACTGTAAATTAAAAGAATGTGCCTCTTATCTCTCCGACACAACTTACATAGTAAATATGACTTAAACTTTAGCAGTGGATATTACTGACAGTATATATGTATACGACGGACAAATCACACACACACACACACACACACACACACACACACACACACACACACACACATTTAATCCCGAGGAAGAATCGAACCGCAATCCAACTGAGCTGCCGCTTACATCCTTTTACTGTTATTCAGTAAATAATGAGCATATATATGGACTTACAAATAAAATTAATACAAACAGAACTAAATATATGATTTAGAATGCATTTATACGGTATATAAAATACACGCTCCTGCACACCAAAGACAAAAGCATATATTATTAATGTTTTTCACCACGAACGGTATTTGAACCACGCACATCTTCAGCGAGCTGTTAATCTCCGTGACATTTCGTCCTTCACTTACAGTTAATAAACAGTATAACACATACATACTGACTTACGACTTTATATTAAACATATATTGTGTCTTTATTTCCTGTGACTTTTTTCCTTGTGACTTTATTTCCTAAGACTTCATTCTGTGACTTTTCCCCACTACAAATGCAATAACACACTGGCCCTAGTTTTTTTCCTCTATATAAAACTTGATTTGATTGATTGAATGTAGGGGGGGCGCTTCCGGCTTCCGCCGCTTTTGCTCTGGGTGGAGGGGTTGTGGGGGAAAGGGAGGGGTGGTTTACCCCCCTGGCTATGTCAACCTAGTTTTTATCTATTATTTCCAAATGGTCAGCTGTCCGCAAAGTTGTTTTTACTGTTTACTCATTACCTCATGTCTGGCCCGTCAAAATTTTCTAGGTCTCTGAGCTCTTGTTGTTCGGGTAATTATTATTATTAATTATTTTTTTTTAAAAAAAACAAACAATATATCCAACACCCTTCTTGTCTTTTCCTTACTTTCCCCCCTTTTGTCACGTGGAGAGTTAATTTTCCTCAACTTTCTTTTGTCAACTCAAAGAGACCATCCCTATTGTTCTCATCTTAACGGTTTATAGTGGGTTTCCAAACACCCCGGACCCCTGTCTCCTTCCTAACAGCCAGGCGGCTTATATCAAAAGTTAATCCTTCCTCCTCGTCTACACTCGAACACGTGAGAACAACAGTACCGATCTTTACTACTGACTGGCGATTGTTGTGCAATCAGTCGGAAGTCCTGCTATTTTTCTTAGCAATGTTACTCTTAGTGAATGGCTACGCATTCCTTCGTACTTCCACCAAATCAACACTGCAGGCATTTATGTACACAAAGGTGTGTACGGTAGACCCAACAGCTCCATACACAATTGTCGTGTTTGAAAAACAAAGGGGTCATTATACGTATATCGAAGGACAGAAGTTATATGACATACATTTAGATACAAAGTGTTACTCGATGCTATTTTTACTGCAATATTTAAGTCATTAAAACACAAAATTTAGCAGAAACAAAACCTAAATCAGGAATACAAGTAAAAAAGTTTTAGAATATATTTATATTTGTTTTTTTTTTATTTACAGCTAATCCTAACCCTAACATTTCTCTAAAAACAACAAAAACAAAACTGTCTCTAAAATTCCCTCATATTTTTTCTCTAACCTAAAACAAGAGAGTTGTGTATTGAGTCGCTTCTAATCAACGGTGAGCAATGAGCGGGAAAATATCAGGAAAAAAGTCACAGGAAAAAAGAAAAGTCATAGGAAATAAAATCACAAGAAAAAAGTTACAGGAAATAAATTCACAATATAAAGTCAAAAGTGTCAGAGTGTATATGTTATAATACTTATTAACAGTAAGTGAAGCAGGAAAAGGCAAGGAGGTTAACTGCTCGCTCAAAATGTGTGTGATTCAAGTGTATTTTATATACCGTATAAAAGCTTTGTAATACATACATTTAGTTAATTAATTTTCAGTGTAAGTCGGTATGCTTGCTTATTATTGAGTGAATAACAGTAAATGGAAGTAAGCGACGGCTCATTAGGATCCTCGTTCGATTCTCGCTCGTTGAGGGTAAATGTGTGTGTGTGTGTGTGTGTGTGTGTGTGTGTGTGTGTGTGTGTGTGTGTGTACGTACTTGCGAAGTTTCAGTTCTGCGGTAAATTGCTTTATATGCAAGTTGCTGGAGTCCTTTCAAGTCTTCTATAAATGTTTCAAACTTGTTCTACCAAAATTGATCAGAGGCTCCCACTTTATACAGTTTATCAGCTATTAATTATTCACTGTGTTAAATTTGTAACCAGAAAACGTTAGTTTGCCTTCACTCGTGCGTATAATCCAGCTAATCAAACGTAGGCATGACATTTTAAGGAGTGTGGCATCTTGGAAGAGCAAAGAGCACTTACTTCGCGATCAATCGATTCACCGCACTCCCTGCAAAGTAGTATGTGCTCTGTGTACATAGAAGCCTACATAACTTTTTCTTGTTTTCAGTGTTTCAAGCCGTAAGTAAGAAGGAAATACGCAATGTAATAACCAAACTGAAACTGAAACAAGCAAACTGAAACTTACTTAAAATCATGTGAAATATTGAAACTCGATTTGACAGTTATTTCAAAACTTTAATTAAACTAGTTTATTTGATATTAGGAAAAATATTAAAAGTTTAAACTAGTTTCATATATCATCAAATAATAAGAAAGCTTCAATTAATAAACATTTCTATATGTGCCTTTGTACTTAGTAAGAAGAAGTGGCAGGAGAATGACCTGCTGTTTATTAGTCATATGCTTGAATCATGAATCTATTTTTATTAATGCTATCATCCTTTTAGTTCATTCATATGTAATGCTTGTCTGTAAATGAGGTCGTGTGGTTTGCGTGGAATGTGTACACGTTAATAAAACAAACAGATAGAGAGAAACAGAGTAGTAATTTACTAGATTATATTGTAATAATTCAGTGAATACACAAATGCGTTCATTTTTAAAGACACAAATGACATATTATCTTGCTAATCAGTATTGGCATACAGCTTAATTTTCGCCAAACATTTTTATCTATCTCTCTATTGATTTGACGTTAAATTGCTCGTAACATTGAGTAAGCAGATGCATTTCGATACGTGAAGAAAAACAAATTTAAATGTGTAGTTTGTTTGTTTCCATTCTATTGGTTATTTTTTCTTTTCTTAAGGAAGATTAAATCAGCAAACATTTTTTTGTTTATAAAGTGAGTATGGAATGTCGTCTTTGTATTTAATAAAAAATGGCAAGAGAATGACCTTACAATAACTTTAGTATAATATTTTAACTTTATGCGCCCAATTATGAAAAAAACTACATTGTCTTCTTCTGCTTTGGTTTACAGAGTGACCAATAATATTTTAAAGATATCAAACGTAATACTAATTTACACCATCTCTGTTATAGAAAAATAAATATGGAAATACAGAATCTGAAATCAGTGAAACACGACTATAAAGAATAGAGTAAGCGATATCTTTTATTCAAATAAAAGTGATCATTGCTTAGAGAAACCTCTTAAAGCGTTCTAAAAGGAAATAAGCATTATTTAAACTTTTATTATGTTAATTAAGTAATTGATTTAATTAAAGAAAATAAAGGCACTCTGATAGGTTAATTATTTTGATTTGTTGATTCTGCTTAACAATATTATTATTTTTAAAATCCTCCTGCTTTTATAGAAAGCAACGCTAGCGAATTGCGTATAACGTACTAGCTAGACTCGCTGAGATCCTACATTCAAACAAAGCGACAACCAGTACGAATAATATAAAAACAATCAGATAGACGAGTATATATGGATAGGTAGATTGGTAACTAGTAAGATAAATAGATGGATAGAATTTGGATGTGAGAGTAGACAGTTCCATCGAAAGACAGATGCACGTACAGATCGACAGACAAATAGGCAGAAAGATAGATAGATAGACAAACAGACAGACAGACGGGTGGATGGATGGATAGAAAAGAAAAGGAAAGAAACAGATAGACGGGTGGACGGACGGGCAGGCAGATAGAGAGGGGATTTTGACATTGATAGGAGACAAATATATAACGTTAATGATAAGAATAGATAGATAGATAGATAGATAGATAGATAGATAGATAGATAGATAGATAGATAGCGTGGACTACTCGCTCTCAGAATTGGAATGCATTCATGCAGAGATTCATTCTGTTGTCGTATTTTTCCAACATCACTTTCACGCCTTGTGTACCACTTAAAATCCTTAGACAAAAGACGCTGGCTAAACAACCCTTCCTTGGTGTGAGTGAAATCAACTTTCAGTAAAGAAGAGACTTAGTGAGCTTGGAGGGAGGTTTCTCGCTGGCGGTACTTTGTATAACTTTGATGTACAGTTAGGCAATGCAGCTTGAAGAACAGCACGCCACGCGAATAATCCCCAATCGTCATTCCCCCCAGGCATGCTTTTGCATTCACTTACTGACAGGAACTACGCGTCCGTTCATAAACAACACGGACACCTTACTATAAACTAAGTCTTATATTCGTATACATCTGCATTTTCAAGTTTCATCAGTCAAATAAAATTATAATTCATTCATATTTTTAATAGTATAGTTCATTCGAAGTGAGCTTACTTCATGACATAATATACTCACAGTTACCAATCATAGTTATCAAACAAAAAAACCCTGCTTTTAAAATAAGTAAAGCAATGAGAGCCTTGTTTAAAACATACAATAAAATAGTACAGTATTTTCAAATACACTCAACAACATTAGCAAAACATACTTGGTAAATTTATGAGGTTTCTATTTCTGCATAATTAAGTTATTATGTGCTATTGAACACCTGAAGATTCTAAGATTTAAAACAATTTTCATTTACTTATGGTTACCATTATGCGTTTGCTAGGATGATTTATGAATGATTTTAGTGTTTGATATTTTGTTTCTGATAAAATATTCATGATTAAGGCGAATGTTCCAAACGACTCCTCAAAGAAAGTATGGCTCTATATTCAGAGTTTCTTGTCGGGCTAAACACAAATTTTGAACCGCTCTTATTATTGTCAATAATATCCATGGCTAAAAAATTTCTCTTTTACAAAACTCACATATAAAATTAATGTTCTACAGTGGTACGGTCGTGCTCCCACAGTTCAAATTAACTACACCGTTTCGCTTCTCTATTTATCAAGTCATTGTCTCTTAAAAGATGGTCTCACACTTAAAATGCTCATATAAACTTAATATCTGCATCTTTAGAATTAAAGTCGAGGCTTGTATATTAGTTTTTCATGGACATTTCTTTTTCAGCAATGAAATGGTGATGATGAAATAGTCTATTAAAAAGAGCTACTCAAATCGAGATATCTATACTACTAATAATGAAGTCGCAAATTTATACCAAATAGCTGCAGTAATATTATTTAGAGTTCGCTATGCCAGAATGTCACTTACAGAAAATCAGTAATAAAAATAACGTCATACGATCTAGTCCAATCTAAGGGTGAGCGGAAAAAGTCACAGGAAAAAAAGTCACGGGAAAAAAGGCGTGCGTGCGATTTGTATATCGTGTACATATAATAATTCATATTATAATTCACACATTTAATAATATATTTTATTCATACTCAGATATGTTGTTATGATTGTGTCCATAAACACGTATATTATAGACTGAATAACAGGAAATGGAAGTAAGTGATTGTGCAGAAATTAATAACCTCTCCCCCAAGAGTATCATGGTGTAATTCTCGTTCGGAGTAAAAGATGTTTTTATTTTGTTTGTGAGTGTGTGTGTGTGTGTGTGTGTGTGTGTGTGTGCGCGCGTGTGTGTGAGTGTGTGTATGTGTGTGTGTGTGTGTTTGTTTGTAATTTTTTGTGGTGGGTGGGGTACAAGGATGTTGATCCGTCGGGAAGTTCTAAAGTTATATGAATTTCCACATTTCCTTATGACTCAGGAATTATTTCTCCTGCGATCCACCAGGTGTGTCCTTTTTCTGATTTGCAGTTATTTAAATATGAATTAAAAACTAACCCCTCCCTCTATCGTTAGCTAAGAGTGGCCCTTTGATCCCCTGACCGCTTCCTGTACCCTAGCCCATAGCTCAGTGTGAGTCTATCAGTTAGCTACAAGTGACCCTTGGATCCCTAACCATTTCCTGTGCCCTAGCCATGTGTGGTCAGTCTTGTATAACTCTAACATCCTGCTAATGTCTTGGAGTGGTTGGTCAGTCTTGTAATTTGTGTCTTGGTTGAATGATTTGAATGTGTATTTTGTGCTATTGTTCCTATACCCCTTGTGTATCTATATTTTACTATTTTAAATTTTTAATGTTTATGGAGTGATGCCGGGCTAAGTTTTGTTTTCGCCTGACACGCACTTTGGGCCGATTTGCGAAATTGGGTCATCATGATTACCGTATTGTTGCGCGCGCAGTTATGGACATACAATTATACACTTAACTTCTGGACGTAGTCCGTAGATTCCTCTTTCGAAATCATCCCTGAGAACGGAGCTGAGGAGTAAAATTACGAGGTTGTAAATTCATTATAATTATCTCAATGCAATAACTTTATTGCAACCATATATTGAATTTGATGGATTCAGATGGATTTTGTTGTTTAAAATATATTTCACACACAAAAAAATAGCAGGATTGATCATTGACTGATAAAAACGACTTTCTAATTAGGGTCAATAAATATTCTTTATGCATGAACTGATTAATATTGCTTTCTAAATCAGAGTAACTATTTCAGTTGTTTGATAGTGTCTTTTTATATTAAAAATATGTATAAAATTCTATTTACAGATATAAAGTCAAGCAAATAAAAAATTGAAAAAAAGAAATTTGGGGGTCAGGTGCACGAATTTTATTATCTCAAGAGATATTGCGAATATCCGACTTTTTATTTTATATTCAGAGTCACAAATTATTTTGCTTCATGCCTACCAATTTTAGTCCTTTTCTAACAATTAGAGGAGTAGAATTACAGGTGACCACGGCCATCCGAACCAGCTAAAGCGGGAAATGGGCCATTTTAAGTAGTTTGAACCTAATTATTTCCGACATGGATTACTCTAAAAATACTCAATAAATACAGATCATAGGACCCGTGGTTGTGCATTAGGTACCTGAATTCAATGCATGTAGAGTAAAGCGTTCGTCAGATAAAAAGTCAAACGCTTCGAAAAATCAAGAAAACTCAATTTTTGCAGGAGGGTTGCAGGAACAGGTTTTTCTGTAGAGTTCTTTGGAATATCAGACTTTTTATTTTACATTCCGAGTCACAAAGGATTTAGTTTCATGCCTACCAATTTTAGTCCTTTTCTGACAATTAGTTTTGTAGAAATTCAGCTTTTGTCAAAATGTCGACTTCAGTTAGCGCCTTGCATTATTAGTAGGTAAAGTCGATTTTTTGAGACAAAGAAATTTTGGCGCCAAATCGCGTTTTCTACTAAAGTCGCTGAAATTTTGATAGATTTTGCAGGATAATACAGGAAGACTCGTGGCTTATTTTGAAACGATAATATTTCATATTTCTCTAAATATGAATTTTTTTGTGAAAATTTTATTTTTCTAATTATGCGCATTTCTCTTAAAGTACGAGGAATTTAATAAAACTAACTTCAGATTCGGGTTCAGCACACGCGGATACAGTTTATTTGTTCAAAGAGGTATTTGTAATATTGCGCCAATTTGTCAGAATTGACGTTTGGATATTTTCGCACCTTTGGCCGATTTGCAAAGTTTGGTCATCGTGATTACCCTATTGTGGTGCGCGCAGTTATAGACATACAATCATACACTTAACTTCTGGACGTAGCCCATAGATTCCTCTTTCGAAATCATCCCTGACAACGAAGCTGAGGAGTAACATTACAGGTGACTGTGGCCATCCGAACGAGCCGAAGCGGGAAATGGGCCATTTTAAGTAGTTTGAACCTAATTATTTCCGACATGGATTACTCTAAAAATACTCAATAAATAGAAGTCATAAGACCCATGGTTGTGCATTAGGTACCTGAATTTAATGCATGTAGAGTAAAGCGTTCGTCAGATAAAAAGACGAACGCTTCGAAAAATCAAGAAAACTCAATTTTTGCAGAAGGGTTGCAGGAACGGGTTTTTCTGTAGAGTTCTTTGGAATATCAGACTTTTTATTTTACATTCCGAGTCACAAAGGATTTAGTTTCATGCCTACCAATTTTAGTCCTTTTCTGACAATTAGTTTTGTAGAAATTCAGCTTTTGTCAAAATGTCGACTTCAGTTAGCGCCTTGCATTATTAGTAGGTAAAGTCGATTTTTTGAGACAAAGAAATTTTGGCGCCAAATCGCGTTTTCTACTAAAGTCGCTGAAATTTTGATAGATTTTGCAGGATAATACAGGAAGACTCGTGGCTTATTTTGAAACGATAATATTTCATATTTCTCGAAATATGAATTTTTTTGTGAAAATTTTATTTTTCTAATTATGCGCATTTCTCTTAAAGTACGAGGAATTTAATAAAACTAACTTCAGATTCGGGTTCAGCACACGCGGATACAGTTTATTTGTTCAAAGAGGTATTTGTAATATTGCGCCAATTTGTCAGAATTGACGTTTGGATATTTTCGCACCTTTGGCCGATTTGCAAAGTTTGGTCATCGTGATTACCCTATTGTGGTGCGCGCAGTTATAGACATACAATCATACACTTAACTTCTGGACGTAGCCCATAGATTCCTCTTTCGAAATCATCCCTGAGAACGGAGCTGAGGAGTAACATTACAGGTGACTGTGGCCATCCGAACGAGCCGAAGCGGGAAATGGGCCATTTTAAGTAGTTTGAACCTAATTATTTCCGACATGGATTACTCTAAAAATACTCAATAAATAGAAGTCATAAGACCCATGGTTGTGCATTAGGTACCTGAATTTAATGCATGTAGAGTAAAGCGTTCGTCAGATAAAAAGACGAACGCTTCGAAAAATCAAGAAAACTCAATTTTTGCAGAAGGGTTGCAGGAACGGGTTTTTCTGTAGAGTTCTTTGGAATATCAGACTTTTTATTTTACATTCCGAGTCACAAAGGATTTAGTTTCATGCCTACCAATTTTAGTCCTTTTCTGACAATTAGTTTTGTAGAAATTCAGCTTTTGTCAAAATGTCGACTTCAGTTAGCGCCTTGCATTATTAGTAGGTAAAGTCGATTTTTTGAGACAAAGAAATTTTGGCGCCAAATCGCGTTTTCTACTAAAGTCGCTGAAATTTTGATAGATTTTGCAGGATAATACAGGAAGACTCGTGGCTTATTTTGAAACGATAATATTTCATATTTCTCGAAATATGAATTTTTTTGTGAAAATTTTATTTTTCTAATTATGCGCATTTCTCTTAAAGTACGAGGAATTTAATAAAACTAACTTCAGATTCGGGTTCAGCACACGCGGATACAGTTTATTTGTTCAAAGAGGTATTTGTAATATTGCGCCAATTTGTCAGAATTGACGTTTGGATATTTTCGCACCTTTGGCCGATTTGCAAAGTTTGGTCATCGTGATTACCCTATTGTGGTGCGCGCAGTTATAGACATACAATCATACACTTAACTTCTGGACGTAGCCCATAGATTCCTCTTTCGAAATCATCCCTGAGAACGGAGCTGAGGAGTAACATTACAGGTGACTGTGGCCATCCGAACGAGCCGAAGCGGGAAATGGGCCATTTTAAGTAGTTTGAACCTAATTATTTCCGACATGGATTACTCTAAAAATACTCAATAAATAGAAGTCATAAGACCCATGGTTGTGCATTAGGTACCTGAATTTAATGCATGTAGAGTAAAGCGTTCGTCAGATAAAAAGACGAACGCTTCGAAAAATCAAGAAAACTCAATTTTTGCAGAAGGGTTGCAGGAACGGGTTTTTCTGTAGAGTTCTTTGGAATATCAGACTTTTTATTTTACATTCCGAGTCACAAAGGATTTAGTTTCATGCCTACCAATTTTAGTCCTTTTCTGACAATTAGTTTTGTAGAAATTCAGCTTTTGTCAAAATGTCGACTTCAGTTAGCGCCTTGCATTATTAGTAGGTAAAGTCGATTTTTTGAGACAAAGAAATTTTGGCGCCAAATCGCGTTTTCTACTAAAGTCGCTGAAATTTTGACAGCCTTTGCAGGATTATGCAGAAATACGCGTGGCTTATTTTGAAATGATAATATTTCATATTTCTCGAATTATGATTTTTTTTGCGAAAATTTTATTTTTCTAATTATGCGGAATAGTACGAGGAATTTAATAAAACTAACTTCAGATTCGGGTTCAGCACACGCAGAAACATTTTATTTGTTCAAAGAGGTATTTGTAATATTGCTCCATTTTGTCAGAATCAGAATCAACAAAAGAAGACAATTAACCTATCAGAGTGCCTTAATATTCTTTAATTAAATCAATTACTTAATTAACATAATAAAAGTTTAAATAATGCTTATTTCCTTTTAGAACGCTTTAAGAGGTTTCTCTAAGCAATGATCACTTTTATTTGAATAAAAGATATCGCTTACTCTATTCTTTATAGTCGTGTTTCACTGATTTCAGATTCTGTATTTCCATATTTATTTTTCTATAACAGAGATGGTGTAAATTAGTATTACGTTTGATATCTTTAAAATATTATTGGTCACTCTGTAAACCAAAGCAGAAGAAGACAATGTAGTTTTTTTCATAATTGGGCGCATAAAGTTAAAATATTATACTAAAGTTATTGTAAGGTCATTCTCTTGCCATTTTTTATTAAATACAAAGACGACATTCCATACTCACTTTATAAACAAAAAAATGTTTGCTGATTTAATCTTCCTTAAGAAAAGAAAAAATAACCAATAGAATGGAAACAAACAAACTACACATTTAAATTTGTTTTTCTTCACGTATCGAAATGCATCTGCTTACTCAATGTTACGAGCAATTTAACGTCAAATCAATAGAGAGATAGATAAAAATGTTTGGCGAAAATTAAGCTGTATGCCAATACTGATTAGCAAGATAATATGTCATTTGTGTCTTTAAAAATGAACGCATTTGTGTATTCACTGAATTATTACAATATAATCTAGTAAATTACTACTCTGTTTCTCTCTATCTGTTTGTTTTATTAACGTGTACACATTCCACGCAAACCACACGACCTCATTTACAGACAAGCATTACATATGAATGAACTAAAAGGATGATAGCATTAATAAAAATAGATTCATGATTCAAGCATATGACTAATAAACAGCAGGTCATTCTCCTGCCACTTCTTCTTACTAAGTACAAAGGCACATATAGAAATGTTTATTAATTGAAGCTTTCTTATTATTTGATGATATATGAAACTAGTTTAAACTTTTAATATTTTTCCTAATATCAAATAAACTAGTTTAATTAAAGTTTTGAAATAACTGTCAAATCGAGTTTCAATATTTCACATGATTTTAAGTAAGTTTCAGTTTGCTTGTTTCAGTTTCAGTTTGGTTATTACATTGCGTATTTCCTTCTTACTTACGGCTTGAAACACTGAAAACAAGAAAAAGTTATGTAGGCTTCTATGTACACAGAGCACATAGTCCTTTGAGGGAGTGCGGTGAATCGATTGATCGCGAAGTAAGTGCTCTTTGCTCTTCCAAGATGCCACACTCCTTAAAATGTCATGCCTACGTTTGATTAGCTGGATTATACGCACGAGTGAAGGCAAACTAACGTTTTCTGGTTACAAATTTAACACAGTGAATAATTAATAGCTGATAAACTGTATAAAGTGGGAGCCTCTGATCAATTTTGGTAGAACAAGTTTGAAACATTTATAGAAGACTTGAAAGGACTCCAGCAACTTGCATATAAAGCAATTTACCGCAGAACTGAAACTTCGCAAGTACGTACACACACACACACACACACACACACACACACACACACACACACACACACACACACACACACATTTACCCTCAACGAGCGAGAATCGAACGAGGATCCTAATGAGCCATCGCTTACTTCCATTTACTGTTATTCACTCAATAATAAGCAAGCATACCGACTTACACTGAAAATTAATTAACTAAATGTATGTATTACAAAGCTTTTATACGGTATATAAAATACACTTGAATCACACACATTTTGAGCGAGCTGTTAACCTCCTTGCCTTTTCCTGCTTCACTTACTGTTAATAAGTATTATAACATATACACTCTGACACTTTTGACTTTATATTGTGAATTTATTTCCTGTAACTTTTTTCTTGTGATTTTATTTCCTATGACTTTTTTTTTTTCCTGTGACTTTTTTCCTGATATTTTCCCGCTCATTGCTCACCGTTGATTAGAAGCGACTCAATACACAACTCTCTTGTTTTAGGTTAGAGAAAAAATATGGTTAGGGAATTTTAGAGATAGTTTTGGTGTTTTTTTTAAAGAGAAATGTTAGGGTTAGGATTAGCTGTAAATAAAAAAAACGAATATAAATTTTAGAATATATCTTTTATTCCTGATTTAGATTTTGTTTCTGTTAAATTTTGTGTTTTAATAACTTAAATATTGCAGTAAAAATAGCATCGAGTAACACTTTGCATCTAGATATATGTCATATAACTTCTCTCCTTCGATATTACGTATAATGACCCCCTTGTTTTTAAACACGACAATTGTGTATGGAGCTGTTGGGTCTACCGTACACACCTTTGTGTACATAAATGTGTGCAGTGTTGATTTGATGGAAGTACGAAAGAATGCGTAGCCATTCACTAACACTGCTAAGAAGAAAAAAATGTTTGCACAACAATCGCCAGTCAGTAGTAAAGATAGGTACTGTTGTTCTCACGTGTACGAGTGTAGGCGAGGAGGAAGGATTAACTTTTGATATAAGCCGCCTGGCTGTTAGGAAGACGACAGGGGTCAGGGTGTTTGGAAAACCCACTATAAACCGTTAAGATACGAACAATAGGATGGTCTCTTTGAGTTGACAAAAGAAAGCCCATTATCTCCACCACGACAGAGTTGAGGGAATTAGCTCTCCACGTGACAAAAGGGGCAGTGCAATTCGACTGAAAACTTTTAATTACTATTCGTGCAAAACTGACACAAGAAAGTTCGTAGCACCTATATGACAGTGCTAAAAGTTGATAGTCAAATAATTTGGCTAAGAGAAAAAAGATAGAAAGGAGTATTCTATTTTTCTTTCATTTTTGTGCGAGTCAAAAACCACAAGGAGAAGTATTTTATTTATCTATAAAAATAAATCAATTTTCATTTCATTCACAATGCTCTATATCTTTTCTATTTCACTTTTAAACTACCAGTATAAATATTACTTTAAATACTACCACACAGTTTTGAATAACGTTATGGACTGCAAAAAATAGCACACATTGTCATTTCTTTTTGTAGTGAAATTAAATCTAACTATAGTTTCCACATAAGTTACTCTATTGCATCAGCTACTGTAAATACACAGTCTTGAGACTAATACAGTTATTGTTCATAGTTGTAAAGGATTTGAAGAAGTAAAGAAATATTCATTGCATCTCTGTACACAGTTGTGTTTCCAATCATCCTAAACTTGAACCGAATTGAAATTTTTCTTTTTACTTTTGGATGAAATAATACTTGCTGCACACCCTTACTCTAAATTACATTTGAAATAAATATATATGTATATACATAAGTTATATTAATACAGTACTAGTTTTTGCAGCTAATATAAAGAAAACATTTAGTTTTCATAAATGTATAAATCAATTATAGCATAGTGATCCATAGAGCAAATTAAAAAATATAAGATTTAAAAAGTTTCTTTGTGACCAGTAGAGATACAGCCACTTTAAAATGATAATTATTGTTTTAATTTCTCATGTAGGCATATATTATTAATAGCTCTCATGTATCTTTTAGTTTATCCAATGTGCATATGTAAGATTTGAAATGCTGAACTTGGCATTTTTGCTAGTGAATTTTGTTGTTTAGTGTGAAATTTTGTAATATACTATTATTATTATCAATTTCTTATAATCAATTCATATCTTAGAACTGACATTCTGGAACACTAAAATATATTCCAAATTAAATTATTATTTA
This sequence comes from Sinotaia quadrata, assembly GCA_028829895.1. Classification (NCBI taxonomy): domain Eukaryota; kingdom Metazoa; phylum Mollusca; class Gastropoda; order Architaenioglossa; family Viviparidae; genus Sinotaia; species Sinotaia quadrata. Next base: position 110,138,121 of record CM054181.1, on the reverse strand, counting down.
TTTGTATATTGCTGGATATCCTTTACATTAAAATACATTATATCTGTACCTCATCCCTCATTAAAGTCACTAGCCTAATAATAGTCTCATAATCCAATATGTGTCAGTTCTACTATTAAGAAAATATTTCATATGTATTTGCAACATTACATATTTTTAATAGTCTCATAATCCAATCTGAGTCAGTTCTATTATTAAGAAAATATTTCATATGTATTCACAAGATTAGTGATTTTTAATAGTGGATCAGTGAGTGAGAGTCTAAAGTGTTGTATACAACACAAGCTGAAAACATAATGGATTTGTCACTTTAGTGCTACTTTATTTGCTTCATACAATGCAACAATCTTATTATTTATGTTTTATTTTTTTTATTAGTGTATTTAACTATTAACTGAATAACTGAATATAAGGTAGTTGTCTTATTTCAGGTTATCTATTATATGTCTGGTAGTATGTTCTATTATTTTTTAACAACTTTCCTAATCCATGATCATTTTGTAGCTATATAAGCTGTATTAACTGTATATAATATTGCCCTGTAACTTTCAGTTATACATTATGAACATGTTAACTATCACTATCACTATTCAAACAGTTTTGTTAAATGGAAACAGTAAATATTCAGTTTTTCTATTGACATATCTTTCTTCAGTTTCTTGGACTTCAGTATTATTACTACTGTTAGAAATTATTATATTTACATAGCAGTAATAATTGCACTCCTGCTATAAACATAGCAGAGTGTGTTTTTTCAAGACCTGGAAATATATAAGAGCTTAATAACTGAGTAGTGCATCTTACAAGCTGAATGATATTTACATATCTATAATTTAGTATAATAATCAAATCCATCATTTCACAGTAAAATGAATGATGGAATGTATTATTATGGTGCAGAAATGGATTTACAACATACATCTATAAATTAGAGAGCTTAACAACTGAGTAGTGCATTTTACAAGCTGAATGATATTTATAAATTTATGACAATGTATAACAAGTCAAATCCATCAGTACACAGTTAAATGAATGGTGGAATGTATTATTATGATGCAGAAATTGATTTACAAACATGCATGTATAAATTAGAATTAATTACAAAGAAGTGGGATAGCTATTCTTGTTGGTAAGAACATATTATCTTGAAAGGAATTTTGAATATTACACAAGTCTCTCACAATCCTCCTTGGAAAAGTCAATATTTAATAAAAGTGTTGCATAGAAATTAATTATTTTTTCCAAATAAATACCAGTTGGGAGTGTATTTCAGAGGCAAGTAATATCCACTAGGAAAAATGTCATCTGCTGTAAACAAGATTTCAGAGTACCAAATGGGTCTGACTTAATGAAATCTGCAGTGTTACAATTATACTAATATTAATATATTATGTATAAATCTGAAAAATATTTCAAAGTATCACATGGTTTAATTTTGTTTTGAATAGTAGTTTTACTTCTAGTGCTTTCACAATTCTTTAAATGGAAATAACTTGTATTACAAGAGTAATAATTAGATAGACATATAAAAAAATAAAAATAAATAGTTAATGTTACATTTAATTCTATTGTTCATATGATGTTGATTTATAAAATCTAATATATTTCCACAACTTATTTAATCAATAATTTTGCAAAATCTATATAGCTAATGGTGATTTCAAGAAAATAAACTCTGAAAATTATGCAAATAATCCTCTACTGATTTCTAAGCAGACTTTTTAATGTAACAGTTTATTCGTTTTTGGAAATACAATAATTGTTAAAATTTAAACCAAACAATTAATTTGCTCTTTGTTGTTTACATGCATAACTAATATAGGCTGTCATTGTACATTGAGATCGAGTTCAGAATAAAATACTTAAATAATGCTTCTTAAACTGTGTAGCTTTTTCCTTTGAGAAATTAAATATCATTATTAATATCAAATTTAAGTAAGCCTTTAGCCTTTATTTTAGTTTATAGTTTCTGTGCAACCTACTTACACTTACAGTACTAGACAATCGTAAGCCGCCATTTTGAAAAAAATCAGTTCTTCGATTGAGCGAGTTTAAGCAATATTCTAATCTTTAAACCACAAAAGCGGCATTCTATTTGTTTATAATAGATGTAAAAGTAATTTCTTGACCTAGAGAAAGGCCACTTGAATCGTTAGTTTAAGCCAGTTTGTAGAAAATAAAAATATACATTTTGGGGCCTTAAACAGTGATACAGGAAAAGGGAAGCAATCCAATTTAACGTGTTCGAGTCGAGTTACAAAAAATATGTTTTAAAATTATTTTAAAGTGTATGGAGATTCTAATTTGATTATTATGACTTTAATATACACATTATATCAGCCGGTTTCAGTTTTACCTTTCCAGAGCATTCTTTTCACTTCCATATTGTGTTTAATTAGGTACGTAGTGTGACCATAAAATCGTTGTCAACAGGGTACTCTAACCTCACGCTTAATTAAATGTAGAAATAAACTGAATTTAGTAAAATTAATCAGTTATATCGATGAAAGACATTCTTTTCTAAACGATGACATTTAGGAAGTATATAGTATACACGCAAACTACATAGTTACAACCACTTTTTCAACGGTCTACATAACTCTGGATTTTAAGCATATCAATAATGCCCGAAGTATACAACCTTCAAAATCGCACCCGAATTTCGATGAAAACTCACAGGAAAAACTATTAAAATATGAAATTTAGTGGTTTATGTCAAAGATAATAACAACAAAGATAAAACTATGAGAGAAAAATGGCAAAATTAAGCTTTATTTATAAGAATGAACAATCTGAAACTTAGGCAGACCAAGAGGCGGTCTGCCTATTGCTGTAGGTCGACATAAGTCTGGTTTTTAAGCTTATTTGGTCCGCTTAAGTCTGGGAATAGGGTTATATATATATATATATATATATATATATATATATATATATATATATATATATATATATATTATTATTATAGTTGAATACATTCAATTATTTATTGTTGCTGCAGCATTCTTCCTGGAATCGGAAAGGCAGGCCTCCAGAGAAAAGCTTCCTATATGAGGTAATAGATCCAACATTATAAATAATAATTAAAACATTTGCATATTAGCGCATTTACATATAAAACATACAATCACATATACAAACACGGTTCTGCATTAAAACGAAGTGAGACAAATACACAATCACACTTTAGTGCAACTATAAATGTTGGCCTCGCATGGCACGTTCCCTCGTCAAGTACCTACATCTTAGACACGATCAAACCATAAACTGACAATTAGTCTCACAGACTAAAACTGGACACGACTAAACTCTACATTGACTTAATTAATCACTCACAAATGCCTTTAATAAATACAAATATATATATAAGATAAGACAAGAACATAAATACGGTAAAATAAGTGCATTCTAGATGTAAATTATAACTTTAATTGAGTTGGGGATTTAAAACTGTTCCGTTGAAGGTTCATCACTTAGAGAGACACAAGCTGGATAGCATTAATACGAACAACAGAACTGCTCAAATTTACAAAATTTATATACGATTATGGTGCAGCCAAGGTAATCAAATACAACATGTATGTTAATGGTTTCGTGTCTGTATCTCTATAACTTCATACTAAATACTAAATACAACATGTATGTTAATGGTTTCGTGTCTGTATCTCTATAACTTCATACTAAACAAACAGAATTGAGAAAGTGTCAGTTTCCTCATTTCATGTATCATCATTATTATTATCTAACTGACAGATTGTGGCAAACAAACGTAACGGTGTCGACGTTGACAAGTGGGACTACCTGGCACGTGACTGTCATCACCTTGGCATACGTTCTAGTTTTGACCACAAGCGCGTCATTAGATTTGCACGGATCGCCAAATTTGGGGAAAGAACAGAACTCTGCCTGCGTGACAAAGTAAGAGCATTTTCTTAAACAGAGTGAGTACTCCACATATAGTGAGAGAATATCCTTCGCTCGCATGTTTAAATCATACATACTTTAATGAAGACACATTATTTTCAAGGCAAAGAAATTATGACGTTATATTTCTGCAGCGTCAGCAATAACATCATTAATAAGCTGTCTGTCAGTCTCTTGTTTTAAGTGTGTATAATGGAAAACGACCCTAAAGCTGTGTGTGTGTGTGTGTGTGTGTGTGTGTGTGTGTGTGTGTGTGTGTATGTGTGTGTGTATGTGTGTGTGTATGTGTATGTGTGTGTGTCGTTTTATGTCTATGAAAGTCGATCGATATGAGAGCCTGTCAGTCTATATCATTTCGCGGTGTGTTAGTTGTCTTTACATTTTTTTAAAGAATTGTTTATGTATGTGTGTGCGTTTGTTTCTACATGTTTGTCAAATTTCATTCTATAGTGGGTGTATGTTGTCGTTCCATCTGTCATAAAAGTTTTCATAGAAGCAGACTATGGAAAGAGACCCCATTATAATCTGTATACTATAGAAGATGGTACATGCACATTTAATTATATTAATTATCTTTTAATATTTCAGACTCTGCTTATAATTACGCGCGTATATGCAAACCTTATTTGATTTTGTCTGCAGTAGATATGTTGACCTTAACTTCTTAAAATGGGGAATTTTGTTGGTAGAAACAATCTGCAAGAAAAGGCGACATTGTAATTGGTGATGATAGTGTTAATGTATGATATATTGTTTAGATATCATATCAGAAGACAGTCTGAGAAAGTAACAATTAACAGTGATTCGAATGAAACACTAAACACTCTACCACCCAATAATGCATTTCCTCACATGTGTACGTTATAGACAGTCTAAGAAACGGTAACAATGAATGAAACCGTAAACACCCTACCACCCAATAATGCATTTCCTCACACGTGTACGTTATAGACAGTCTAAGAAACGGTAACAATGAATGAAACCGTAAACAACCTACCACCCAATAATGCATTTTGTTTTCATAACTGTACGTTACAGGAGGCGTACAACGTTTACGAGATGTATCACATCCGGGACTTTCTGCACCGATTTGTTTGCCATCACCGTGTGTCTGCTGTTGTCGATATTATGCAAGTATTTTACATGTAGAGTGTGTGTGTGTGTGTGCTGTTGTCGATATTATGTAAGTATTTTACATGTAGTGTGTGTGTGTCTTGGAAACCATACATGAGTACATGTATATACATTGTGGATGTGCCTGTGCGCGGGCAGTTGTGTGGTGAGTGCATATGTGCAGGTGCGCGTGTTTAAGTATGTGCAAAATAAGAGCAATAAATTTTAAGCTTTTGATCTTCCTGTTTTCTTTTACAAGTAGCATGCCTAGAGTCTAAAGATTTGAATTTACGATTGTACGATTACTATTCTTAAATGATATTTTATAAATAAATGCGTTGTGGTTTCTAGCAGAATAAATTAATAAATTTAACATTCCTATGTCTATGTCCCATATATGTAATATTAAAATTATTTTCTCAGGCATTAAAAATCTGTAAGCACACCCACATATAAACATACACACACTTAAATACGTATATTTAAACTAGAACGTTTGGCAAAGAGACGTTAAGGACACATAAAATAAATAATTGATTTCTTTCCACTTTAGAACTTAATACATAATCGTATTATTACAAGGTTGTTAATAATAATAATAATGCTATTTTCCAGGATTGTTGAAGCAATGATGAAAGCGAATAACGCCATAAAGTTTCGAGGAAAAGATGGGTTGGTGCTAAGTTCTCACTTATGGGTTTTTACCTCTTTATTTATTTTGTTTTTTTACAAATACAAATATTTACAAATATTTCTTAACAAATATCGATGATGTGCAAAAGGTAAATAACCGCCATATCATAATTTTGTTTCTCTTTATGGCACTTGTTTTGTTTGCCTCGACATTGAAAATGTACATGGACTATCTGTTTATCCGAGAAATCTGCACTCTTAATATCAAGAAGAAGAAGAAAAACTGTAAAACTCACTTGAATATTGTGCTTACCATTGAACGAGGTCATATTTCAGACTTTATTTATTTTTCTGAAAGTCGTTCATTATTACAATCAGGATAAGGTTTAGTAAATACGATATCCTTAAATGAAATTACTTTTAATTATTGCTATTATATTAAAGTAGTTCATCTAGTTTAGTTACATTCATGAATATTCTTAACTATTACCATTACAATATGAAGCATCTAATATTACATATTTCTGTGGTTATAAATAGGTTGTGTATTCTCCAATATAAAGTTAAATTGGTCTTCCTTGAAATGCAAGAGTTTATGCATATTAAGTAAGGTATGAAAAGACAACCAGCTGTAATGAATACTTATGTATGAGCTGCTTAAAAACCCAATTAAATGCATAATTTAGGGAAATTATTTGCTTTATGAGAGCTTTTAAAATTTTGATTCCATTTTCTCTCTGATGATTGATATTAAACTTCTTTAAATAAAGATTGAGATAAACCAGAAAGGATGCTTAGAGGCTAAATTGCATTTACATTGTCTTGGCCACACATCAATTCCTTAGAAACTCAGAAAAATCAGCAACAACCGTTTTCATTTATATCCGCAACGCACTTTGAGTAGTGTCTTTCATTGGTGTTTCCTTCTGTAAATAGTTTTCTTTCGAGAGTGAATTTCAATCATTCATTCCTTTCTATAAATAGTTTTCTTTCGAGAGTGGATTTAAATCAATCATTCCTTTCTGTAAATCTTTTTTTTCCGAGAGTGGATTTCAAACATTCATTTCTGTTCTACTTATCTGTTTTTCTCATCGCTTTCGTTGTTTTATTTAACTAATAAACAACAACCAAATCACTACAAAAATAATTTGCATTTACAAACGAAGCATACAGGTAATGGATTTCGTTGTCTTTGCAAGAATTACTTCATGAAAGTTTGTGGTAATTCGATGAAAGGAAACATGAATGATGAAATAAGATAGTCATCATATTTTATGCTTTTGGGAAGCAATAATTTGAAATTGAATTTTCTGCTGAATGATGGGCAGTCCCATAACATAATGATTGAAATCACGATGAAACACTCTTCATCTTACTACTACTACTACTACTACGAAAACGATACTTTTGTTACTACTTATTTTCTTCATTATCAACTTGTCGATTATATATTGGATAATGACGATAAATGTAATACTGATGTTTTATTATGATGATTACTTAATTTTGTAGAAATATAAAACATGCAAAACCTCCAAATATTTTAGCAAAAACTAGAATACTTTTGAAACATATTTGTAAAAATATATTGCACACTTCACGTGAGACAAAACACAGACGCAGTGAGGAATTATCAGAGTAAGGATTATATCTTATAAAAGAGTACATTGCTGGATAGATATGTTAATATTTTGTATTTACAAATGAAAATAACTTAACAAGCAAATACAACCTCCATCATTTGTCACCTCATTCACAACCACTACTATACACTTTCCGCACATGATTTAATTTAGAACAACCACTCCTATCCACTTTCCACACATGATTTAATTCAGAACAATCATAATAGATATTCACGCACCGTGGAAATAAAATGTGCTTGATGGATCTTTTCAGAGAGAAAATTAAACTTGCCGAATGCGTTTATGACATGGAGGCCTTTACCCACCTGACGGACAACGTATTTTATCAGATTCTACTGGCCAGTGGGAAAGGACTGAATGCAAAAGACAAGGCAGACTTAAAAGAAGCCAAAAAGATTTTACTCTCCGTTCACCAGCGACGCCTGTACAAGTTTTCGTACCAAAGTCCACCACTACCTGGTGACGAGTTTGCGAATGTAAGCCACCCTCACCGCTAAATTATCATTTTCTGAATTTGCATTTTAGAACGATATCTTAAGAGTAATAAATCAATGTAATTCGGAAATATCTTTCCTTAAGGGAAGAATTTAAGTTGAAAGTTAATATTTTGTTTACTTATAAACAATGTGACTTTTAAAAAATATCATTATGCTGTCTTAGAAATCTATTTTCTTTTCTTTTGTTACAAGAAAACAAAGCTAAATCAACTCTATTGCAGTGTCTTTCTGCTAAACAGAAGGAAACACTCAAAGAACACATATACGTTCAGGTTCGTAAATACTGTTAATAACTGCAATTATGTCTGGTGCAGATGCAGTTGAAAAAATATTGCAATGTATATTGCACATCTGCTTCACTTTGATTATATCATACTAAGCATGTGCATAAATCAGGAATTATGAATGGAAGAAGTATACTATCATAAGCAGCAATATCGTTATGTTCCACAATTGACATTTTTATCTTATTAATTTAACATGTAAAAAAATATAATTTCATAACAGAAATAGATTTGTATTTCTTGTCGTTTAGACTGTTTTAATTTTATAAAACTGATAATTGTACTTAATCTTTCATTTTCAAATGAAGCAATTGTAATATGCTGCTCTTTGTTAGATGTTAGGTAATAAACAAATTGTCTACAGATGTATCATGACTATACAAATTGTCTACAGATGTATCATTACTATACAAATTGTCTACAGATGTATCATTACTATACAAATTGTCTACAGAAGTATCATTACTATACAAATTGTCTACAGAAGTATCATTACTATACAAATTGTCTACATATGTATCATTACTATACAAATTGTCTACAGACGTATCATTACTAAACAAATTGCCTACATATGAATCATTATTTCACAAACCTAATGAAAGTGCATAAATTATTTACATTTCAAACATAATGCAGAGTCTGAAAAAGAATATTTTCTTGTTAGGTTTAAGATCTTCTCTATGATATAATTTTACAACAATTAATGTTATTAAATGATTCAGTTTTCTCAAGTAATAAGATCAAATATGTGATAAAATATACATAGACTCGATCTATCTATCTATCTATCTATCTATCTATCTATCTATCTATCTATCTATCTATCTATCTATCTATCTATCTATCTATCTATCTATCTATCTATCTATCTATCTATCTATCTATCTATCTATCTATCTATCTGTCTATCTATCTATCTATCTATCTATCTATCTATCTATCTTCCTATCTGTCTATCTATGTATCTATCTATCTATCTATCTATCTATCTATCTATCTATCTATCTATCTATCTATTTAACAGCTAGTTGTGCTGGACTTCGGGAAAAGAGAAGAAAACCCTCTACGTGATCTTCACTTCTACAAGAAAAGCGATACAAAAGTGATACAAGCCATACCTCTGGAACCTCACGAGGCATGTACAGAGTTTTAGTCATGATTACTATAATGTAATAACGTTTTAGTCATGATTACTATAATGTAATAAAGTTTTAGTCATGATTACTATAATGTAATAACGTTTTAGTCATGATTACTATAATGTAATAAAGTTTTAGTCATGATTACTATAATGTAATAAAGTTTTAGTCATGATTACTATAATGTAATAAAGTTTTAGTCATGATTACTATAATGTAATAAAGTACCTAACAACTATTTGATGCTACGTACCTCCTATCTTTCTCTTTCTTTATTAATTTCTTTTCCAGCAAAGTAACGAATCTGCCAGTTTACCCATCATGCCTTCCTCTATCTAACCATAACTCGTTCAGTAAATGCTGTTTTCTATCAGGGTATCACACAGAACTTCAAAACTATTCTTTCCATCTACACACAGAATGAAGTGACAATATACATAAACTACGTATAATTAACTGCTTAGAGAGTGCTTCGAATATTCTGGAACATTTGTGTAATGTGCCTCTAAAAGGGACACATGGAACCTCGCCTAAATATGAAAGGCAGTGACCTGTTGCAAATCGCGTGATTGTGAAACGTGCCAGTGAGAGCCGCCATTTTTGAACAGGTTATTTGCATTGACTTAATTATTTCTCTAAAACTCCACTCTCATTTCCGTGATAATATCCATGTATTTGAGTATATATTTATGTTATTTACTGCTTATGTCTATGCTTTGATAAATTGAACAATTGTCCAGCATTAATCTAAAATTGTTGGGAAGTGCTGTAAATGTCAATGCTCTTTGATTGCATTCATATGTTATACATTTGATTGATTTTAATAAATTTATTGCTTCTTACACATATTTGATAAACATATATTGGAAAGACAGTGGGTGGATGGCGGCTCACTAAATATAAATTAAAGACGGTTTTGTCTTCTCCTTTGGTAAGAAGTTTTCCACCAATGGAAATATTCTTTGAGGGTAAATGTCTTTAATGTTGATGAAGAGAGAAAATGTTTACAGTGCCCGCATATCCGCCATGTGAGAGAGACAAGTGGTGTCTTCTGGAGAATTAATAATAACAAAAACTAAGATTCTCATCACTTGTAATTAGTTATGGACGATTAATTAATAATAATAATTATAACCATTAACTAGGTGGAGTTAGCGTCACAATTTCTTTCCATCTGTCAATTTTATTTGCTATGGTAGAGTGCAACGTCTTCTGTCTCACAGATACCGTCACTCATCAAGTGTAATACATTAACGCTGCAATATATAATATATATAAATATATATGATGGTATATACGTCAAACAACCGTAGTCAAGATCTTGTCGAGCAGCAATAAATAAATAATATATATCATGGAAATCAATACTTATCAACATTTTTACCATATGTATAATATATCTCTGCGTCTCTCTATCTATTTGGCTATCTATCTAACTAACTCTCTCTCTCTCTCTCTCTCTCTCTCTCTCTCTCTCTCTATCTGTCTGTCTATCTATCTATCCAAAGAGTTTCTGAAAATCCCGTAATGAAGGAAGGTAATTATTTATTACAATCTGGTTATAAATAGTTGTACTAACAGTAATATTCTTCATTCATTGCATGTCTCCTTATTCTTCATCTTATTTAACTTCTTCCTCTTCCCTCCTCCTTCCTCTCTTCTTCTTTCTTTACTACTCCCTCTCCTACGCATTCTGCTTTTGCTTTTAAAACTTTATCTTTATATCTTTTTTCCTTCTTTCTTTCTTCCTTTCTTTCTATTACTTCTCCTTCTTTCCTCCCCTTTCCTCTTCCTTTTATTGTTACAACCTCTTCTTCTTCTCTACGTCATCGTATTCTTTTATTATTAATACTCTCCTTCTACTTCCTACTTTTGGTATGTGAGCAGGTTTCGAGGTTTCTACACCAAAAGGAGTACAGAGAACAATATGTTCGAGTTTTCGAAAAACCAAGCATGGATCAAGAGTCCAGAAAACTTTTAAAGAAAGCCCTAGACGACTTTGGGAAAATTTACCCCAGGAAAATGTAGACAATTATTTTATGTATAGTGTGTTTGTAAATCTGGTTATGGTTACCATGTTTTGCATTCGCGTATATATTTGTGATAGGCATAATGTTTTAGTAGGTGATGGCGACAATGTTTGGCGACATCGTGTGACACAACACATTCTCTATTACATTGTAGGAGTAAGGATGATCCAGGCACAAATGACGAAATACCCATGTCACACTCATATCTATAGATGTCGCACAGAATGAATTCTGATTCACGAAATGGTGATTTTACTAAGTTACAATAGATATAATGAGATCACTGGTGACTTTACTAAGTAACAATGGATAGGATGAGATCACTGGTGACTTTACTAAGTAACAATGGATAGAATGAGATTACGGGTGACTTTTATAAGTAATAAAGGATAAAATGAGATTACAGGTGACTTTTATAAGTAATAAAGGATAGAATGATATCACGTTGCTGAGATAATAAAGTTTATACAGTAACGAATACAATTACTTTGGCAAAAGTGATATTTTCACAGCATGTGGAGTTAATACTAATATTAGCATAGCTCTTAATTAAACATGTGACTGATACGGATGTAAACCGGTTTTATATATGCCCACATATACCAAAGCAATTTATTTATGCAGTATTAATACTTCCTCATGTATGAAGGCTTCTGGACATGTAAAGGGTGGTATCTCTGACAAGATTGTGGGTTGTGGATCTTCATTGTAAACAATCTTCACAATATCAAAGGTATGAACAATAAAGCATGTCTATTTGTTTTTTTTGTTTTTTTATCATGTTGCTAAAATCTTATTACAAACACTAATACACTCATGTTCACGTGAGCGCTTTCCCACGTTACACATCACGCGCAAGAAAAATGAAACACATACACTAATTCACATATATACAAAAAAACAAAAAAATAGACGCATGTTAGTCATGCCTGGAAAATGAAAAGACCACAAAGTGTTCAGAAATGTAATACATAATATTGTGCATCCTGTCTGCAAGCAATAATTGTATTAATTAAATGTATTAAATCACCTTTACTAGCATGACTATTATCACTAATTATTAATTAAATCAGCATTACCAACATGACTATTATCACTAATTATTAATTAAATGTATTAAATTACCTTTACTAGCATGACTTTTATCACTAATTATTAATTAAATGTATTAAATCAGCATTACTAACATGACTATATTCACTAATGATCAACCGGCCCACTTCCTAGTAACTGTAGATGTTAACATTTTCAACAGATAAGGGGATTAAAATGTCATTTGTCATAATCCGCAATACCACTTAAAATGTAAGAGGAAGTAACTCTTGTTGAAATGCGATCTATGTGTACAAATTACTGTATCTATTTGTTGTCTTTCATGTTTTACACTTTACATTGTAATGTCAAATATTAAAGACAATTTTGTGTGTATGGCGAGAGTATGTATGCGTGCAGTGGTATGTCCGTGTGCGTGTGTGTGTGTGTGCGCGCGCGCGCGCTTGAGTGCATGTGTTTGTGCTCCACTTTTCATTGCGTTGCTTTTAATTATATTTATGTTAATGTATTTATACATTTGCAAATCTCTTGCCATAACATTTCAGTAAAATAAAGTTTATTTTGAACGATATCCTTGTTCTTGAATTTATATATATATTAATCTATTTTCAAAATGACAATAGTGGAGTGAAACACATCATTAAAACATTTATTCTGTAAACAATTTGGTTTTGTATAAATTCATTGAAAGATATAATCTTCCTGTGCCTAAATAATTATCGTTAAAGAGAGAATTTAGTGATAGGAAACAATAGGTTAACCGTCGTTGACATTGTTTAAAGTTGGAAAAGCCTGTATAATATAAATTCATTGTAGACTTTTCTATGATCATTTTTGTGTTCTGCGAAATAAAAAAACAATAGGTATATTTTGTGTGGGCTTAAGTAAAAACGTACTGGATGGATTTTGATCGGATTTTTCTGGTTGTATACCTTAGTGCCCTAGAATCGAGATGGTTGTATAACATCACGCTATCCTATAAGGGAGCTTGACAGTAGCCCTATAAAGTGCAAAGGGAACTCGCCATTTAAAGTAATGCGGATGCACACAGGTCATACTTATACCTCAATGTGACCTTCACTCGTATTGAATTTATCATGTGAGTATTAGATTGTAGACTGTAGTAAATATTGTATTTGGGGGGTTATATTATGCTGTTCCTCCCTAAAAGAGATCGAACCTCATTCAGCCTTGGCTATGCAAAGAGTAAGAAACTTATGTAGTTCATGGAGCATGCTATACCTGGTGATTAGAACCACTAGAAAATAATTTTACTTTAAACAAAATATTCTAAAAAACTGTCATATACTCAAGCAAAACCAGAAACACATATCTAGTATAAAATAAATAACACACTAAAGAATGGAAGCTAGAGCCCTACAAAGGGACTGCCACTGATAAGGACAGGACTCTGTTTCAAACCTTAAAAGCAGAATCTACATGTCCTAAGAGTTTTTAAGAAAATTATCTGTACCCCAGAGTCTATCAAATGAAACACACAGTTAAAAAACAGTCTTTAATAGTAAGGTTTGCTAAGGTAGAACATTGAACTTCCTTCTGAAATCAAAACTAGCAGTCAGTGCTTTTTTAAATTTCGGTATGGTATTAATTGCTATCTGTTTATTAAATTACTTTTTACTCTTCACACGTCTGACCATTTCTTTAAACGCTATGAATTAATTAATTAATAGATTAACTAATGACCTTAGTCATTTTGGCTATAATAAGGGATTCTCAGTGACTATTATAAAGAGGGAAGGAACAATCTGATATGTTAATATTCAACGTATTAAAATTATTTTATTATGCGTCCTATATCGAGCTCTTCAGTTGACATTTTGTTGATCCAAGGCCTCAGTAATTGGGAATGATGGGTGCATCGCTTTCGGATCCGAATTCACCAACAGTGTTATAAAGCAACAATCCGTGAAGTATTTCATTCAAATTAAAAATGTTAACGTCATGTTCAACTCACACAAGCACATACAACACACAAACGCAAGTACATACACACAGATACAACACACACAAACACACATAGATGCACACATACAACACACACAAAAACACGTATATATACACATTCAACACACACACAAACACACGTACATACACATGCAACACACAAACACACGTTTATACACACATACAACTCAAGCAAACACACGTACATACACACACATACAGCACACACAAAGACACGTGTTATTTTGTTTATTTGTTCCCAGTAATAGGAGTTATCTAGTAGAATTATAGGACCTTGAAAATATATTTCTTAAAGTCCATGTTTTCTAAGCTTGTTTTGAGGAAAGATATTTGCTGAAAAGATAATTTTATTTTCTGTCGTGTTAAGAATTGCACGATTACATTCTAACGTCGTGCACATGATGAACTATAACTGCATTAACATATTTATTACATGTCCTTTGATTAATGATTAAAGTGAAGATAAAATAAATTGTAAAACATATTTGCAAATGACGCAAGATAATAACAGACAGTGAATTATAAACACTCTTTTACTACTTACATTAAATTCTTCATAAGAGAAAATATTAAAATCAAATCAAATCATTTAATACATCTGTTTAATATTTTGCCTATGAGCAAAAGCCGCTCAAGTACCCTTCAATACAGAACAGAAGACTTAAAATATACTAAATTCAGTTAATACAACTGTTTAATATTTTGTCTAAGAGTCCCCCTCAATATAGAACATCAGACTTAAAATAAATATACTAAAATCATTTAATACAACTGTTTAATATTTTGCCTATGAGCGAAAGCCGCTAAAATACCCTTCTATATAGAACAGCAGACTCAAAGTATACCTGGTTTCATTTTACTCCTTTTATTTTATTAATTTATATTCAAATGTGCTCTCAGTGAAAATATTCATGAAATGGGGAACATGATATAAAACAATATTGAAAGCAACATGTATTTTAACAGGACGCTGATTTGTTTTAATTTTGGAATTCAATAGAAAATCTTTAAACAACATATTAACTAATTATAATACTGAGCATATGTTTTATAACACTACTGCTAAGTCTAAAAATAAAATATATTGAAATAAAACAAACTCGTATATATTATCATACAAATGCCCATATACTTAATTAAATGCATACAATTCGTATATTCACACACATATATTTACCTTATAAATAAATAATTATATATAGTTAAATGAATACACAATTTACACGATACTCGTATATTCATACACATACATTTACCTTATAAATAAATAATTATATATATATATATATATATATATATATATAGTTAAATGCATAAGTATTGCATTCAGTCTGTAATTATAATAACTTTTTATTTCATGGAGAGTTCGTTCCTGTGTGTTTTCTTTTCTGTAATATAGTTAGACATGTTTAGAGTGCATGCACACTTATATATTGTAAGAATCTGACATTATGTAGAACTGCAAAAATGAACCCCAATGAATCTATCTGATTATATTTCATTTTTAATGGAAACTTAATAAAATGTTTGGACATTATATATTTGATTAGTGTCGAAGGAAAATGGTTTGAAGCTGAAGCACTGTCATGAGGTTTAGAAAACTAAGAATAGGCGACATATTTTTGTCTATATAGTTACGATAATTAAAATTAATTTATTCCATATTTTTATTTTGTCTTACGAGACATGAAAAAGTTTTGCTTTAGTACTAATTAGAAGATTTTCTTGACACAATTTGCATTGATGAGTGCGCATGATTTAATTCAGTCATCTTTATGATTGTATAAGAAACATGCACATATTATTTGATTATTAAATTCCATGATCTGCTTTCATTCCTTTAGTTAGAAATAAATTCGTAGTCTCTGCTTGATCTAGGTTTTACAATAAATTATCTTCAGGAAATAATTATGACTATAACTACCGTAATGATGAAGTTGTGAGAACCAGCTCTTAGTTATTACTTTAGATGCGTTTACTACAGCCATTTGCACATTTATTAATCTTGGTTGCAGTGCTCAGCTGACCAGCTGATTTAGCGTAAGTGGTGACAACTGAAGAGAATGAAGTCTTTAGTAAAATGTATAATTTTTACGGGATCAAGACCAGCTAATGGGATTCAATCAAAAATTTACATGCAGTAGATAATTCTATTGTCTAATCACTTAATTTCATGTCCTGTTGCTATTGATATGTTATACTTGTGTTTTATGTAGATATGTATTATGTGAGGAGACTATTATTCCTACAAACTGTGAATTTAAGATGCTCGTATGTGGGATGCTAAACACTTGACATTGTTTCTAGTGAGCCTATTCATAAAACTGATATGCTGTATTTATTATGTTGTGTTCGTGTATCGGGCTAATAAATACAGTTGCAGGAAACTGTAAGTTGAGACTGGAATGTATAAAAGATTGGAATTTGAAAGGGATAAACTTGAAATTTAGTGTTTGTTCTCTGATTATATTTTTATTGGGACAAAGCAGCCTTTCCTTGTGAACCTCATGGTTTACTGGTTATAAACCTCTATGACTATGGTAGACATGGAAAGCATAAGTGTAAGAATACACTACACCCTGTTGATGTATGTTGGTAAGGTTTGCTGACTACATCAAGCAATTTCTGGTAAACTGAAATTACTGGAAATTGGTACAATTGTTGTTCTGCTTGAAGGGGCATCCAGGTTAGCCTTGAGAGAATAGAAGTAAATCAGTGTTCGACAACATGAGGAAGGAATCACATGGAATTGAAAGTAGCACATATTAATGCACAAACTATTATCTCTTATCTCTAATAACTCCATTTTTGTTCTTTTATAAGAACTTATTGTGATTTGTATTGACACTAAATTGTTTAATTGTGGTTTAGGAAATAAGACTGTATAGATATTAACATTTTTCGGACATGGTGCTATGGAAATATTGATGTCAAAGTAATCTTTTTCATTGTATTTGTTACATGTATGTTTGAGAGTTGATATAATAAATTTATTGACCTTCTTACACGTATTGATAACCATTTTGGTGAAGAAAGTGGGTGGATGGAGGTTCAGTAATATAGATGAAAAATGGATTTGTCTTCTCCTTTAGAAAGATGTTTTCCACCTATGCCGCATATGCGCCAATTGAGAGAGACGAGTGGTGTCTTCTGGAGAATTCTTAATAACATAAATTAAGATTCTCAACACTTGTAATTAGTTATGGATGATTAATGAAGTAATAATAATCATAACCATTAACTAGGTGGCATTGGTGTCATGCATTTATTGCATTGATTAAATAATAGTTTAAATAAACCTGCTATTGTGTACTAGTTAATGGAACTTTTCTTTACATTTCATTGAACATCCATGTTAGTGTTGTCTGTTCAAAGTAAAGAAAATTTGATCGAAGAACAAATCAATTAGTACTTATATTCGTAAAATCTAGATGTTGGATCTCTTCAATAACGTTCCCTTCCTCTCAAATTGTTAGACGTCAGCGGTGTCATATTTTGTGAAAAAAGGAGAAACGTTACACATAAATATATACATACCAATAATTCGTTCAAATATATGAAAACATTCATCCATAATTTTAGAATAAGAAAGTATAAATGTAGCTAAGATTCTATAATTCATTCTGAGAGCGGATTAATGATGCCTGTTGATAAACGTTGCTGAAAACAAAAACACTTGTGAGGTGTGGAGTGTGATAGTTTGTAGATTTATGCAATGCACCTTGAGGCCAAGGTACACTTTTATTTTTAAATTTTAATATAGTATTTATATTTCACTTCTTCCTTTAAAATTCTATTGAAGAAGCCACCTTGATTCCGTAATCAAGGATATGAGCCTTTTCGCTTTTTTGGTGTGTTCGGAGGTTGACCCGTTTCGCTTTCCCAAAATGGAATTGTGCTGGATTGTTCGTCTGTGTTTTCACTCTTTCGTTTCCCTTTCCCTGACAAAGATTATGTGATACATTTTGATAAATATCATTTTGCTCTCAACGTTATAAATTTCTTTAAATATATATATAATAATTATTATTATTGCTTAATCATCCAATATAAAACTAACTACTGCAGGAGCTTTACAGACAGATAGTAATGATATTTTCTAATACAAATTGTTAAATTTATTGACCTTCTGACAAATATTGATAATCTTAATTTTGAGAAGAAAGTAGATGGATGAGGCTCGCTAAATATAGATTAAAGACAGATTTATTTACTCCTTTAGTAAGAAGTTTTCTACCTACTAAACGGTTTGACGATAAATGTTTGTCCTTAGCATTGGGGAAGAGAGAACACGTTTACAGCGCCTGTATATCTGCCAAGTGAGAGACCAGTGGAAAATTCTTAATAGCATAAATGAAGATTCTTATCACTTTTAATTAGTTATGGGTAATTAATAATAATAATAATCATAACCATTAACTAGGTGGCGTGACAATTCGTATTACTAGTCAATGAGTGAGAAAATGGTGTCCCAGGGAGGGACATTCTTCTTCCTAAATGATTAAAGCAGGAAATCAATTTGCGCACAAAAGTTTGGCTCGATGAAGACTTCTTTAAATCTTATCACACAAACACGGTCAATGTTGTAATTTTTGTCCGGAACTGGGCCGAGTCCTAGCTAAACTGAACAACAAGGACAATACCTTCGCTACAGAAACTATATGGCCTTACAGAAGGCTTTGTATATGTTAGACAAGTTATTCCAATGCCGTAGTAAGTCTTCATTACAAAGTATCTGTATTCTGTGGACATCATTATTAATAATGTCGTCGATCCGTCTTCTACGCTGAACTTAAAAAGTGCAAGGTTTTCCTCGATGTAATACCTAAATAGTGACACACATAGGAATGCTAATGAATCGCTTATTTTTTCTTTTTAACAAACATATTTTCTGTAGTTTGAAGCATATAAGTGTGTCCACCGAATGATTAGAAGCAATATTAATTTAAGACTATCACGAGCGAACAAAACGTTTCCCTATTAACGTCCTCAAGGAAAGATTACTGCCGCTTACTGATGTTTCTTTTGAGAGAGAGAGTGGCTTGAAAAAAAAATCTCTTCATAATTTGTCATTTACAGTAGTACATAACACTCATGATCGGTCATGACGATTAGCCGGTTGGGATTTCTGTGTTTATGAATTGAAAGAAAAACAGTAATGATTTTAAGAAAATTACGCTTAAGGTATGCAAATGATAGTTAAATCAAAGAGTTATCTTAATCTTATGGAGGTAAATGCAGCGCTTCAAACTGTACTGCAAACAAGTGATAAGGATTCGACTCAAGGGGAAATACTCTGTCGAATGTGCATTGTATAAATTCATTTATATTTTTATTCTTCATTTCTGCTTTTGATCATAGAGAATTATTGCTCAGAAGCATACTTGTTTGGAAAGAGTTTAAAATCACTCTTTGCAAACCTTTTGTATATGTAATCCTGATAAACTTTAAATGAAAGACATATACTGTTAACATATGATTTATAAACAACAATGTATAAGTAAAACAGTGACAGATTTATATTAGATAATATGATTACAAACTAGACATTACAATCTAGAAAATTATCTGAAAATATTTATTTAAAACAAACAATACTGTTGACTTGCGTATTGACATACCTGTGTTTATTTGAAGTTCCTGGGTGCCACAATCATCTGCGTTTTGTGATGTCACCCTCTTTAAATCAGTTTCTGTGACAATGTTGTTACTACCATTATTAGCAGCATGTACAAATAGAAGAAATAACGAATACTAATTCACAACTAATTTCTGTTGTCATTATTCAAATCAATGAAAATGTTCTGATGGTTACGAAATTGTGTTACATCATTACCTATTTCAAATACCGAAAAATATCAGGATCTCAAGATAATCCAAATATTTAGAGTGAAGAAGAAACCACTTTCGGCTCTCTAAAATTACATATAGTATATAGCTTCTACTAATGCATCCTTCTTCATACGACTGTATTATTACTCAGAATCAATTGACATTTATTAGGTGTAAGTTCTTTTCACGGTTACAATATTGTATGGTATTTACTGATGTCTATTTCTTCATAGAATGTGTGGACTACGAACTAAAAGTAAATTTCATCCCCCACCCCCATAATTCATGGACTATACAGCGATTTGCATTTCCTCACACATAATATATGGACTAATCTAAAATATTGTTCTTGACATACCGACAGATTTCTCTGTTTTCTAGTAGTATATTTAAGATTCGTAATTACAAGTTCAGATATCTAGTATAATTAAGATATATAAAATTGATCATTAAATGGAATACAAAATGTACAAAATGTTGAATGACTACAACACGCTATTCAGATGTATAATACAGACGAAAATTACTTAGAGTGAAACAGAGGAATAAATATAAAGAGCATGTGCGATCAACTCAAACACAGATATTTTAAAATTTAAATGAACATCTGACACAACGCCACCCTATTTATTGGTTATCATCATTATTATTATTATTAATTAATGTGACATGCGGGCACTGAAAATGTTTTCTCTCTTCCACAACATTAAAGACAAACATTTTTGTCACAAAATATTTCCGTAGGTGGAAAGCTTCTTACAAAATTAGAAGATAAATCCATCTTTGAATATATATTTAATCCACTATCTCTCCAAAATAGGTTATCAATATGTGTAAGAAGGTCAATAAATGTATTAAATCAACAATGAAATATAAAACATATGAACGTTGGCATTTACATCACTTCACAGCAATGTTCGATTAATGCCAGACAATCGTCAGTTCATCCTAGCATATATATCAGCAGTCATATTAATATTTATATAATCAAGTTCATAAACATGAAAGTGGAGTTTTAGGGAAATAATTAAAGTTAATGTACATAACCTTTTCAATACTGGCTGCTGTCGCTAGCATGTGTTTACAATCTCATGGTTTGCAATAAGTCACTGTCTTTCTTATTTAGATGACGGTCCAGTATAGCTATTCTAGGCACATTAAACAACTGTTCCAGATTCTTCAGTGCACTCTCCAAGTACACTGTGAAGAATCGTCCAAAATTTCGCTTTCAAGCATATCAGGAGGAATACTCTGAAATCTTCGTGTGCACTACTAAGCACAGCACAAGGAATATTCAGGAAACATTCAGGAATGCTCGAGACTAAATTCAAACCTAAATTTTCCTTATATTGACTCTCAAACTGAATTCATAGGAATCAACTTACAGTAGCACGTTCGCTGATAAGTTTGACGATAACGTCGGACACACACACACACACACACACACACACACACACACACACACACACACACAACACACAACACACACACACACACGCACACACACTCACACTCACACACACAACGTGATCCGGGGCAGAGTACAATAGTCACTGCAGTCGGAAGTGGGATCATGCTGCTCTCCGCAAAAGTCAAATTAAGACAGCGCTAAATACCAGGCATATTTCCTCTCTAAAATCCTTTGTCTCTTATAAACATTCTCAGCATACAAATCCTGCAACAATTTCGTTAGCCCAACAATCACACAGCATAAGAAATATAGTATCAATCAAAATTCACAGTATAATGATCAACGTAGTCAAATTAGTGAACATAGATAAAATGGTTCAATAACATAAAACATACTCCAATTCAAATCACAGATCAATAGCAAACATGTACGAAATATTTCTAAGTCCATTCTTTCTTTATCAGTCAGTTAACTTACCATAAGCTAACGATCACCTTTATGACCAGACTCAAATTTCGTCATAAATGAAAGTGATTAGAAAATAGTCTTTCTTCAATAAAGTAACCTTCAGTATATCCCCATTAGATGAATTTGTTATGAACATGTGTAAGACTAATAGTCAGACAAGCTAATCAACCAGTTGGAACTGGTTTGGATAGCGTCAGCAAATTCTGGCATATTCTTTGCCTGAGTTGCTTACTTTCAACTTTGACACTTAAAAATGTCAGTATAAGCAGTGCCCAAGGTCGGGTCACTTTGACATTTAACAATTTATACAACAATTAAGTTCAGAAATAAGGATGGGCTAATTTACTTCGCCACAAAGTACAATTATCATTGCATTTTATTCCTGTTTGTCATTTTACTAAATACACTTTTCCATGTAAAGTTCGTTCTGAGGAGAATTAATATGACTTGTAATGTATTTGCTTCTTGTTTCTCTCTAGTCTTCATCCTTCTTTTTCTTCTTTCCCTCTTGTTTCCTTCATTCTTTAGTTCCCATTTTCACTTTTTATATTTTATTTACTTTCTCTCTCTTTCTTTCTTCCCCCTCTCTTTCTTTCTTTCTTTGAATATTTCTTTCTTTCTTTCTTTCTTTCTTTCTTTCTTTCTTTCTTTCTTTCTTTCTTTCTTTCTTTCTTTCTTTCTTTCTTTCTTTCTTTCTTTCTTTCTTTCTTACATTCTTTCTTTCTTACATTCTTTCTTTTATTTCTTTTTTCTTTCTTTCTTAGAATCTTTCTTTTTTCTTTCTTTCTTTCTTTCATTCATTCTTTCTTTCTTATATTCTTTCTTTTTTCTTTCTTTCTTTCTTTCATTCATTCATTCTTTCTTTCTTTTCTTTTTTCTTTCTTTCATTCTTTATCTTTCTTCCTTTCTTTCTTTCTTTAAATATTTCATTCTTTCTTTCTTTGAATATTTCTTTCTTTCTTTCTTCGAATATTTCTTTCTTTCTTTCTTTCTTTGAATACTTCTTTCTTCCTTTCTTTCTTTGAATATTTCTTTCTTTCTTTCTTTGAATATCTCTTTCTTTCTTTGAATATTTTTTCTTTCTTTCTTTCTTTCTTTCTTTCTTTCTTTCTTCTTTCTTTCTTTGAATATTTCTTTCTTTCTTTTCAATATTTCTTTCTTTCTTTCTTTCTTTCTTTCTTTCTTTCTTTCTTTCTTTCTTCTTTCTTTCTTTCTTTCTTTCTTTCTTTTCTTTTCTTTCTTTCTTTCTTTCTTTCTTTCTTTCTTTCTTTCTTTCTTTCTTTCTTTCTTTCTTTCTTTCTTTCTTTCTTTCTTTCATATTTCTTTTTTCTTTCTTTCAACCTTTCTTTCTTTGTTTAAGTCGCCATTGAAACTTCACCAAATGCCATTGAATGCGAGAGAGAATATATTGTTAAATGGAAATATTTAAGGCATTGTTACACAACACGAAAAAAAAATCCTTAAACTGTTTCGTTAAAGTCTGAATCTTGAAGAGTTAAACTGATCATTTTACCTTTTCCGTGGTTTTCATACTTTTCACGAAACTTCTGTATAGCATCTTCTAATAATTTTGTTTGCTCAGATTTAATTTTGAAATTGTTGAAAACCCTCACAATGATTTCTCCGTGAGTTTGCGGAATCATAGTAGAAACCTGCCCGGAGACAGTGATACGTTAAAATTTTAATAATAATCATATACTAAAATGAAGGTACTTTACAGAATATTCCATATAAAAAATTCAATCAAGATTTAAAAAATACATTTATGTATATATGTAAAATACACATGCCACCAGCTAGTCACATTTTTGTAGAAGAAAATAAAAGCCATACATTTACGCACTCAAACATGCAGACAGATCTTCTCATCATAACTCTCACTCCGTGAATATATATATATATATGTGTGTGTGTGTGTGTGTGTGTGTGTGTGTGTGTGTGTGTGTGTGCGTGCGTGTAAAAATATATATAAGTATAAGCATACACATTGCATTTCAAACCATACAAAGATGACATCATATTTACTGTTTACCTGGTTTGCTTGGAGTTTGATGCCTTTATCTATATTTGCTTTTGTATAAAAACGTAGATCAAGTACCGGGTTGGCATCCTTTTTATTTTTGTCCGTCTTCCCCAAGTTCACGAAGTACACCTGAAGTAGTGAAGTATTTTAGTGTATCCATTTATTAAAGTAGTATCCATATCCAGTCTCACCCTTTTGCCACATTCATCCCCCATCCGGAATTAATAGCATAACGTTTTCAGTTAGTCTAATCATTGAATTGTTTATTACGTTAATGTGTGGAGAGCAAATTAATTAAATATGCAGTTTATAAATGTTCTTTTAAAATCTGAAGTTGATGTGTTTATTGATTTGAATTATATTAAACAATAAAGAAGGAATGTTTTCAAAGTTTATTTTTAACATTCAAATATTATGATAAAATTCCTTGAGTATAGTGGCAAGACAAATAAATATTATTTTCCTCACAGGAGTATGCCTATCATGATAAGTTTTCTAAATAGAATAAACGTTGATTGCTTTACTCTGAATATATTGAAAGAGGAAAAGACTACTGTCACACCGATAATTACTAATATAGAGGCGGCTACTCATTAGAACATGTGACATAAAATGCTATGTTTGTATAATTTTGGACACTTTGAATGCAGTAGTTTGCCTGTAGAATCAATTTGCATTGCAAAGATATGTAATAATTTCAATAAACAAAACTAACTCCAACGCCTGTTTATTTATACTCCAACAACTCTTCACTTTTTCAAAACTGCAATAATCTAAATAATCTAATCTGAAATATCTTTCCCATCATTTCTATTCAATAAGTGTACTTTGCAGAAACTATTTTAATATTGATTAATTACAATTGAGTTAATTAATAAATCCTCCCAATCGTAACTTTACCAATTTACAATCTTTCATGCTATTACAATTATAAATTGTTTACATATATTCATGGTAAACTAATTTTAAATACTACTTCAATGCTATATCAGAGAGGAAGAAAAAATAAATCATAAACTAAATATGAAAATACAATAATATAATAAAATTATAATAATAAATAATAAAAATACATTGTCACGCTAGGTCACGTTGATTAAGAAAATATTTTCTTTTATTATTAAATGTCATCTCTAAAACTCTTCCCCAACTTCCTCGTAATCATAAATTATCTTCACTAATTACATGTAAATAAGGTGAGTCACTTATAATAGTAATTGCACATTTTAACTCTCTCTCTCTCTCTCTCCCTCTCTCACACACACACACACACACAGACACATGCATACACACACATATATTTATTAAACTATTCTTTGTGGCAGAAAGTAAAAAAGAAAAATAACTTGAATTTATTCACCCGCACGTGGAGACAATCGCGTAAGTCTTGCCTCTCTTGGCTTGTTAAAGAAGGGAGGAAATCCAGTAAAGCATCCATCACGAGTTTTTCTTGATTATCCTATTAGCAACATGTCGCATAATAATAAAAAAAATCAACAACAATCATCATCATCATCATCCTAGTACACTTTTTTATTTTCTATTCGTGGCTGTACTTATGGTTTCTTTGTATTTTGGCTGGTATTTATAGTTTTCAATTATCTTTGCTGTGGCTTATATTGATTGTTGGTTTCTGTAATAGCTTTTCTGGAGATGTGCCTTACTACTTTATTTGCAATGTGAGTTGATGTTGTTAAAGCTTTGTTATTTTGATGTCTTCCTGTTGGTATTTTTCCTGCATGTGGTTTATTGTTGTCCATGAAATCTGTGGCGGAGTAAATTTGCCTATCCCTATATCTAAACTTAATTGTTACATAAATTGTTAAATGTCAAAGTTACCCGACCTTGGGCACTGCTTATGATTATATTTTATGTGTCAGAGATGGAGTAAACAACTCAGGTAAAGAATATAAGAGAAAATTGCTGATGCAAATCATACCAGTTCCAACTAGATGAGGAGTTTCTCTGACTCATTTATAACAATTTCATCCAATGGGGATGGACCGAAAGTTGATGTTCTATATTCTAATCTCTTTGATTTTGACATAACTCGGGTCCAGTCAAAAAGGCGACCATTAACGTATGATAAGTTAATTGATTGATGAAGAAAGAATGGAATGTTTCGTACACGTTTGCTATTGATCTATGGTTTGAATTGGAGAATGAAACTGTAATTGAACCAATATTTCTAATTACAAACAAATTACATTAATTTGATTAATTCTAGAACACTCTGCATGATGTGCTTTGATAGTGCATGTAAAGTTCTGAATGATTCTCCATGGTGCGCATTGCGAGTTCATCGAAGATTCTTGGATATCATACATCACAGAACTGAGAGTGGAGTTTTACTGAAATAATTAAAGTCAATTTGCATAACCTTTTTAAATGATGGCTGCTGTCACTAGCACGTGTTCACAATCATGTGGTTTTCAACAAGTCACTGTCTTTCTTATCTGAATGACCGTCCAATGCACCACTTCAAGGCACTTTACACAACTGTTCCAGAATCATCGGTGCACTCACTAAGCACACCATGGAGAATCGTACAGAACCTCGTATGCATTAACAAAAGCAAATCACGCTGAGTGTTCTAGAATCTTCGTGTGTGTTTACACAACACACCATGAGGAATGTTCAAAGTAATCTTTGCGAGTTCCCGAGACGAATCTAAAGCTTCAATTTTCGCCATATTGGCTTTCAAAAGGATCTCATAGGAATCAACTTACAGCAAACATTTACTGCTAAGTTTGACAACACAATCAGGTAGAGAAGAATAATTATTCTATTATAATGACTGTAGATTGAAGTCAAAAAGCTGTACTTTCTCCTGCAAAATTCAAATTAAAGCAGCGCTATATTTCAGGCATATTCATCTCTAAACTCCTTTCTCTCTTACAAACATTCTCAACTTACAAATCCTGCAACAATTTCATTATCCTGATACACACACAACATAAGAAATATAGCATTGATCAAATTCACAAGTAAAATGTACAACATAATCAAATTAGTGAACATAGAAATAATTGTTCAATTACTTAAGCATTCTCCAATTCAGATCATAGATCAATAGCAAATGTATTAAATATTCTAAATCCATTATTCTTTTATCAGTCAGTTAACTTACCATAAGCTAACGATCACCATTATGACCGGACTCGAATTTTGTCAAAATCAAAGTGATTACAATGTATCACTTCTTCAACAAAGTTACTTTCAGTCCATCCCCATTGGAAGAAATTGTTATGAATAAGTGTGAGAATATTAGTCTGAAAGACTACTCAACCAGTTTGAAATGGTTTGGATTGTGTGTCAGAAGAGTAAATTTACTTATCCCTAATTCTAAATTTAATTATCTATAAATTGTTAAACTGCTGAAACTACCCGACCTTGTTTTCTTGTTATGAAAGTATTTTTGTAAGTGTCAGAGTTGGAGTAAACACTCGAGTTTATAATGTGCCTTAATTGTTTATGCAATGCTGACCAGTTCCAAATGAATGAGCAGTTTCTATTATCCAATGGTTAGGACTTACGAGAACAAAACCTGGGGATACTGCAACATAAAACAATTCTTTTTCTCGCAATATCACAAGTTTATTGTTCACAATAGAATAGTCAATCTTCAATGTGCTCGGCTAAGCCCATTGTAGAATGTTCCAATAATGTAGATACCCCACGACTAATTTAGGCACACGTTCGCTGAATTTGCTTCTTGTGTGAACATTAACGAACCTCTAGCACTCTCTTTGCTAGAAAGTCAGTCACAGTTGCTGAAGCACGCAAACAAGATGCAGCGAATCATTACAACTGCCATGCTATTGGATGGAAACTTCTCGAATCCATAACAAGAATACAAGGAGGAAAAGAAACCTGATATCAGAGACCAATGCTAAGTTCCAAGTTTAATTACCTCTATTCTCCATTCTTTCTTAAATAATTATCAACTTACATTTCCTGCAACAATATTTATTAGCCCGATACATATGTATAACATAATAAATACAACATAATCAATTATGAATATGACTCTGCTAGAACCAAAGTCATGTGTTCAACATATTGCATACAAGCATCAGAATGCACAACTGTAGAAATAATAGCCATTTATCTTTACATTAAATTAAAATATAATAATCAATAGCAACGTGTATGAAATATTTCTAAGTCCATTCTCTCTCAATCAATCAGCTAACTCATCATAAGCTAACGATTGCCTTTCATGACCAGACCTGAGTGAAGTCAAAATCAAAGGTATTTAGAATACAGAACATTCTTCAACAATTAAGTTTCAGTCTCTATCCATTGACTATTTCATTATTTGCAAACCTTAATCGATTGGATAGCAAGAATTACTCCTCTACTTTGTACTGGTTTACATCAGCAAGTTTTAGAATATTCTATATATGAGTTGTTATTTTAACTCTGGTTCTTACGGAAATATCATCATGAGCGGTACTCGAAGTTGACCTTTAACAAAATAAAATAAAAAAGGTTGACAATAGGGACAAACAAATTTACTCCACCTCACAAACGTTAAGAAATAGATGGAACCGTAATCCTTTGAATGATAAGTATGTGCGACACTTTGGTGAATCATTATTATTAAAACTATCAACATAAAGGTGGTTATAAGCGGCAGGTTTGAAAACAGAAACACTACTACGAGCTCTACAAGATAAGCACTTAACATGAAATATCATATGAGTCCAAATGCAGACTCTGCAAAAACATGCATGAAACAGTAGAACATATATTATATGGATGCCAGTTTGTGTCTAGAACAGAATATACCAAAACACACAACGAAGAGCCATAAACCATATATAGAAACATATGTGAGAACTATGGAGTAAAAACCCTTGAAAGAGCATGGCTGCACCAATCGGAAGCAGTCACCGAAACAGAAGTCAAAATACTGTGGGACTTTGAAATAAGGACGGCTTGAGTGATTTCTGCGCGAAGACCCGACATTGTAGTTCTTAATAAGTCTATCAGAATAGCAACAGTCATTGATGTCGCTGTTCCAAGTGATAGAAACATAAAACTAAAAGTAAGAGAAATAGAAAAATACCCTGACCAGATTAAATATCCAGAGATTGCGGAATATAAAAGCAGAAGTGAAAGTGATACCTGGAAAGAAAGAAGCCTTGGGAAACATATTATCTGAATTGGAAGGCTATCTGAATAAACTAGCTGGAAACCACAGACACGCCCTACTACTAAACGTAGTGCTACTGGGAAGTGCCCGCATCCAGCAAGAACCTTAGATCTCCCAGTCTTGGCAACATACAGAGACTATGGTTCACAACCGACAGTCAACAGAAGTGGTGAAAAAGGCTGAACACTATTACTATTACTACTTCTACTACTACCAGTGCTGCTGATGCTACTTCTACCAAATTAGAACATGTCCATTAAGAAGACAGTACTTATTGTATGAAAACGTACGCACACAAACGCAAGTATAAAAATAAATTCAGTCTCGCTTTTAAACTGGACATACATTTTCCTGTCATCCAGTCTGCTTGAACACAGTCATGAAAGACACTAACTTGTTTGAAACATTGCGAATTTACTTTTCATATTTTGGAATAATGATAATAGGTGCATACCGGATCACAGTAATTTACTTTGCATTTATTTGTTTCATAAACAATCTGATCTGGTCAGAACCCTTTTTTATTTTAAAGCAAACATTTTTTCCAGCGAAATACAATAACATTATAACCGTTATCGTTATAATGTTACTTAGTTTTCCTGATTGAACTACTGAAGTAAGTGTAATAATTAATATATAACGATCATAGTTGCTTTTAGTGGATAATAAATCCTCTACCCTTCATACAACTTATTATTTGCCTTTCTAAAAACATATTGTAATTTTGATCACAAGCGTTAACACAAACTGCCCTAGGTGATGAAATCGAGGAACTACGTGCACTCACTCCCAGAAAGGTGGCGCTGTTTAGAGGACAGCTTTCATATATTAGCGGGTAAATCTCGCGCCTCTGTATAAGTTGGAGGATTTCCTTAGCTTCTCTCACTTTACCCCTTTCTTCAGGAGTAACATCTTCGTCAGTGCTAAGAAGTATTTGATGGAAAATGTTGTCTGTCAGATTCGTAAAAGCCACTACGTCATCAACGCAATCAGCAATGCTGACCTTCCTGGATCAAACACAACATAAAACACTTTGCAGGATTACATCAACTCCCAAGCTGTGATCTAAATGGAATTACGTTAATTAAATAGGTAAAATTATGATTTGCAATCGACTCCAGCTGTACTAAGCAAACAAGAGATTAAGTTTGTGCAATGTTTATTTATCTAAAGTAAATACAAATATCACAATTATGTACTATGTTTCGCGTTTACAAGTGTAAGCAAATTTTTCACAATAGCTTTGTGTTGAGAATATCACTTTATGATAAACAATACTATTAATTATATTTCAGATGATTAAATGGAACTGTTGACATAATTTACTAACCAGAGATCAGCAGAATAATTAAAACATATAAACACACTATAATCAAGCCCCAATAATAACTATAGATCAGTTAAGTCTATATAATCTGTATAAAATAGTAATCAGAGGAAGTTAAATGCGTACATGCTAATGATAATGTTTGTGTATATAACAAGAAGAATCAAATTTAAAAGTCTCTTAGTTTGGTTAAGAAATGTTAAACGTGGATATAAATTATTTAATAATTATTTAATAATTTATATTAATTTTAATTTTATTTTCTCTCAGGATATCAATATCATCATTTTACAGACATTATCTATTTAACCTTAATCTAACATTTTAACAGCGTAAAACAGCACACTATTAGTTTGTTGAAAAAACTAATTGGGCACACTTATCTAACGATCTTGGGATTGAAAATGAAAGAAAGAAACACTAACCCACTTTTCCCTGGAATCTGTATTCCCTTATTCGCTTTTACCATTGCCTCGACCAACCTGAAAAAGCAAAAAAAAAAAATAAATAAAAATAAAGAAGTATTTTTTTTAATCATATCAACACTTGTTGTATTTATTCACTGGTTTCAATGTTATTTTTAAAACTGAAAGAGACGTTCAACATAACGCCTTAATGATTATACAAAAAAATAACTGCATCAATAACACGACGTTGTCCTTTCCTGTTGATTACGTCGTAACAGTGAAAGTTGGGCTTATATTAATAGTAGTAGATGACATTGTTTAACATATTGTCACAATAATTAGCAAATCATATCGACTGTATGCTTTTAGTTTACGGAATCTACATTGATTGTGAAAGTCAGTAATTCAGCTGAAAATAGTAGCCTCATAATGGTGTCAGTCGTTAGATATCATGAATAACACCTGCATAATCATCATCTCGATCATCTCAAATTGTTTGTTTTATTATCACCTAATTTATGATTTACTCCTTCTACGAGAACGACTCATATTATAGTAACATAAAATAGTACATGGCATCATTGCTTTCAAAGCCTTTACGAATAGAGACTTACATAAAGTCGATTGCATTGCTTTTAAGGCCTTTACGAATAGATACTTACATAATTCCATCATTACTATTAAAGCCTTTACGAATAGAGATATATAATGTCATCATTACCTTTAAAGCCTTTATGAATAGAGACTTACATAATGTCGATTGCATTGCAGACCTTGTGCTGGTAAGCCTTACGGTGCAGGATATGGCGTGTGTGAAACATTTCATACATGTTTAAAGCCTCCTAAAAACAAAATCATGAAAATAATTTTTATGGTCATTTACAGTTTATATTTTTATAACGGCATGAGCACAGGAAACACTCATCAGTCAGAATGAGTATATCGTGAGCAAGCAAAAAGTACTTTTTCAACATTGCATAAAGGCAGTTTAGAAAGTAAAATAAATAAATTTACAGTGCAATATATGTATGATTATTCAGGAGAATATTGGTGTTGTTTTATTTTCAAGAATAAAATTTAGCTAAATTAAAATTAATTTTTAACACTTGAACGATATAATTATTCCATTTAAAGTAGCATTCTAGTGTGAGAAAACGCTATGTGTGTCAATGTATCTTAATACGATCTTGTAGGAAATTAATAGGCTGACAAATATAAACACCAACAAACAAATTTAAATATGAAAACATAATACTATCCTTCATTTCAAGATAATGTATTATATATACACACGCGTAAAGAAAGAAGGAAGATTTAATATAATGCCGAAACTACATGCACAAATAAAATTAAGGAGAAATTGCATAATTACATATTTTGTGTCTCGAAAAAAGAATCTGAAGTTAGAGAGATTTAGAGGTATGTTGAATACCTTGTCTCTTACACCAATCTGGACTTCATTCGTTGCTTCGTCCTTGATGACTCGTGCAAGACGGATGAAACGTTTGTGGTCGTAACCACTGGTTAGTCCCAGGTGGTGGCAGTCACGTGCCAAATAGTCCCACTTGTCGACATCAATCCCATTGCGCGAGTTAGACACGATCTAGCTCACAAAAATGTTAAGTTATAACATTCTGGGAATTGTAAGTATTTATATGTATGACAGGTTTATGTTAACCAATAAATGTATGAAGAAAATGTAATTTATTTTAAGTCTAAATCGTCTGGGGAAATATGATTATCACATTTTAGTATTGTATCAAGTTTAGAATAGGTTGTCCTAAGTAAGTATTTTATTACAACACTAAAGTAGCAGATGCGTACTATGAACAAATAAAACGAACTAACTCTACCAAACAAACAAAAAATAAATTAAACAATTGATTATAATGCTAATACCGAGAATTACAATTTAGAATGAAACAAGAGTAATATACGCCATGACTCAACAAACAATAAATAAAAATGAGTTAAAATGCTATTTGATGCCAATTATACCTAGTGAATGGTTATTATTATTAATTAATCATCAATAACTAATTACAAGTGATGAAAATCTTAATTTATGTTATTAATAATTCTGTAGAAGACACCACTCGACTCTCTCACTTGGCAGATATGCGGGCGCGGTAAAAGTTTTCTCTATTATTCAACATTAAAGACAACATTTACTGTCACACAATATTTCCATAGGTGTAAAACGTCTTACGCAAATGAAGACAAATCCATCTTTAATCTATATTTAACGGGCCTTCATTCATCCACTGTCTTTCCAACATATGGTTATCAATACATGTAAGAAAGTAAATACATTAAACATTAAATCAATTAAATCAAGAATAAAATATATACCATATGAATATAATCAAAAAGCATTGACATTTACATCACAACAATGTTCAATTTATTACTAGTCATGTATTCATTTAATCCTAGCATAGACATAAGCAGTATAACAAAAATATAATCAAGTTCCTGGATATCATCATGGAAATGATAGTAGAGTTTCAGAGAAATAATATAGTCAATACACTGTTCAAAGATAGCATATATTCCCAGCATGTGTTTCACAATTATGCAGTTGGCAACAAATCACTGTTTTATTCAAGTGAATGTCCCACTTGTCCCTCCTAGAGGCATATTGCACAACTGTTCCAGAATCTTCTACACACTCTCCAAGCACATCATAGAGAATCATCCTGAATTCAATCTGTGCTATATGGCACAAGGAAAAGTTCTTGAATTTTCGTGTTTACCTAACACACCATGAGGAACATTCAAAATAATCTGCATGAATTCTTGAGACCAAATTTAAGCCTCAATTTCTACCATATTTGGCACTCTACTGGAGTTCACTGGAATCTACATGTAGTGTTGTATGATGGGGAAATGTTCCCACATATATATTTTATAATATAAATTTTCATTTTGTGGAATGAGTGCGTATTGCGTCCTGTTTACCGAGAAGGGAAGCCCTGGAACGAATGAGAGACATGTGGGGAAGATTTAGGGACTGGTGTTTGATGTCAGCGGTGTTTGATGTCTGCGAGCGCGGCGGTCAGCGTGTGGTCAGTGTGTACGCTTAGCGGGTGGTTAGAGTTGTTAGAGGGACATAAATCATCTTAGAGCTAATGAATTGAACAGGTCAGAAGCTGGTCTAAGCAGGGTAATAAAAACCACAGTGAAAATGTTATCTTCACTATTTCCTGAAAAATCGTCTGAGGGTGACGACTGGAAAAGGGTAGTCCGCCCCAAAACAACACTGGGTCGTATATGAGAGAAGAAAACCCTGGCTATATAGGTAAAAACGTCTTTGTATTTGTGTGAATGGTTAAGTTTTATTAGGATGTTATATACTATGTTTTATTTTGAAATGTTAATATTCTTCCTTTCAGAGGCCTATGCCAAACTTAGTAATTAGTAATCGAGCACTGGACTGGACACTTAGGCTTTGCAATTGTTTGTGTTGCAGGGTTTTTTCTTTTTATTGTGTATTCTCGGCTGCTCGTTTATAGCTGCCTGTTGTTTGCCTGTGTGGCTGTGCCTGTGTGGCCGTTCTACTTGTCCCGGCTGAATTGGGACGTGCCGATCTATTGGCGGAAAATTCAAGTGTACAAGACTGACGTCATTTCTGTGCTTAAGCTAAGTGCCTATTCGGAAAGTGACTCCAGTACAATGAACTGGCTTAGGATGAACTGAATTTTCTAAATCTTGTTAACTTTCTTTTTATTAAATTTCTTGTTATTATTTTAAAACGCGTGTTTGTTAGTTCTATCGTTATTTTCGTAGTTCAAGTGATAATGTAATGAGTACGTCTTGTCCTCTGTTCGTTAATTGTAATCATTATATATATATATTATTCAGAAACATTAAATCTCAGCTGAATCTGAGTTGGGGGCGGAGCCAAATTGGCGACGTACAAGTATATCAGCATAACAGTTGCAGATATACATATTTAACCAGTGACCCATGCTCTGCACCGGCACTTGTAGATGTCTTGTATCATAACTAATTATACATAGTTGGTATAAGTCATTATTACAAAGTCACCCCAGAGTATAGCGGCGACATGTAGCAACATGTTTTACTGATAAGATGACGAGAACGCTATATTGTGAAGTGACAATCCCAAATGGTTTCCTCTGTTCTGCGAAAGCCAAATTAAGGCAGCACTAAATTTCAGGCATATTTCATCTTCAAACTCATTCTCAACTTACCAATTCTGCAACAATTTTGTTAGCCCGGTATACACAGAGCATAAGAAATATAGTATGGATCAAAATTCACAAGTATAATGTACAACACAGTCAAATTAAGGAACATGGAAAAAATAGTTCAATTACTTAAGCATTCTCCGATTCAAATCATAAATCAAAGGCAAACATATATGAAAGTCCATTCTTTCTTTATGGGCCATTTAACTTACCATAAGCTACCGATCGCCTTTATGACTGGACTCAAGTTATGTTCATATTCAAAGTGATTAGAATACTTCTTCAACAAAATACTTCCAGTCCATCTCCATTGGGTGAGTTTATTATGAATAAGTGTGAGTCTATTAGTCAGAAAAACCAATTGGAAACTAACTAATCCAGTTGGAACTGGTTTTGATTGCATCAACAACTTTCTAGCATAGTCTCAACTCGAGTTGATTATTCCAACTTCGGCACTTACAAAAATATCATCATAAAGGGTACCCAAGGCCGGGCCTCTTTAACAATTTACAATTTATATAACAATTTAAATCTACCAAATGGATATATAAATTCACTCCGCTATACACTTGATAAGAATATGGACTAACCTCATATAGGAAAGGTTTTGTTTCACGCCTGCCCAGCTGCAATATGAA
Source organism: Sinotaia quadrata (assembly GCA_028829895.1). Classification (NCBI taxonomy): domain Eukaryota; kingdom Metazoa; phylum Mollusca; class Gastropoda; order Architaenioglossa; family Viviparidae; genus Sinotaia; species Sinotaia quadrata. Next base: position 110,102,335 of record CM054181.1, on the reverse strand, counting down.
CACATAAATATTTAGCAAGAACATTTTAAAACAAAAACATAATGAATTTTAAATGATTTAAATGATGATCTATGTATGTCGAAGTAATTTAAAGCTTACACATCTATCTATCTATCTATCTATCTATCTATCTATCTATCTATCTATCTATCTATCTATCTATCTATCTATCTATCTATCTATCTATCTATCTATCTATCTATCTAACTATCTATCCATCCATTCATCCATCCATCCATCTATCTATCTATCTATCTATCTATCTATCTATCTATCTATCTATCTATCTATCTATCTATCTGTCTGTCTGTCTATCTATCTATCATAAATCGTCATAAATACAGTTAAATTCTAAATCGTGTAATTATTTTATTACATACCTTAGAAATTGTAGTTAAGGAACGCGTTAGATATTATATGCAATTACCTATAGTAATAATTTTAATAGAATCAATTGTAATACTGTTCGTATATTTTTTTCGATCAAACAAACGGGATCGTGAAGTAAGTAAATATGAAATCTTCTGAGTGGACAGATATTAATTTGTGATACTGAAAAGGAAAATAAATATGTATGTTAAAATGTATGCAATCAGCTTCTATTCAGGTGACCCATGTAAATGAATTATCAGAAATAAGGGACTGATGTGAAAACTGAGTACATATCTGTATTCTTAGTTCATGATTTTGTTGAGATATAAAATAGTAAACTGGTGGAACTCTGGACTTTGGTTCTTAGCTATGTATGAACTAGCATGAACACAGTGGTGTATGAACTACAGTCAATACTGGTTCTTCCTAGTGGTATATGAACTAGAGTCAATGCAGGTACTTAGTGGTAGGCCCTATATGAACTAAAGTCAACACTGGTTCTTTCTAGTAGCATAGTAATTAGAGTCAACGCTGATTCTTAGTAGTAGAGGAACAAGAATGAGTAGAGGTTCTTAGTGGTATAGGAACTAGAATCAGCACATTATTAATGATGTAGGAACTAGTCTGGAACTAGAGTCAATACAGGTCCCCAGTGATATAAGTACTACAGTCAACATACATTTTTAGTGGTTTAGGAACTGGAATCAGTACTGAATCTTTGTTTTATAGGAAATTGAGTCAACACAGGTTCTTAATGATATAGCAACTAAAGCCTGTACAGGTTCCTTGTGGTATAGGAACTAGAGTCTACATATAATTTTAGTTGTAGTGCAACTGTGGACCAACATATGTGGTATAGGATGTAAAGCCAAGAAATAGAGTGAACACTGATTGCTAGCGAACTAGGGAGCTAGAGTCAACATTGGTTCTTAGTGGTTGTCACATAATGTCTTACATAGTCCAAATCCTCCCTCTGAAATTAGCCTAGAAGCAAACCTCATTCTAGAACGACTGACCCTCATCCATAGGCTAGAAAATATATGATATACTACTAGGCAAACTAACTAAACCAACACGCTGCTCACATGCACAATGTATGTGCCTGAAATCTACCTATAATTCGGCAGTCCATCGACCATAGAGGAGACACAAGTTTGGCTCCTGATGCTTAATAAATTATAACCATACTACTAACTCTATTGCTGATTACCTACACAGCAGGCAACTATCCTCTGTAAATACTACTGCCAAAGATCGGCACTTTATCTGAAATGTTGAATTCAATGAACATTAAGTCATGAAGCAATGCCAGAATGAAACCACATTATCTAGATTGTTGAAATCATTGAGCATATTTGTTATATTTACTTATTCTGTCATTTACAATATTTTAAATACATAATTAATTCGTTCTTCAGTATACAAGATTTGGGTAAGTTAGTTAATTACTTTTAGTTATATGGTTAATAAATTATTAATGTATTTAGACTCATCATTATTGAATCATATTTCATTTATTAAGTTTAATCTCTCCTATTGCTATTTCGATATTTTGGATTGGCGCTTGGAAACCATTCATATGTTATTCGTCTACCTTTCGCTTCAGGGTTGTATTGAGTTTCACAGGATTTAGTGCTGATTTCAAAACGTCCTAAGTGTTATTTGTGTGTTGGTGTAATGTTGATTTGAATGTTATTTTCAGCAAGGCTGCCTTTAGATAGTGCATCTGCCTTTTCGTGGCCTGGTATTCCTATATATGCTGGAGCCCACATTATTTTAATTTACGTTTAGTTGTGCCTGCTTCTTGTCTGTTTGTATGATTCATGTGACAATGTTATCATTATACTTTACCTAATTATAGTCTTATAGCACAAAACGAATGTCGTCTGCTTATTGTTCGATCTGCCACCATGGGATCACACCATTAAAGATTGGAATGACATATTTGTATTCGTGGCTTGAAGTAAGTTTATTTTTAGTCTAGTTAGAATTATAATTGGATGATCTAAGCAAACAAAGTATCGTTTATTAAGCTGCTAAAATTAGGAATTTTAATATCCATTTACTTTCTTTATTTTGTTCACTTACTCAAATAACTATTCATTTACTGGGGATTTGCCAGATAACGTCAGCATAGTCAAGGATTTCTCATGGTCATGTTTCACGAATAAAAATATCTGTTTATTATACCGATTGCATTTAATGCTTACTTTTGGTTCGCGTACTGAAGGATGAATCATCTCCTGGATAAAATAGTAATCCTCAATGGTCAAGTTGTAGTCTCTGAACTTTCTTACGAGCCTATTGGACGTATCAGCCATTATGTAGTCCAGCATTTTAACAGAGGCTTCCTCATGCTGGAATAGAGTCAAGAACAGACAACTTGGTGCACGGTTTATATATTTATAGGAGTTAATTTTAAATTAAATCTTTTTTAGCTATATTTCCCTTAATTATTTATATGATTTTATATTTAACAAGCATTCCTACAACTTAATAATTAGTTCAAGAGTTGAAATATGATTTACAAATACCTGCATCTGCTCACTTGTTATTTCTGATCTTATGTATGACTTGCGAATACTGTTTGAAAATGTATTCTAGATTAATAAAGTATTGTTTGAAAATAGTTATACCCTATACGGAGTACACTACATAGTTGAAACTTTAATACGTTATTTATTAATAATACTGATAAATTAATACATCACATTATATATTACTTAATAATATAATTAATACATGAATATATTACACAATACATTAATTAATAATAATATTAATAAATTAATACATTACGTTGGAAAACTCAGATGTTATCAATAAAATTTGTTTGTTGCACTTCTTGTTTAATATTTTGTAAAGGCAGCCATTCTCCAAATAAATGTGATGAATACAGTTTCTGTTGTAGTACTTTAGAATAGCAAACAAACAGCAATAAAGTACAAAAAATGAAAATATTCCGGAACATTCACATGTAGATAGAAATGTTCTTGTTTAATCAGTAAGTAAATTTAATTTGCACTATATTCTGCAATTAAATAAGACTATTATATTGTAAGTAACATGGCACCTTCCACTTTTTGTCGGTCTTCACCTGCGCCATGAATCTTTGGTCAAAAACGTGCGAGAAAGGGCCATGACCCAGATCATGACAAAGGCCTGCTATTTGCACGCATAGCACGTCTTCATCGGTAATTTGCAATACAGGTTGGTTCTTCTTGAGTCTCCGGGCTAGCTTGCCCGCCAGGTAGCACACTCTGATATCAATCAGAAACGAATTAAAATTTAGAGTAGAAACAATCGTTGAAGTAATGACCATTTTCAAATTACTCATATAAAAAGAAGTAGCAACTGATTTAAATTATTAGGAATTTATTACATCTCACAAAAAAATAGTCAGGAACATATCGCACCCACATCACACATTACACACACACACACACAAATATACGCACACACACACACACACAAACACACGCACGCACGCACGCACACACACACACACACACACACACACACACATCTCCCCCTCTTGAGAGAACATGATTCGTACAATGGAGAAAAAATAGCTATCTCAGTGAAGATGAATTTGCTTATTGTTCAAACGAATTATTTTGTTTTCGTCTTTATGTACTGTAAATTAGGATGCTAATATATGTTGTGTTGTTTTGAACTCATAAACATCGATATGATTTGAGTTAATATAAGCAAACCCTCTACCTAATCAATGATGTGCAACGAGTCTTACGTGATGGTTCAGTAGAAAATGCAAATAGCAAAGGCCGTGGGTCACCGTTAGTTTCTAATTGTAATCTAGCTAATGTAAAATGTCACATAATTGTCTGGATATTGAAGAACACAGAGTTGAGTATGGAAAGTTTATAACCAAGTTTAAAATTAGGAACTTCTAAAATGAGAAGCGGTGAAATATGTGCCACTTCCCCCCCTAAAAGAATATATTTAAAAAATACAGAAAATTACACAATTTGTGACAGCAAGAGCAATATGAAACACACAACAACACCCCCCCACCTCAAAAATAACAAAATAAACAAAACAACCAGCCAAACAAAAAAAACCCACTACTGTTACTGTATTTTTTTCTAACATATACTCTTCCATACGTCTATACACAGTTCGAATAATATAATTTCTTCGTCAAACAAAACGAATTTATGTTTCTTTAATCTACGCAGAAATATATATGCATTTAGTCATGCATAGATGTATCACTTAATTTGAAGATATTCTTTATTTCTCTGATGCTTTCATTTGTTAATTTTGTTTCACAACAAAGAAACAGTGAGAATGGCAACTGTAACTTCACACAAGCAACATTGAATTGTTTTTGACTCACAATCACAAGATTTTCAAATCTGTATCTATGTGATGTTGATGTGCTGTTATTTTCTGGATTTGGTCAGTGTGGTCAATTCAAATTGTCTTAATGCAATGACATATTGCATGGATACGTTGGGTTTAGCTTTCGCAGAGGCCACATAAAATGGAGAAGAGTCATGGCGTACTTTTCGTATTCAGGATATTACAGAAACTTCCATCATGATCATCCTAAGCACAGAAAGCAACATTCTCTTGCCCAAATCAATCGGTTTTCAATAAAGTCCCATTGAATTCTGTTTTGTACTCAACTGCTAAATGTTATATTAGTTTATTTATTGATTTATTTAAAGTTCATAGTTATTAAGAAAATGAGTTTACGTTCGTAGAAATGAAAGCCAGCACTAAGTTAATTCCTTTAGTTATGATTATTTCCCCTAGTTCCCCTCTGAACATATCTTACCCAAGGCTGTGTTCAAACCGACTATGTGAGCCACCAGGATAGACGAAGTGGGTAGATCCAAGTTGCTTTAAATATCTCAGTCGTTGAAACTGAGGGGTGTCGATGATATAAACGCACAGCTCAGGAAGTTCGATTTGACCATGAACTGGGTCATTTATCACCTTCAACATAATGCCTTAATAATATTCAGTGCAATTAAACAACGATGTGCTGCGTTTAAATTTCCTTAAGAATTAATAATAAAATCTAAATAAGATTAATAATATTAGAAAATGTAAAGATCTATCTATCTATCTATCTATCTAACTATCTATCCATCCATTCATCCATCCATCCATCCATCCATCCATCTATCTATCTATCTATCTATCTATCAATCTACGTCCGTCCATCCATCTATGTATTTATTTTACCTTTGAGGTTATGCTTGCAGGAGGCGTCTTAGATTTATCAGGCACAGAATTGTCTTCATACGGAATATTTCTGTAAATAGTCAACAATATTTAGCATTTAAGCAAACTGTTCAAAGTTTTTCACTTAATTACGCAGTGGAGAAAACTTAATTTGAATAGGCATGTTGAATTGTCTTATCTCCTGCATACCAACAGGTATTTCATCAAATTCTGACTAACAGATACAAATCTCTATCTTATTCTCTCCCTTTGGAAGTATTACTCTGTCATTATTTATACTGACGTCTTAACTATATCGATGTCTCTTTCTTACTTCGGACATTTTTCTTCCTTATCATTATCAACGATTTTTTTTATGACCGTGACAGCAAATTCACCAACACATACATCTACTTATATATTTATATGATTTTTTATCTTTATCATTATGCTGATGCTAATGTTGTAATATTTTGGTCTGTCAAGATGATAGTTGACCACAGGTAGCTTTGTTTTGCTTTACTTCAAGACCAGGTGTTTGTGAAGTTCTTACATGCTCCAACAGGACGTGTGCTCATTTGTAATTAATGTCAAACAGCGAGTCTTAGGTAACACGGGACCAGCTTCTCTGGGTGAACCTGACATAATAGGCAGAGGTGAGACCGTTTCTTAGGAGTATACACTTAAAGACCAGAAGTGGTAGCTGATATTGACTGAATGCTTGACAGAGATTGACGAAAGACAAACAGGGTACATGTGAGATAAGAGGGGGGGGGGGCAGAGCGCACACATAAATTTTGATTGTCAGTATTCATGAAGGAATAAACGATCAGCATTCGCCAATGTCCATCGTCCTACTAAAAATCCTTCAAATAAATTCTTTAGTTAATTAGGCTCCCAACGTTGTTTTCACCTATATTTTAAAAAATATCTGATAATATGTTTACTCTTTATTTGCAATAATTACACGCCCTTCTGGAGTGACGCATAAGCCCACACTTACTGATAAGCTAATTGGCTGGTTGTATGAATGGAGCAAAATTCGACTTAACATATTATCTGTGTTGAATAATTCTACTGTAAAATTGAATTTAAAGATCTGACTATTTTGATGTTTATGTAATTCTGATTACCAAGTGTGACTGAGGACGACAACACTTCTTTGCAATTCAACGTTAAGTCTGAGAACAAAAGAAATGAGAGGAAATAAATATAGAAGTTGTTATTATGAAAGAAATTTACGAGCGTACTTCAACCTTCAGATTCTAGGTCTCTTGTTATTACTAGACTTGTGATACCTGTGCTTTTGATGTTGATAAATTTCATGTAAGTGTGAGGCATACGTATGATTTGTACTGTAACATAACCTTGCTTTTGATGTTGATAAATTTCATGTAAGTGTGAGGCCTACGTATGATTTGTACTGTAACATAATCTGGCTTTGATGTGCTAAACGCTAGACCTGAACATCGAGAGTAGCCAGTACAACACGACATGGACATATTGGGACAGTGGTATCCCTATAATATAACATTTGGAGGAAGGTCAAATGACGACAAGAACAGTTTTCTACACCGCAACGCAAGCGTATGGTCACGGAATATGTATTAGGTCGTAATTCTTTAATTCACTCTTTAAATTTCTGCTAAGATTATGATATAGAAATGCTATTTTCACAAAACGCTGGTGTGAAGCTGGCTCGAGCTGAAGTTAGAGATTCAAGGGGTGAAGTCTGTTTTTGGCTTGCTCCTGTGTATCTCCAAGAAAAGCCCGTGTGACATGTGCCAGTAATACGTCGTGTCAGGTTGTTACATAGTCACACAATGACATACACATTGATGTTTGGGTGGGGCCCAGTTTTATTATGTCATGCAAAGGAACGTTTTATTGGCTGTGTATGCGGTGAGCGAGTATCATGAAAGAGAATGAAACGGACGAACAGACGAACGGTACAAAACAATATAAATACAAATTCATTCGCCCCTCTCAAAAACTATGAATAACAATGTAGCTGAAAATGGTTAAATTAGGTGGTTTATTCCCTGATTTAAAGGAGCACTACTCTTTCGCACAGTGATTAGTCAAACATTCAGCTTTCCAATATCATACACTCTGTAGGAATTTAATGGGAGATGAAGATGATGAAATTCAAAATTAAAATAAAGATTAACTACACAATTCTTATGCGGCAAATCGGGCTGCTTCAACAATAATTCACATACAAAATTGGCATTAATTAATATCCTCTTCATAAACATTAATATCTTCTTCATAAACAACATGTGATCAGTCATGCATGATTACTCTAATTCCTTAATATATATAATTATCTAAAATATATATTCAACATGATATGATAACACACACTGTGTCTACAATGTCTGTCTATCTAAAGAGATCTTAGGTGACTGTTACTGGAGTTACATATACATATATGCATAATAACAAAACTCTGGTTACTTCCCCTCGTTTTGTTAGCAGTTTTTGTTTGTGAAATAAAATATAATTTTTGTTTATCCTTTCCTGTGACAGTTATAATCATTCTTAAGTGATGTAGCAATTGAACCTAAAGTTATATTGTATGCTGACAAATATAAACAATTCATCTAACATAAAATTGAAAGAAGAGGTTGAAATAGAATAATGCCTATATGGCAATCAAGCTGACGTCTGTTGGATACTTTTCACAAATTCATATTTGTGGACTAAAACTAGTGAGAATAGTTCTTGTGTATACTTCCTATGACAAACTTTTGAATCTTGATCTTAATTACTGCTATCCTGTTAAACATAATCAATAAAATTCCAAATACACATAAAAACACACAATTTAAAATAATGCTTAAATGAATGCATCTCATAAATATTATTTATTATTATACATACCGTTCAATTTTGTTACCCAGATACTTCAGTATTTGTGTTGTTTCTTTGTTAAAATGACTCCAACCAATAGAGTGATCTGCATTTAAAAAAATGAAATTTAAATTTAAATATTTAAGTACTGTCTTCTGGATTTGATATATATATACTCTTGATATATAACACCTGAAAACCTATGTATATTAAAATACATATCATGATAAAGACAACTTCTTTGTCAGATAACAAGCTTTACTGTTATATAAGAAAATACAAAATACTAATTACACAGTAAGCAATGACGTGTAAATTGTTCTTTGATGCAGCATAAACACAAACTAAACATCTGATCAGAATAGTAATGTGGACTTTTCATTGTGATCTACCACAACAATCCACCTCATTTAACACTTTACACACATAAATGAAAGGAGTAATGAAAAACACCAATTACCAGCTTGCAAGACTTGCGTAGCTGGTCGTAAACATCAGTCTTATTAAAGCTTTTTGTGACTCTAATGCCACTTAGTTAATGACTGTTATTATAAATTAATCTTTCATAACTAATTACAAGTGATGAGAATCTTACTTTATTAATAATTCTTCAACAGACACCACTAAAGACTGACTTGTCTTCTCCTTTAGTAAGAGTTTTCCACTTATGGAGTATTGTGTGACAGTAAAGGTTTATCTTTAATGTGACAGAAGTGAGAAAACGTTTACAGCGCCCACTTATCCGCCAAGTCAGAGAAACTATATCTATATTTATCTAGCCCCCTTTCTTCTCCAACATCAGATTGTCGATATGCATAAGAAGATCCATAAATTTAAATTTATTAAATCAACACTGAAATATACATATAGCAAATACAATGAAATAGATTACTCAACATCAATGTTTCCATGACACCATGTTCGAATAATTTCTATATTTTATACAATCGTATATCCTAAATACAATTCAACATTAGTGTTAATACAAATCACTGGATAGTTCTTATCAATGAACAGAAATATGAGTTATTAGAGATAAGCAAAATTAATAATAGGTTTTGCATAACCTGATTTAAATGCTGTCTCAATAGTCTTTTGTGCATGTTTGCAACAAATATCCAGTTTATTGTCTGCCATTGTTACATCAGTTCCACATGTTTCTCTCACACATTAAAAACACTGGTCTATTACTTATTCTCTTAACCTGGGTGCTTCTTTTTGCCATGTCAACTCCTTCAAGCAAAACAATAATTGTGGCGATTTCCAGCAACTTCTCTGCACCAGAAATTGCTCATGTAGTCAGCATATCTTGCCGCCTTACCTCAATGGAGTGTAGTCTATACTTACACATTGCAGTAGAGACTCCCCATGTCTACTGCCGTAGCTATGTTTATAACTAGCAAACCAGGAGGTTCAAATCTTATACACAGAAATGGCTGTTTTACCCTAAAAATACAATCAGGGAGTTATGCTAAGTTCCAGTTTATTGCTTTATAACTCCTTTCTTTATTACATTCCAGTTTCAACCAAAAATTTCATGCAACAGTATTTATTGGTCCGATACACATAATAAATACAACATATCAAAACAATAAATCACGGGAAAAGGGATGGAGCCAAAATTATATTTTATTTCACGATCTAAAATTTGTTGATGGACTAGGGGAAGTAATCCAGTCTTGTCAATATGCAAATACATGTTATGTTATGTGAATGTATAATTGTTCACCTAAAGTTTCATTTAGTTAGACAGACGTTTGTAGACATAGTGTGTGTTGTCATTTCATTCAAATATACACCTGAATGAATCAAATTCATCAGATGCATAGACATTCATATACAGTGTCCATTGTCCAAGGGTAGAAAGATTGTGTCCACCATTTTTGACTGCATAACTTCACATAGTGTTAAATATAATTGGCTTCTCTAGACTGTGTATTTCTCATTCATAAAATTTGTTGTATTTTCATCTTATAAATATTGTGTAAAATATTTATGTGACTAATAAATGATTGTTATATTTTCCTTGAAAGGCTAAGTGGCATAAGTGATTGTTACACTTGTAAAATGATCAAGCAGAGTAACTACGTGTATGTAGCCATATTCCCACTGTTAATTACTATCATGGGAAAGTGCTAACAATAGTTAAAACACATTGCTTGAACCATGATCTAAGTTGTATTATAATGGAGAAAATATATATTGTAAAGATAAACTATTTATTCATTTAAAAACTTTCATTGATTTAGAATTATGAATTAGCTAAAGCTAATTAGTTGAATTTGTAAAGAATAATCTATTGCTGTTGCCACAAAGCCCATATAATTGTTTATTGCAACACAATGCTGTAGCGTGGCATTATTCATTACAGATGGTCTTAGATCTTGGATCTGAAGTTTGGAGCCTGAGAACCAGAGTCTTGAAAGACTAGGAACCAGAGGAAATCCAACCCGACATCTTCAATACTAGAGACATTTTCTGCAGTCTATGCCAGGTGCTGTAAACTGACAGTGGGAAGGCCAGATAGAAGATATTCACTGCATGATATCAGAACTGCACTGATCAATTGATGGCAACATATTAAATTACTTCATAAACATTAAAGAAGTTGATATATTCAATAGAAGTACAGAACTAAAATGCATGTATAAACATTTGGGCCAAATAATAGATTACTCTAATAATCGTGATTCACAATTATTCATTCTTTTTTTTATTAAATGAGTTGTTATTACATTTATTGTTATCTTACCTGTTGTTACATAATTGTTTGTAGCATGAGTGGATAGCTAACTGGGGGTAAGCCATAATAAAGGGATAAAGAATTATAAATCTTAATTTATAAATAAAGGGGAGATAACATTGTTAGCTAAGGCAAGTCAACTGATTTATCTAGCGAGGTGTCATGAAAATTGTCTGAATACCTCTGTATTTCATGGTGGATAAGTCAGGCCGTCCGGCTGTCGCTATTGTTAGAAATTATTCAATAAACCAATATTGATAACTGGAATATAAAATAGGACACTTTCCTTAAACCTAGACCAGACATATGACAGAATCATTGTTATTATCACTTTGTATAATATGAACTTTAATATGATTTTTAAATAAATGCCTATGTCGTATGTGAATTATATTTATCATTGTTGATAGGGTGCCATTTACCATGTAAGAATTGTATATCTATATTTTGAAGTTCATCATTTTCAATCCCACATCCTCTTAAAGAGTGTATGGCATTGGAAAGTTGTAAGTTTGACTAATCACTGTGTGAAAGAGTAATGCCACGAACTGGGTAATAAACAATCTAATTTATCACTTTCTCAAAACTCATTATTCACAGTTTTTGTATTGTTTTGTACCGTTCATCCATTAGTCCCAATAATCACTTTTATTATAATCACACACTCTCATGCACAGCCAATAAAACGTTCCTGTGCATGACAGAATAAAATGGGCCCCACCCAAACATTAATGTTTCTGTGGTTGTGTCTATGTAATAACTTAAGACAACATATTACTGGCACATGTCACGTGAGATTCTTGCAGATACATTGGAACAGCCAAACCTGACTACTCCCCTTGTGTCTCTACTTTAGCTCACGCAGCTCTCCACTCATGACAAAGTCAAGTATTTACCTTACTATATATGAACATTTTGCTTCATAGATTTGTAGAAATAATAGTCTACTCACATAAGTAAAACACAATTATAGCACATCGATAGCAAAAATGCATTAAATATTTTAAAGTCCATTCACTCTCAATCAGTCAGTTAACTCACCATTAAAATAATGGCCGACTTTCAAGACCAGACTTCTTTCCACTTAAATTTCAAGTGATCAGACTGTAGAATTTTCTAAAGCAAGTACAAGTTTTGATCTCAGCCTATCATAACCATTGGATAATAAAAACTACTCACCATGATGGAATTAGTTAGCATCACATCAACAATTCCTAGCATATTTTCAACTCATACACTTAAAAGGAGTGCCCATGGTTGGGTTACTCTGACAATTTAAAAATTTATATAACAATTAAATTTTAAAATAGGGATAGGTCAATTTACTCTGAGAACACTTTTATTATGCATAGATGAATAAAGATAATGCCATATTTTGTGCAAAACACATCTCTGTCTTTAATTCAGTAAATACTGATAAACTAAATTAATAAATTCAGCTTATGAAGAAAAATATAGTAATTAACACTATAACACAATTTGCTGTGACAGCCAGTAATAAAGTAAAACTGTTGTGGAACAATTATAGCCTGGATGCAAAATTTTATCTTTTGTATTCATTCACGAAATACTTTTTTTTTTATTGGATTACCTTTAAAAGCTTTCGCCGCATAGGGGAGATTTTGCTTTAGCAAAATTTTTTCAAGTTCATTTATTGAAGTATCTCGGATGTCCCCTTTTACCATTTTTGTGTAGCAATGCTCTGTAGCACAACAAAAAACTGGAACAAAGTAAATATAAAATAATTCAGAGGTATTATAAATTTAAACACCATTTAATTAGTAACGTGTTTGAAACAATCTGTTAATTGTTTCAAAAATGCAATTATTTCTACTCTACTAAGTAATACTGTGAAAATCTTGCTGTCTTTAAAATGTAGTAATTATTATTAGCAGTATATAAGTATGAACAACTACAGAAACGACATATTCTTTTTTCTTACAGTAGAAGAAAGCCTCAGAAAGCAAAGGAAAAAGGAAAAAACATTGTGTAACTGTATGTTACATTCCCCTGGTATTTATTTAAAGACCCTGTTTCAGAAATAGAATTTTAGTTAATTAAATTCCTTTCCACTTATTCGGACAACAGACCAGTTGCCCAAATTCACCTTCAGTCCAATTAAATTCCACACTCATAGTTTAAGCCAATGAATTTAAAGACAGGTAAACTTGTGTAAACAAAGCACGAACTGGGAGCATTAAACAATTATAACAAGCAATCTTCTCATTCATGACTCACGGCCCACATCCCAGTCCTTATTTGGTTTTTCATGCATGAATTAGTCAACTACAATAATGTTTAACAATTAAAAATGATTTAATAAAAAAATGACAATAACAAGATAATCGGATTCCAATCTTATCACTGCTATTGTCCGACTCATGTTGGATTGCTAAAAAGTGTTACTTTATAGTTCAGGTGACCAGACCCTTGCACTTAGCTGGTAATCCAATTGTGAAGAAATGGCGCGCTTATTCCCCCAACAGTATACAGTTGGATGTATAGGTTTCAGCAGTGGCCGTCAGTCATCAATCTTGTCTTGGTCGCAAGATCAGCGTCTCGTACTTGTACACGCAACACGCTTAGGGTCGCTCCAACAATCTCCAAGGTCAATAATACACCAAGGAAACACCCCAAGGCATAGGAAACAGGTTGAACATAGGCCTGAGTCCCAATGATGAAATAAAACCAGGAACTAAGAAAAAGGAAGAAGAAACAAAGAACAGGACGAAGACCAAGACCCGCTCTGGAAATATAATAAATTCCTATGAGCGACAATCCTATAGTCTCGCAATCTGAACATGTGGCAAGGACTAATAACATAGTCTATTTCACTGACCATCACATTATCTTTACATCAATGTTCAAGTTCACATCATAAAGATACAAGTCAATTACGTCCATGCGTGTTACAATTAAATACGGCATAAAGCACGCAAAAAAGACTTAAACATTTATATTTTACAATGAAAAATTAGATAAAAGAAAAATCAAATACAATTTAAATCATGCAAATGTGTGTTACAATTATAGCAAAATTATACACGCAAAGTGAATTAAATTTGTTACATGAAAAATTTACAATGACGTGCACAGACGTTCTGTAATCACAATTCAGTTAATTTAGTTTAATGAAATTATTGTTTCTCAATTTAACAATCAATTTTAGAAATACAAATATGTTAGTTTAGCCACACTGTTCGTCAAGCCATGTGTTTGGAGAAAATGCAATAAATACAAATTCTGCAATAATAGATACACAAATTCACACAATGAAATCTTAATGAAATACAAAGCAATATTTTAAGAAATCAATGTGTTACCTTGTTAATATGAAGATACGATCATAGCAGTGGGTCTTTCTCTCTGGTTATTGATTCACGGAATATCGCTAATGAGTAGACAAGCGTCTTCAAGTCCGTCTCTTTCCTCGTTAATAAAGATTTCGCGGCAGTATGCGGTATTTAAAGACGCATAAGAATTTGTGGCGGGAAATCTATTAGTCACGTGTCGTGTTTGGGTATGACCTAAAATCAGCCATTGTCTAAATGCAAGGTGCGCCTAGAGCGTAAATATAATGAATTCACTGAATGCTGGTTAGGTGGTCAAGTATGATTTGTCTTGACTCAATGACACTGTATAATATAATAGTTTCATAATTATTTTAAAATAAATTTATTTGAATCTCTTGCTAAACATATCCATTATTCATTTTCCTTTTATAATTTAACTTTCACTAATTTAATGAATTTTGAATTGCTTACCACAGTACTGTGCCTGTTAAATATAAGTTTTTTTAAAAAAAATTTCGTCATAGTTTAATTATACAGACAATTTACATCACTACACCAAAAGAGACTAAGATCTTAAAAACAGGATTGGACTGAAAAGTCAAGTCATATTTGAAAAGGTGAAATTAGAACAAAAAATAAAATAACGCTTTTGCCTAATATATTTGATGGCAAAAGATACTACTTATCTGTAACTGCGTTAGTTGATAAGATACTGCTTATCCTTAAATCCGTCTTAATTATATTGTCTTTGACATAACAAATTGTAGCAGAGTCAAGACAAATTATACTTGACCTCTTAACCCGATTTCGTTTAAATTCGTTATTTTTCTTGTTTGGATGCAGTTCTTTGTAAGAGTGACGTAATCGTCATGCTCTGATACACACGCCTTATTCATAGGGAGAGAGAGAACTCACTCCAGTTATGTAACATTTAAGACAATGGCCGATTGTAGGTCGAACCAAGCGTTATCATGTGACTAATAATTCGCGCCATAAATTCGTATATTCCTTTAAATACTCTGATCGCGCTATAGACCCACATTCACAAGGAAAAGGGCAGAATGGTGCGAGCGTCTAAGTCATCTGAAATTCCTTGAATCACGCGAGGCCCCGCTGCTGATCATACTGTTGTATAGAACAAGGTAACACATCAATTTCTTAAAATATTGTTGTATTTCCATTTAAGTTATCGTTGTGCGAATTTATGCATTTTATTGTTACAGGAGTTGTATTATTGCAATTTTCTCCAAAACACTTGGCTTGATAAAAATGTGGCTAGTTGAAATGTTACATCCTTTAAATAAATTGAGAAACAATAATTGTGTAAACTAAAAATAACTGAATTGTATCACAGAACATCTGTGCACATTTGTGTAAATTTCTTGTTAACAATTTAAATTCATTTTGCATGTATTATATTGTTGTAATTGTACAGTGCATATGCGTGATTTTAAATTGTATTTTTGATTTTCTTCTTATTGAATTTCATTTGTAAAATGTAATGTTTCCTTGAAATTCATACGTCTCATGTGTACGTTAATGGTAAAAACGCACATGCGTGAACGCATTGTATATATTATATATTTAAATATTAATGTAAAGACACTAAAATGGTCGAGGAATAAGCTATGCTATTGTCAACCACATGTATTGGATTGCGAAACCATGAGAACTATCGCTCATAGGAATTCATTTATTTCCAGAGCGGTTTTCTTGGTCTCTCGATCTTGGTCTTTGTCTAACGTATTCTGTCTGATGTCTTGGTCTTTCTTCATCGTCGTAAAATTCACCGCCCAGTGAATCGGCCTGTATATTGCTTTGATTGGTGTCCAGCAATTGGCTGAGTCTACACTCCTGATGCGATTCAGAAGAGGGATGTAATTAATGAAAGACTGTCGACCAAGTTGGTGATAACTAGGCCGTTGAGTCTGGTAATCCAACAGGAATTTTGTTGGGGACTACGTGCTTCATTTGTTGTCGCTATTTCGATAACCAGTTAAGTGCAAAGACTGGTGTACTTGAACTAAATAAACTCTATCTGCAATCTATTCGAACACTTCGTGTGTTAGACAAATAGCATAGTATTAGGAGACTTAATGTTGTCCGAATCTTGAATATCTATTGTTATTTTTTAAATTTTATTAAATTCATTTTT
The DNA here is from genome assembly GCA_028829895.1 of Sinotaia quadrata. Lineage (NCBI taxonomy): Eukaryota > Metazoa > Mollusca > Gastropoda > Architaenioglossa > Viviparidae > Sinotaia > Sinotaia quadrata. The sequence continues at coordinate 110,085,720 of CM054181.1, read as the reverse complement.
ACTTTGTTAATCAATTATTGTAGTTGGTTATTTATGCAAATAGACTGATAGTACTGGGTAGGGGCGAATGAGTCGAGAAAAAGGGGATTGAATGCATAATTAACTATAATTATTTAACGTTTCCCAGTCTGTGCTTTGTACACAATTTTGCCTGTCTATAAATTTGTTGGCTTAAACTACAAGCGTTAAATTTAATCAGACGGAAGGGTGAATTTGAGCAGCCAATCTGTTTTCAGAACAGGGGAACAAATTTTAATTAACATAGATTCTAAATTCTGAAACAGGTTCTATAAATAAATACTGGACATGTAACACAAATAGATCAAGACTTAATCACATACACCAAACAGAGGAACAATTTATGATCTTAAATCTATATTTATTTAAAAAATATTTTATTTGATGTTAATTTCTTTTAGAACGTACTTGCTTCGTTGGTATGTATTTTCAGAAACAAAGAAAATAGTTCTGAAATGAACTTATATACAGTCTTCATTCTGACCTTTTCTTTCAGAAGTAAGCCACCAATATGCACTATGATTACTTGAACATGCACAATTATACAGATGAGTTATTTTCAGCACTGATAGTACACGATACATTGATGAGGTATATAATGTATTGGTATGGATAAATGTATTAAATATTATTTGCCAAGAGGCAATTGCGTGCAATCTACTACATAAGTGAAGATTGGAAGTAACGTCACATCCCTTTTCATTACACAATGCCAAACCTTAATGTTACATCCTGTTTTACATCCGAGTACTTCGTTCCGTTACGTTGTATTCTGTTTATATATGGCAATACAAGAATGTAAAAACAGATATTCTAGTCATTTGGTCTTTTTAGTTAATTTTTAATGAACAGTGTATTGTCGAATATGTAGGGGAGTAAATATGCCTATCCCAATTTCTAACCTTACTTGTTATATAAATTGTTATATGTCAAAGTAACATGACCTTCAGATACTGAGCATGAAGATATTTTTGTAAAGTACCAGAGTTGGAGTAAACAACTCAGGTAGAGATAAATTCTTGAACTTGATGATGCAATCCAAACGAGTTCCAACTGGATAAAGAATTATCTGACATAGTCTCACACTTGTTTATAACAACTTCATCCAATGGGGGTGGACTTTGCTGAAGAAGTTCTATATTCCAATCACTTTGATTTTGATGAAAATCGAGTCAGGTCATGAAGGTTATCATTACCTTATCGTACGTTAGCTGACTGATAAAGAAATAATGGACATAGAAATACAAGTTTCTTTTGATCTATAATTTGAAATGGAGAATGCTTTATATAATTGAACCATTATTTCTATGTACATTAATTTGATTATATTGTACATTATTCTTGTGAATTTTGATGCAATATTTCTTATGTTGGTTGTATATGGGGCTGACAAATATTGTTTCAGGCTTTGTAAGCTAAGAATGTGTGTAAAGAGAGAAAGGATTTCAGAGATGAAATATGTATGAAATTTAGCACTGCCTTAATTTGACTTTTGCAGAAAAGAGTGCACCCTTTTTTTGTTGATGCTTTTGATTCCCCTAAGACTACAGTGACAATTTTACTCTACCAGATCATGTTAGGGTGTGAATCCAGCATTGTCGTCGAACGTATCAGTAATGTGTTGCTGTAAGTTGATTTCTGTGAATTCTGTTCGAGAGATAATATGGCAAATATTGAGGCTTGAGTTTGGTCGCGAGAATTTACAAAAGCTTCTTTGGCCATTATTATGGTTGTGTTGAGTAGTTTACATGAAAATTCTATAAAACTCTGCAATATGTGCTTTGATAGTGGATATGAAGTTCTGGGTGATTATCCACAGTGTGTTTGTGAGTGCATCGAAGATTCTGGAACAGTTATGTAATATGCCTAGAAGTGGTATGGTGGACTGTCACATAATAAAAAAAGAAAGAAGCTTGTTGCAAACTGCCTGAATGTGAACATTTGCCAGCGACAGCCACCCTCATTGAAAAGGTTATGTACATTAATTATAATTATCTGTGACACTTCACTCTAATTTCTTCGAAGACTTATGTCTATGAACTTGATTATGTATGTATGCATCTCTCTCTCTCTCTCCCTATCTATCTATCTATCTATCTATCTATCTATCTATCTATCTATCTATCTATCTATCTATCTATCTATCTATCTATCTATCTATCTATCTATCTATCTATCTATCTATCTATCTATCTATCTATCTATCTATCTATCTATCTATCTATCTATCTATCTATCTATCCATCCATCCATCCATCCATCCATCTATCTATCTATCTATCTATCTATCTATCTATCTATCTATCTGTCTGTCTGTCTGTCTGTCTGTCTATCTACCTATCTATGTATCTGTCTATCTGTCTGTCTCTATCTATCTTGTGACAAATTGCACTCTTATTTAAATGATTCTTATTATTAATCATCCATAGCTAATGACAAGTAATGGTAATCTTAATTTATGTTATTAATAATTCTCTACAAGACACCACTCGACTCTCTCACCTGTCAGATATGTGGGCGCTGTAAACATTTTCTTCCTTCCACAACATTAAAGACAAACATTCTCTGACACACACTAATGCCGTAGGTGGATAACGTCTTACCAAAGGAAAAGATTAATCCATCTTTAATCTATATTTAGCAAGCTCCCTTCCACCCACTATCTCTCCAACATATGGTTATCAATATGTGTAAGAAGGTCAACAAATTTTTAAATCAACAATGAAATATATGCAGTTCAAATGCATTGAAAAGATTATTTGACACCAATATTTCCATGATTCAAATAGTTTTAATGCATATACAGTTTTATATCCTAACGCATAATTGAACAGATAAGTGTCAATATAAATCATAGGCTATTTTCTTATCAGTGAATAGAAATGGAGTTGTAGAGATTATAGCAATAATAGTTTATACATAAACTTGCCAAGACATAGTCAATAGTCTTCCTACACTTTCACCACAAAGTCACAATTTTATTGTTCACAATACAACAAGTAGAACAACAATGTAGCAATTTACAGTATCTTCCTTGTATCAGAAATCTCATTATCTTTGCCACCATACATCAACAGAGTGCATTATATCCTACACTTACACGGGGTAGAAACTTCTTGAATCTACCATGATCAGAGTGGTTTATAAATCAGTAAACTGTGAGATTCTGGTAAAAAAGAAGAAAAATGATTCTTCTTCCCTGTAAAATGTAATCAGGGAACAAATACTTTCCAGTTATTCATCTCTAACTCCATTCTTTCTTTAAATTCATGTCCCAACATACAATTTCGTGCAACAGTATTGATTATCTCATACACGCATACAGCATGATAAATACAACATAGAGTTTATGAACGGGTTTGCTAGAAACAAAGTGTTAAGCATGATACATACGATCATCTTACTTCACAATTTGTAGAAATAATAGTCTACTCACCTAATACATCATTATGAAAAGTGAAAGTATAATATATAAATATAAATTGCATGAAATATTTCTTATTTCATTCTCTCTCTATTAGTCAGTTAACTAACTCACCATTAAGCTAATGGTTGCCTTTCATGACCGGACTTCTGCCACTCCAAATTCAAAGTGATTAGAAAATATTTTTTTCAATAGGTAAACTGTGAATTCAGCCCATTGGCTGGTCTCATTCTTGTAAATCTTAACCATTGGATAATAAAATAACTACTCATCCACCTTAAACTGGTTTAGATTACATAAGCACATTCTCCATCTGAGTTGTTTACTCCAACCTTTGGTACTGACAAAAATATCACTATAAGCAGTGCCCAAGTTACCTTAACATTGACAACAAAGGTATAATTACTAAGTATAGAAATAGGGTAGGCAAATTTACTCTGCCACATATATGCTAATTTGACTACTGATATATATGATAGGATAAAATGAATGTGTGTCCAGCGTTAATCAAATATTGTTGTAAAGCGATGTATATGTCAATACCCTTTTGATTATATTCATATGTAGTATATTTGATTGTTGATTTAATAAATTTATTGTAAAATGTATTAAACTTCTTGCACATCTATTAAAACGTATGTTGGAGTAATAGTGGGGCTCATTAAATATTTATTAGTCCTTCGGTAAGACGTTTCCTCCTACAGAAAACATTATGTGACAGTAAAAAGACTGTCTTATTATTGTGCGAAGAGTTGAGTTTTATAATCTGCCAAGTGAGATACATGTTGGTCTTGTGAGAGAATTATTAATAACTATAATTAAGGTTCTCGATCACTTGTAATTAGTTCTGTATTACTAATCAATAATAATAACCATAACGAGTGAAGGATGCCCAGATGTTTAACAGAAAGAATGTATTGTTTTCTATTATTTTAACAATTAATATATGCGAGCAACCCCGAGTCTCTTGGTAGTCAATTTCTTTTTAATGTATTCATCAATTACAATATAAAAGACTGCATTCTGTGTTGAGGCACACGCGAGTTAATTAATATGTTTATAAATTTAATCTAGATGTCTAACAGATAAGGATCTGAGATATGTTGATGCAAATCAGTCTTCTGTTGTTAGTGCTTTTATACATATCTTTTACTATTCAAACACGATGAATATTGAAAACCAACATATGCAAAATGATGCTTGAAATAAATTAAAAAATATCGTAATGATCCACCTTACTGAATTAACAAATCGTATGTGTATTTGATTAACCAGAACTGTTAAGATAGTTATCATCGAAATCAGTTAATTTCACAGCAGTTGATACAACAGCATGCTTCGTTGCAAAATATTAAGACATCCCGCCGCGCCACAAAAAGATAATAATGAAAATTAACTCGATGTACATACATGTGCTAGTCTCAAGACTGCTTTCTGAAATTCACATTGAAACTAAAGCAATATTGTTTTCCTTTATTTAAGATCAATTATTCTTGAATTTGTTTCATGCAAGAGATAGATAGCGAAATATTACCATTTGTGCAAATCTACACATGCCTTGGAGTTAATAAGCTACTTTTTATTCAGACAATTCCTATGATTTTGTCGAAACTCCCCCCCCCAAAAAAAAAATCAAGATTTTTTCGTGTTCGGGCAAACGCTGCATGATCATATACGTGGCAACTCATGCGTGCGTAGAGTGTAGGTATGGAGGCCTCAGACGGCAGTAATGTCTTATCAGGTTTAATAAAAAAAAATCTGAGTGTGTTTTGGTTTAAACGTGCTCTTGCTTGTCCTGATTCTATTGTTAATTTGAAACGACATTCTTACAGTAGTTTGCACGAAAACGCATGAACACGCCGTGCTGAAGTGCTTTTCAGTATTTCCTCGTGTAAAGTACAACTGCACCTAAAGTAGCAAAAATGTGACTAATCCTCTCTTTGGCGTTGTGAGACTCAGATGTGTAATATTATCTTTGACAGAACTACTATGTGGGTAGATTATTCGCAATAGGTTTCTATGTGTATGCGTAAAGATACCCATAGTATGAAGACTGACAGTTTGTCAAAATAATGGACTGAATTCTAGCTGTTAGAAATAAATATGTATGCGCGCGCGCGTGGAGTGTAAATCTTTAAAATACGCAAAAAAATACATTTATCAAACTTGATTTTAGTGGACAGCAACTTTTCACTGTCTACCAACTGCAAATTTTAAAGCAATTGCAAACACTTTAAAGTCACATTTGTTTTTCTTAAGTAAAAGAAAAGCAATACAAAATAAAAAGAAAATATGTGTTACAGATATAGATGTGCGGGAATTTTTTCATAGTATACATTTATTGATAATAATTTGAAGTACTGTCACACCAATTTGACATTATTTGTAAAACTCTTATACATTAGATACACCCTTGATGCTTTTGATGTTTTTTCCCATTGACATAAATTACAGAAGTTGAAATTATTATACACGATGGAAAGAATACATACATAAAACTTTATGATACCAGTTAAAGTAATATCTGATAGAGAATGTATATTAATTAATGAGTGTTAATCAATGAGTCCTTTGTTTTAAAATTATTTCTATGAATAAATCAGTAAACCATACATCTATATAATCTGTCTATCCATCTATCTATCTATCTGTCTAAATTCTCTCTCTCTCTCTCTCTCTCTCTCTCTCTCTCTCTCTATATATATATATATATATATATATATATATATATATATAATCGCAATTAGTAGATTTGCTGTCTCTGATCTACTCATTGCGACTATAAACCCGTTATAGAAATATTTTTAGTGGAACAAAAATGTTAATACTTACCAACAGCTTGACGAAAGAGCTATGTACTTGATCTCGCTTTAAGGAAACAGCCACGCCTTCAAGTTGAAATATAATACAATGCCCATACTTGTTTGCTGTACATGTCAATATAGGGCACTATTGTTAATGTATACTACGTAGGCATTTGGGCGTTAGGTAATTGGCACACACACACATGTTTCTCTTAATTTCTTAGTTCAGTATTAAATTTGATGTTTAAAATAAGAATGGCAATTCTGAAAATAGATCTCGGCACGTTCATAATTTTAAATAGCTGACTTAGTGATAATTAATCATCTTTATAAAGCAGTATCATTGGCACAGTTACTTTTGAAGGGACTGCCTTTTTTAAAAGCAGTTATTCGAATATTTTCAAGGCAAACATTTCCTTAGAGGAAAATGACAGAAACGTAAGACGTGGAATGAGTGGGCGTGTTTACATTGAGGCGTAGTGTGACGCGCAAACTTCAAGAGAAGTGACTTAGCAATTTAAAATTACTTAGTACTGTTCTCAAAAATAAGATACGGATTTAAAAAATGATAATGTAATGGCAGCCTGTAATAAGATCATTTACTCTACTTACTCATGACAATAATTATTAGGCTTATCACATACAAATAATAAATATAAATTTAAGATAGTACATAATCTATAAAAATATGGTTCGAATAATAGAAAAAATACATAAAAATATTACACACAAATCACTTTCTCACTTTTATTTTCAACTATCCTCTCTTCCATTGATTAATAGCATTTGCTTAGAAGTTATAAATTTAATAAAATATAAAATATAAGTTTAACATGCATGCATGATGATTCAACTCTATACTAACTCTAACACATAATAATAATGATGATGATGATAATTGTATGAATAATCCCCCTGGAAACCATAGACTCGTTCCACTACACAAAGCTTATCTGAATAAACTCACTGAAAAACACAGACTCGCTCCACTACTCAAAGCAGCGCTCCTCGGAAGTGCCCACATCTTCCGTAAAACGTTGGATCTCCCAGAATCTTGGTAAGATTCCGAGACCTTAAATCACAACCGACAGTCAAAACCTAAATCGTGTAAAGAGGCATAATAATAATAATAATAAGTTAATATCAGGAATTATATCTGACAAAATCATGACTCACCTTGAAACAAACAAACTTCTAAACAATGAACAAAAGGTGCTAGACCACGCAGCAGAGGAACGAAGGACCAATTGGCAATTGATAAGGCAATAGTTACTGACAGCAAGAAACGAAGAACAAATCTTGCAATGGCATGGATTGACTATCAAAAGGTCTATGACTCAGTCCCACATTATCGGATAATTAAAACATTAAAATTGTACAAAGTAGCGCCATCAATACAGAACCTAATTCAGGAGTCAATGAAAAACTGGAATATCACCCTCACATGCAACAACATAAATTTTGCAGACATGCCAATAAACTGTGGAATCTTCCAAGGTGATTCCCTATCACCACTGCTGTTCTGCATTGCCCTAAATCCTCTCAGTCAAGTGATCCAGAAAACAGGGTTAGGATACAAAATGAAAGCAGGACAGGTCATAAGCCATTTACTGTACATGGACGATCTCAAGCTGTACGGTAAAAATGAACGTGACATCACATCCCTGATCAATGCTGTCAAGATCTGCAGTACGGACATTAACATGAAATTCGGCCTTGAGAAATGTGGAAGAATTGTCATCCAGAAAGGAAAGGTCAAAACAACAGAGAGCCTGCAAATCGACATCGGAAAAATCAACGATGTTTCAATGGAAAAGGAATATAAGTATCTTGGGATACTACAGCATCAAGAAAATATGCAGAGAGAAGTGAAGTCCAAAGTTAAGAGAGAATATGAAAAACGTGTTAGACAAGTCCTGAAGTCCAAGCTAAATGGGACAGAGAAAATACAAGCCCTTAAAGCATATGCAAAACCTATAGTAAACTACACTTGATGTATCATAGACTGGACAGCAAATGAAATAAATGAACTGGACAGAAAAACAAGAAAACTTCTCACATTACATAAAGCCTTACTCCCCAAAACAGATGTAGACAGGCTCTATGTATCTCAAAAAATGGGAGGCCGAGGTCTCAAGAAAATCAAAAATGTCATTGAAGGAGAATTCATTGGCCTTGTTGACTACATCTGGAATAACAACAAAGATGATCCACTGATACAAGCAGTAAAGATGAGTGGACTATTCCAACCCCCAGAAACATGGAAGAAAACAACAACGAATCAAGCACTAACACATACCTGGAGCCAGAAACCTCAAGTAGTTTTAGTCCTCTTTAGGGCAGTAGAAACATTCTTTCTCACGAGTAACAACATGGTCCGTAGTTGGATAACAGTGGGAGGGACACACTGATACTAGATATGACTTGTATATGATTAAGATACATAGGTTTCATTTTTGTAAAAGGAAAAATAGTAAGATTTTGTATTTTTTTCTTTTTTGAAGGAAGAGTTCTTTTCTGCCTGTTGCTCTAAAAATGAACAAATAGATTGTGTAGATAATTTCGTAAATATTAGGAACTTACTGAACATCCGTCTCGACTATCATTATATAAAATTGAAAAGAACTTACAATTCTTGAAGCTATTGCAAAGTATAGGAGCATGGAAAAGTTTTGCGTAGTGGATATCAGGATTGGTTGGACGTAATCCTTGTGACCAAGCCATACAAGGAATTCATTCAAAGCATCTCGGAGAGGCACAGTTTCCATTTTTACACCATTGAGGTATAATCCCTAGTCGTCCGATGTGAAACCCGTTATTTCTGTGGCCGTCCTTACAGTAGGTACGGCAGGTACTATATTCCTGAAGTATAATGCAGAAAGTTAGAATCAATTACACTGGGTCACCAAAACAATTTTTTGTAAGTTGTCTAAGTTTTTTTCAACTGATTTAGAACACTCTTGCACTGCTAAATTCGAAAATGACATCCGTTTTTTTTTTTTATCAGGTCAGGTTTTGCGCTAATTCGATTTTCCTATCTTATAACTAAATCGATTACATTTTTGTAACGTTATTAGGCAATTTTCTTTAATATTCCTCTTCCAAAATAGGTATATTAATTTTTTTTAAAATAAATTTTAAAAATCGTTTTCTAACACACTTCATTTATTAAAGGTTACAAAAGTTGATTAGTGTACATTGAATAGTAGACATTGATAAAGGTAAGTACATATAAATTCAATATTTGGTCATCATTTTCCAAATTCAGGGAATGAACTTCCATGCATTAGTTAGTGTGAGTCAAATAGAAAATATTCTCATAGACGTACAAAGTTGATATGCAACACTGACCAAATAAATAGTATGAAATATTTTTATATATTTGTGGGTGCCAGTGTATTTATTTTATTTATACATTCCATGAATGTGTAACTGATAGTGAAATAATTTGCATTTTACTTTGGTAATTTGATTTATTATGAACTGTATTCATGTAATAAGGATAATGGCGAAACCAGGACAATGATTAATTGTTCATTTTGAATTTTGGGAGAAAGCTGTACCATACTAATATTTTTGTTTGTTTCCACACAGGTTCAAATCTTGCCTACGAAGCGTAAAATATAAAGGGAACCAAGAGTGCGGAAGATGTTGACGACACCACAAATATATATAATATAAATCCTACCCCCAGCATTAGGCAGATAATGCTTAAATCCAGCATTAGGAGGACTTCAGTTTATATCCCATAATAATAATTCAATTAATATTATTTTTCATATTCTGCTTTCAGACATCACTAGAAAGCGACAATTCTTTTCTTAATATTAATTTATCATTATTTAACGAAAGATTCAAAGTCCTGTTAAAAGGCAACAAATTCAATTTTAGTGTGCAGTTAAGAAAATAAAAGGTTTGGGCTGCAATTTTTTTCTCCCTGTCTTTTCCCCACAGGAGCCGTAATAGACTTGACATCTGTGTTGTTCTCAGTCTTGGTTGATTACTGCGTGATTTCCTCTCCTCACTGTTTTCTGGAGAGAGGTGGTGGTTGGTGTTGCGTTGGTCGTTCGCCGATGTTCGTGTATAGCTGCCTTGTTTGTTTAATGTAGCTTGCCTCTTTGATTTAGGGTGGATATAGTGTGCTTGTTTCCAGATTTGAGTGTGTACGGGTGAGTTTTTGTTTAGGCGTAGTGTGTTTGTTTCCAGTAGTAATTGTGTATATGCGTTTAATATTTTATGTATTTTAAATTTTATTTAATATTTTTAATTTTAGTTCGGTGTGATGTACATGTGTCAAGTTGGTGGGTATCTTTCGTTCAAGGTTGGTGTGGTGAACTCGTTTTTAGTAGGGTGTGTATAGCTGTAGATGTTTATTTTGTGTGTTTTTTGTGCGGTGGGTGGGGATGGTTAGCTTTGGTTCAAAGTGGGTGGAGTGATATCGTTTCGAGTGGGGGCTGAGGAGACGTTTTGGGGTTTTTTTTGCTTTTACTTGTGGGCTGGTAGGTGAAACTCTTTAGAAAGTGTACTGTGTTTGTTTCTGTCACAGGAAACGAGGAACAGAAATTATATTTTATTTCATTTTAAAAAACCGCTGACAAAACTAGTTGAAGTAACCCAAGTTTTGTTATTTTTCATATGTATCGTGTAACTTCCAGTAACGGTCACCTAAGATCTCTTTAGTTAGACAGACGTTCATGACACAGTGTGTGTTATTATATCATATTGAATATGTATATTAGTTTGTGAAGGATATGTATATTGAACAATTAGAGAAATTACGCATGACTGGCCACATGTTGTTTACAAGAGAAAAGGCCAGTGTGCATTAGAAATGACCACAGAAAAACGTGCGGCACAATCAGAACTAAATATCCGAGGGCAAAATCGAGTCACAAGGCATAGCTTCTGGAAGTTTTTGGAAACCTTCAGTGAAGCTATATAAGAGGCAAAAGGAAGATTTTACTCTCAATGTTGAAAACGTCAATTCGTCTGAAGCCAGTCTAACTTCACGTATGAATTATCTCATGTACAGAGATTTCATAAAGGAAAGCTGCATACATCTCTTTCCATCTGTTTTCCATCCGTCTGATGCCATATACTGAGTAACGAGGCAAAATTACTTCAGTATAATTTTTGGCAAAGTGGGGAGTTCACTGTCAAGAAAAACCGATGTATGTGACGCTGGTTGTATGCAGTTAACGACACGAGGGACCAATTTTGTTCTCCCCCCTGTCTGAGTTTGTTTGGCAGTCTATACCGCAATTGAGAGGCTAGCACCGAGATAGTCTAACAGATATCCGGATTTCTACACTCAATAGGATGCGACGACACATCCCACTGGACGACTTCATCCAATAATGCTAAACGTCGTTGGGGTGTCCGTTTCCACGACAACCAAGAAATAACGACAGTTATCGAGGCTGACAACAGTCAGCTAAATATCAGATTTCTCCGCAGTGATAATCTGATAGTGGTGCCTAGATTCTGCAGAATCTTCACCTGTAATGCGACGCCGCAATTGCGTCGTGTCTTTGCTTTGAAGTGCCCCTTATAAGTGACGTGTGAGATTACGTCATCTCCTTGGAACTCTGACATTAATAGTGAGTAATAATTAGCATGGCTAACGCACACATACTTAACTCTAGGACTCTAAGAATATGAACACTATTATATCATTTGTGAAATACGAACTTTAATGTTAAAATTAATGCTTATTTTATATATGAACTATTGTTAAAGCGGCCCCATTTGCCACATAAGAATTGTGTAATTAATCTTTATTTTATATTTTGAATTTCATTATTTTCATCCCCCCTTATTTCCCACAGAGTGTATGACATTGGAAAGTTGAATGTATGATTAATCACTGTGCGAAAGAGTAGTGTCCCTTTTAAATCGGGAAATAAATAACCTGATTTAACCATTTTTTCAACTCTCTTGTTATTCATAGTTTTTGAGAGGGACGAAAGAATTTGTATTAGTATTGTTTTGTATCGTTCGTCTGTTCGTCCATTTATTCACATTCATGATACTCACTCGCAACACACACCGCCAATAAAACGTTCCTTGGCATGACATAATAAAACTGGGCCCCACCCAAACATCAATGGTGTATGTCATGTGTGTCTATGTAACAACCTGACACGACGTAGTACTGGCATATGTCATACGGGCTTTTCTTGGAGGTGCACCGGAGCAGGCCAAAAATAGACTTCACCCCTTGCATCTCTAACTTCAGCTCGGGTCGGCTTGTAACGAGCCTCCTAGTTTCATGACAGTTTCCAATAGGAAGAGTGTTAGTGCGGACTGGATCGTATCTTCCTTTCCTTGGGGGGTGTAATATGGATTTTATTTTAAGCCTGTTGGGTGCTCGGGCGTGGGTGGGTGTTCTTTCTTAAATATGTTGGTGATTAACCCGTGATTTGTAAAATATTTTTGTTTTGTGAAGTTGTGTTTTTAGCTGTTTGCCATGTATTGCTTCAAATTTTGAACCCTGTCTGCATTTTTGTTTCCTGCTATATTGTAGTGGGGATCCACTTTAGTGTTGTTTCAACGTATTTTGCTTGGAGCTTGTTAAGTTCGGTGTTTATTTAGTTCATGTGTGTTGTGATTGAGAGGAAGAGTTATTATTTTAAAGGCATTCCAGTAAGGCATTAGTAAGTCATTTAGTACGAGGATATGTTTAGTTGTGTTTGGGGCCAGAGGGAGTGCTTTTTTAATGGCAATTAGCTTTGCTGTTAGAATCGTGTGAGCTTTGTTTAGTTTGTTAAAAGTTTAAATTTAATTTAAATTAAAAAATAAAAAGAACACACCATAATCAGACAAAATACCATAAAAAGTCATTAGAAGATTATCAGACAATATTCTTACAAACATACAAAACTTTACAACAAAATATCTGACACAGGAAACATACAACCTCATTGGAAATGCGCAGCCATAATCCCCATGTCATGGCCTATGCCCGTCGCTTCCTATACCCGGTTAAAGAAAGCACCCGATGATGTAACTGAAGGGTGATGGTCACACAGACAGACAAATGTGGCTTCACATCCGGATATCTACGGCTCGTAAATTTGAACCCCCGTCATTTCAGCCACATATAGCAAGGACGATGGACAAATACATACATTACAGAATGATAGACATAAAGATGTAATGATGAGAATTTAACGAGATGAACATAAGATTTTTATAAAAAGTAATTGAAGGGAAAAACATAAAGTTAAATGTTAGGGACGCAGCCTAAGTACAATCACATGGGAATAGCTAGTCTACAAAGTAAATGTCCAAGGAGAATGTTCCGTGTCTAATAATAATACTTCTAGCCTCCACACATAGGTTAATACAACAGGATTCCACTTGATCTCTCACCATTCCTACTAGTCACTTCTCCTATGAAAATTCCTGCCCAAGGAAATCCTTTCCCAATGTAACAGCCTAAAAAAATATCCCCTTTTAGGACAATTACTCTCTCTCTCTCTCTCTCTCTCTCTCTCTCTCTCTCTCTCTCTCTCTCTCTCTCTCTCTCTCTCTCTCTCTCTAAGACTAAGACTATAGCTTATTTTCAGTACCGAGTCTCTGACCAAGGGTACTTAACTCCGGTGCTATCAGAGCCTTTTCTTTTTCCGAGTAGTCTTCCTTTAGCCTCTCAGTCCGTTTCAACAAACGAAACTTTGAACAATTCCGGAAAATGAAGCCGGAATTTAAAACCAGGAAACCTGCAATAATTTGTATGCAGCTTTAAATATTTTGTCTTATGCATAATAATTAAATTATGAAGTGAGCTATTTCCATGTTCACAATTTTCAGCTGACTACTCCTGCAAAGAATATTCTTTAGTGAAAAATTAAAACTCATCTCTCAAAATTAATAATTTGACAATATACCTTTTCCTTTAGAGGAGTTCCTTACATTCTGTGGAAGAAATAAAATTATTCCACTTATCTTTCTTCTATTATTCAATTGTTTGACTGTCTATTTCCCTTAACTGTTGCGGAGTTGCTCGACATCCTTGCTCATAAATTTTGATTGGACTGGAAATTGGGGATTAAGTTGTTGGTGTCCATTTATACTTTTCTGCATATGGTCGTCATGAATACTCTTTCCCCCCAACTGTGGGTTTTTACCTCAGTTCAGCGCCGTAGTCTGCTGTCACCGTCTAGCGGTAATCTGTCATCGCAAAAATTGTTTATGATTCTCCGGCGGGTTTACCCCCCACTGTCATAAAAAAAATACTTGTTTCCACAGCGGTTTTTTCTCCGACTCGGTTTTTCCCTGACTATGTGACTCCGACTGACTTGTAAATATTTACAAAGTTTTCCTTTTCTGATGTTCATTCTTTCTCTCTGACACTTTCCCAGCTAGGGAAAAAAATTAAATACGTTGCGTTCTTTCCATCGACGCACGACACCTTATACCCAAATTGGGGAAAAAAGCCATCACCACCTCCATCATACAGACGCATCTCATTACTCCCCACACTGGAAACCGTCCTTTAGAAACCATAATAAAGAAAAGAATTACACAACATATTGAAACAAACAACTTACTATCCCCATACCTGCACGGATTCCGACCCAATCGTTTGACTATAGACGCCATGAACAGACTGACAGACAACATAATGACAGACAGGTTGAAGAACAAACACTCAATGAACATCTTCCACGACATGGCACCCCACCATTCTAGTCAAAACACTACACCTAGACATCACAGGAAAAGTACACAACTATATCAAAACCTTTCTACATGGCTGCACCTTCCACGTACAACACTTTAATCAAAATCTACACCACGCCCAATCACAATTGGACTCCCCACCCCCAAGGAAGCGCGCTAAGCCCCACACTTTTCAAATAGCCACATTTGACACTGAAACAATCACCACAGAAACCCACATACTCATTACACATTTTGCAGACGATGTATCATTATAATGTGCCCACAAAAATCCAGCGCAAATCACACAACACCTTAAACGAACACTAGAAAATCTCGTAGCATGGACGGAAAGATGGGGCCTAGACTTGGACCCAGAAAAAAAAGCTATGGATTTTTCCTCACAAACTAAACTAAAATATATCCAAGACTAAACATCAAAAACTCTCTCATCATTTACACCACAGCACTCAAATTCATAGGCATTACTTTTGATGAAAACATTAATTTCCACCAACGCATCAACAACACAATACATAGATTGGAAAAAAACTGAGCATACAGCGCTCCACCAAGGGCAGAAACTGGGCAGCTGGCACCCAAACACTCCTCTCTAGCCACCAAAATCATAGTCTATCTAATCATGGACTATGGAAACACAACATACACAGGCACACACAACCAAGTATTAGAACCAATATGCAAACTGTGGGCAGACAGAACCTCTCATGGAGTCTTCCTCCCCACTAATAATCACCTACAAAACACTAAATTGTATAAAAAAGTATACCGCAGACCAGTCATAAAACCAAACACCAAGACAGAGGAAAACATGGGAAGACAGCAAACAACCACCCTACCAATTTATGAAACGACTAATAAAATCACAACCTAGAAAATTAATTTGGTATTAAAATTATAAAGTAAAATGTTTACTTAAAAGCTTAAAAACTAGCCTTAGGTGGATATTACATGCCTCAATATGCAGACACATACAGATGTTACATAAATAAATAAATAAAGTAAAACAATGTTTCTTTAATTTATCACAATTTAGTACATACTTCAAATTTAAAACTAAGTTAAAGGGCACATATTCCATTTAGTGCTGAGTTTAGAAAATAAAAGGCATGGTTTTAGGTGTACACAATTTTCATATATATGTTACTCATGATAATATATTTTTATGAGCTATTAATTTATCACTTGTGACCCTCGGAAATCAATCTTGCCTAACATGAGGTAGACAGACCAAAGTATGTATTTAGTACCCTTGACAGTCAGTATCAATGGCGGGTAATGCCTTTTGGAATCCTCACTGCCCCTACAGTTTTCACAAAAATGATTAGATCAGTGAAGGAAGAATCCATATCTAACTTCATGGATTATGTGCTGGTAGCTACAGAGACACTAGAAGAGCACTTACGAGTCCTATTGAAATTATTCTGATGGCTGCAAGAATGTAACCTCATCGCCCGTCCAATATAAGCTTTGTTGGCTACTTTAAACTCGAATATCTGGGACATACCGTGGGGCAGGGTCTTTCTATGACCGTAAGCTTGAGGAATTGGCAAAATTGGCAAGACCACTCTCTTAAACAAATGTCAAATCCTTCCTGGGGTTAGCAGGGTACTATCGGAAATTTACCACTAAGTTTAGTTCTCTTGCTAAACCGCTTATTGATCTGACATGCAAAGGTGTTCCAGAGACATTAATCTGGAATGAACAGTGTGAAGCTAGTTTCTCCACTCTGAAGAGCTGTTTGTCCCAAACCCCTGTCCTCCAACTGACAGATTTCGATCAAGAATTTATCTTCAGGACTGATGCGAGTAGTGAAGGACTAGGTGCCGTATTAATGCAGAAACACAAAAACACTTTACACTCCTTGGCTTATGCCAGTCGCACATTAACCACAGCCAAACGAAATTATACGACCTCAGAGAAGGAATGCCTTGGAATTGTCTGGGCCATTCAGAAATGTGAAGCGTACCTCTATGGTAAATAATTCACCATACAGACTGGCCACCAACCCCTTGAATACTTGGCGCACACAACCAAAGCAAATGGTCTCTTTACCAGGTGGTCTTTGTTTCTCCAACAATACAGATATACGTAGAAGTTATTAAAGGTGTAGACAACGTAGGGGCTGATTATAATTATCTGTCCAGAGTGATTGAAATAGAAGGGTGAAGATTTGATAGCTTGAAATACTAAATCTTCAAATATTATGTAGAAATTTGTAAATATTCTGTATTTTCCCCTACCTATAATTGGGAGAGTTTTATGTTCATTTGTGTATTTAGAATATAAAATATTTTGAGTAGTGAAAATTTTGTTATTTTCAATTTTGCAGTTCTTTCTTGACAGATGTCACTCACTTAGTGACATCTCAAAAGAGGGGAAGGATGTGATGCTCGGAAGTCACTATTGCCTAGCATAAAAAAAATTTAACACAGGTGTTAATAGTTACTTAATTTTTCATGCTCTTTCACCAGTCTGTCAGAAGGAAGGACGATTTCTGACCCAGACTGTTAAATTGCAATTGTAGTTACAAGAACAGCTGACTGATAATAGTTGGCAGATGGGTGCAGGTGGCCTCTGAAGTCCCAATTGGAAATCTAGGTACACAGTTGTGAATGAAAATGCGGGTGTTGATAGAGTGAATGAATAGATCTGGTTAGTCGACACATGGAGTTTATAAAAATGCAGACAAACCTTTTTGCAATAAATATTCGAGATGTCCAGTTCTAATGCAATCATAAGCCAGGTGGTGAGTTATCTGATCAATAGTGTGAGAATGGACTTAGTATAATTTGAAGTTAAAATTATTGTTCAGGGGCAACACATTGATTTGATATATTGTATATTTTGAAGCTTCATTGATATGTATATGTTAGAAATTATGTATTAGTGTATATGAGGGTTAACAATTCTCTTGGAGACATGTAAGTTGAATGACTGGAGAAAAATTCGAGAGAGAGTGTAGGAAATTATGAACTGAATTTAAGCATTGCGCTTGGATTTTTTTCAGGGTGTGCCTTTCAGCGTTCAGCTTTCAGCTTTGGCTTGGATCTTGTTGAGGTCACTCCTCCTCAGTGTTTGGAGTTGTCAACGTATGAGCTGTAATCGTTGGACTACTGTCTAGCATGGAATGTCATGGAGGTGAGAGCAGAACCGACAATTATCATCACTGTTCTTATCTTCAGGAGATCCTAGCATGTTCAGCAGATCATGTACACGAGTGGACACTGGTATTGTATTGACCGTTATAAACTTTCCACATGTGTTTCTCTACAACGCGGCATATGGTGGCCCAACAGAACAGGTCATGAACTCAGTTAATTATCTCTATCTTTCTCTTTTCCAGCTCCATGAAAAACCTTTGAACTTTTAATTGAGATTGTTACCTCAAAGTAGTCATTGTTAAATATTGATTGTGTAGGAGAAGGAAACTTGAATATTTAATTAGTAGTGTAAATATGTAACTGTTTCAAATTTGGTTGTATTTTATATTTTATTATTTTATAATATATCTTTATATTTTGTTAAATCCTTCTTATGCATGTTAATTGATATATGTCTGGAGTGGTCAGTGGGTGGATGGGGGTTTGATGAGTTAATGATTGGATGAAAGTTAGGAAATTATTAAATTACATTACTCCTTAAGTAGGAAGTTCCACTGCGAACAGATAAATTATGTCAGTAGTACATTACTTATAGTGGTGTATGAGTGTAGAATTCGTGTTGGAAACAAATCCTAAATTTAACCACTGATAAGTGATTATGTTTATTAAATGATAAAGGAATTCATAATAATAATCGTAATAGAGGCAAAACGTATTATAGCGGCCATATTACTATTTAATAAAAGATTTAAATGTAAAATCATGTTAAATATTCCCAAAATTTAATTTGATATTAAAAATGGAAGTAAAAGGTTTACGCTTAAAAACTAGCCTTAGGTGAAAATTTTATGCTTAAAACAACCAGCAATATGCAGACAACATATATTATGCTCTAATAAATAAAGTAAAACAATGTTTTTTAATGTACCACTATTTAATACAGGATTCAAATTCAAAGTCATGTTAAAGGACACCAAGTTTAATTTACTCTTGAGTTTGGAAAACAACACAAATCTTTAGCGAGCACGCGAGATGTGTGTCGAGTGACAAAGGTGATACACGTACTACTAATATACTTTGAGAGAGAGAGAGAGAGAGAGAGAGAGAGAGAGAGAGAGAGAGAGAGAGAGAGAGAGAGAGAGAGGTTAGGTCATGCTAACAAGAGAAATGGTTTGACTTGCATGATATAAAGCACCACAATTCAGTCAATCGATATCAATTACCGGCAGAGCTGAAAACGCGTGAGATTTAATAGTAGATATTGCTGCGGTACTGGGGACTCGGTAAACTGTTCATTGAACTGGACACTCTGTTAACGACTTATATTATTTTATATATATATAATATTTAATTCATGTAATAAAAGCTTAGTCTATGAGGAGATTCAAAGGTTTACTTGGAATAGTATAATGGGTTGCAAATATAATAGTACACATTATCATTTCATTTTGCTTTGGAAATGAATCTAACTACAGTTTCCATACAAGTTTCCAAAATTCCAAATACTATAAATACACAGTCTACAATTAAACTGAAACTAGCTGAGACCCATACATCATTGTTCATAGTTGTAATGAATCTGAAGGAGTAAAGAAATATTCACATTTTATACACATGTGTTTTTCTAACCATACTACATTAGAACCTAACTGTAAGGGTTTTTTCTTCGATTCTAAAGACATGATGTTTGTTGCACACCCTTATTCTAAAATACATTTTAAAAATAAAATATAGATTAGTTACCATTAATACAGTACTAGTATAGTATCCACAGCTAAATAAAAAGGTTTTGTTTTCATTAATGTTAACATCAATTATAGTGATCCATAAAGCTAATTTTTAAAATAATATTTAGAAAGTTTTTTTTGACACATATGGAGATCTAGCCACTTTAAAATGATAGTAAGTATTTTAATTTGTCATTTAAGTATATATTATTACTAGCATTCATGTACCTTGTAGTTTATCCAATATACATATATAAGACTTGAATTGATGAACTAGACATTTTTGCTAGTGAGTTTTATTGTTTACAGTATAAAGTCACTAGCCTAATGATAATCTCACTAGCTAATCTGTGTCAATTCTATTGTTAGAAAAATATTTTATATGTATTCATAATATTACAGATTTTTGTTAGTAGATAAGTGAACGAGTCTAAAATGCTGTATACAATACATGCTAAAATGGTTATAGATTTATTACTTTTAGTGCTAATTTATTTTGGATTTGATTCATACAATGCACATTTCTTAACACTATCAATGTTTTATTATTTTAAAATATTTTAGTCTATTTAACAATGTAAGTTGATCTTGTTTCAGTTTATTTATTATTTATAGAAGTATGTTTTATTATATTTTTTACAACTGTCATAATCCATGCTCATTTGTATAAATGTGCATTGTGTAATTATATAGACTCTTAAAATTGCCCTTGTAACTTTCATTTACATTAACTTTGAATATTTTGAATATCATTATGATTAGTCAAACATTTTTATTAATTGCAACAGGAAATGTACATTAAATGTATTTATGTTGGCAGATTTTTCTTGGATTACAGTATAATTACTACTGTTAGAAATTATTATATTTTACTTAGCAATAATAACCATACTACAGTATAATTACTACTGTTAGAAATTATTATATTTTACTTAGCAATAATAACCATACTACTTCTACTACTAAAATAGTAGAATGTTAATCTCTAAAAAGCTGTAAATAGCTAAGAGTAAGAGCTTAATTAATAATTAAACAGTGCATTTACAAACAGCATGAAATATATAACAATGTATAATAAACCAAATACATCAGTTTGCTGTATAATAAATTTGAAATGTATAATTATGATGCAAAAATGGATTTAGAAACATACATGTATAAATCAAAATTAATTACAAAGAAGTGGGATACCTATTCTTGTTGCTAGAAAAGAGGTCTTGAAAGGACTATTGAATGAACAAGTTACAAACTATTAAATTAAATTAAATGCCAATATTTAGTAAAAGTGTTGCATAGAAGTTAATTACTTTTTTTTAAAAAAAATGTTATGGCTGTTGGTAGTGTATTCAGAGACAAGTAATATCCACTAGGTAAAATGTCAGCAATATAAATGCCAGAGGTCAGAGTACTGAATGAAATCTGCAGTATTAATATTATAATAATAGTATGTCTGTGGGTGAAAAAAAAGCTTGTGTTATAAGAATAAGAAATAAATAGTTAATGTTACTTTTGATTCCATTGCTTACATACTGTTGATTATATCATCTATTTCTATAAATCATTTAATCAATAATATAGTATAATCTATATAGGTAATGGCTATTTCATTTGGTATAGTGCACCACTATTAAAGTTTGCGTACTTGGATTTGTATTTATATTAAAATCCATTTAACACAAATGGCTGTTTTTCTCAATCAAAATATGTTTTCCTTTGTTTATTGTAAATATTTATTTTTTACTTTGCTTTTGATCAACATATCATTTTCATGGTCCAATACATGATTAGACTTGACAAAAATTTTAACAGATTCCAAAGGTAATTGTATGCATTTATAGAAATACTAGACTGGTGGTAAGTAGTACTACATGTGAACTACATACAGTGTATAGTTTACCTTTAAATAGTGAAAGTAAATTTTATTGCAAATTATTGGACCACTAATATTAAAAAGAAAATAACTCTAAAATGTTTTGCAAGTAATCATCTACTGGTATCTAAGCAGATTTTTAATATAATATTTCATCCATTATTTAAACACTATATTATTAATTATTACAAAATAAACCAAACAATTAACAGGTTGCTTGTTTCTCTCTGTTTATGTGCATTTCTAATAAAGATTCTCATTACAATTTGAGACCTGACAAAAATTCGTTCAAAACAGAATACTTATATTATTGTTCTCAAATTCTGTAGCATTTTTGTTGTAGATAATTTAAAATTTCATAATTAATCTGTGCTGTTACGTTTGGTACTTTCACTATCTGTGCATGCATTTAGGTTTTCGTCTTAGACGTTCTCACCTGCACAGGCAGGGCTTGCCTCCACTCACTCATGTCAGACGTTCTCCCTTTAAAAAACAAAAAAAATACCCGTCCATATGTACTGATGGCACTTGGTTGTTTCCGTCAAGCGGTGATATTTTGCAGTACAAGTTTCCCGTGTTCTGTATAAATTTTCATTGTAACTGAAAATTGAATTAAATGGTGAAATCCCCCCTCCCCCCCCCCTTTTTTTGTGTTTTGTTTGTTGAGTCTGATGAAATTGCGTTGTGGTCTGTGTTTTCTTTCGTTGAATGTATTTTCGTTGTCTTTGTTAATTGTATTTCGTAATGAGTAAATCCAGGTTAGTTTAAGTGCCACCCTTGCGTGTTTTATTCGTTAGTGAAGCCATAGGCAGGAGGTAGGAGGGTTTTAGATCAACCAGAGTGGTGGCCCGTGGGTGTGCCGTGCTTGTTTGTAGTCGATGTGCCATTACGACGTGTTTGTGCACGAAGTGCGGTTTGTTTTGTAAAGTGTGGTCGTCTGTATAACCCTCTGTGACTAACCTGTACTGTTGGTGGACCATATCGTCGGGTGTGGTGTCACATTCGGTTGCGAGCGTGCAGAAAATTATTATCTTCGCCATCGATAGACCGTCTGACGCGTCTGTAGTGTGCTGATTCCTGTTTTGTTGGGTGTGCGCACCCGCCCGTGGCTCGCCTCTAGCAATGGGTTACCGCACGGCATAGAAAGTAGCTACTAGCGAGCGTGCGAGTCTGGTGCAGGTGAAGGCTATAATGATGATTAATATTACATGAAGTAAACCTTTATACTTTGAGTGCCACCAAATGTAGATCTACATCTAAAGAGTAATTGCAATCGTAAGCCGCCATTTCCCCTGAACAGTTTAAGTAATATTCTCATCTATATACAAAATAAAGGGCATTCTCCTTGCTTATATTAGCTGTAAAACTAATTTCTTAGCCTGGAGAGAAGCCACCTAAACCATTATTTTAAGTCAGTTTGTAGAAAATACAAATATATGTTTTGTCTTCATAAACACGGATATACAACAATGGACGAAATCCAATTTAACGTGTGCAGATTGAATGTTTTAAAATATGTTTTAAAATTATTTTAAAGTGTATGGAGATTCTGATTTGATTATCATGACTTCAATACACACGTTATATCAGTGAATGCAAGTTTTCCTTTTGGAAGCATTATTTTCATTATTTTCACTTCCATATTGTTTTTGAAATAGATACATGTTGTGGCCTATAAACTGTATCAACAGGATACTCTAGCGTATCCCTTAATTACATACAGAAATAAACTGAATTCAATAGATTTAGTCAGTGAAAGTGATGAAATTCATTTCTAAATGCAAACATTAAAAGGAAGTATGTTGTATACATGCAAACACTTTTTCAACGGCATACATAACTCTGGATTTTAAGCATTTAAACAATGTCCGATGTATACAACCTTCAAAAACCACATCCGAATGATGATGAAAACTCATTAAAATATGAAATATCGTGATTTATGTCAACGTTATTAACAACAAAGATAAAAGTATGAGAGAAAAATGCCCAAATGAGACGTTTTGTTTTTTTTTTAATCCGAAACTAAGCAGACCACAGTTTGGTCTGCCTAATGCTGTGGTCGGCATAAGGCTGCTCTTTAAGCCTACTTGCTACGCTTATGTCTGATGGTAATATATATAATATATAATATATATATTAATATATATCAAACTGAAGGCGGGTTTTCAGGTGCTTTGAAGAATTGAAGTTACAGCTAAATCTGTACTTCCAAGTAATAGGCAATCCATATACCTGCATGCGCATTATTAAATATTTCCATACTGTCATGTGTCAATTTATTATTTTATGTTCATTGTTGGCATCAAATCTGGTTCATCAAAAGCAATTTCTGGTACGGAGTTTTCGGATCTTCACTAAAAGCTAAATTAATTACAATCCTAAGAGCAATTAAAGATTTCTTTGACAGGTAAGGGAGAAAACAGAAACCATGAGACATCTTCGAAGTAAAACTATTAGATGTGTTATTGCTATTAGAATACACATGCTGTTTGTGATGCCGACTGTAATAATAATGCAAATATCATTTAGTACAGATTATCTTCGAGTTGATGGTTACTATGCGAATCCAGATAGTCTCAGATGTCAGATGTTATGAGATTATAGCTTGCATCGAGTAGAGATAGTCTTAGAGCTGTCGGTTATTTTCTTAATTTGGAAATTGTAGTTATTAATTGTGAATCATACGAATGCTATGCTAATTTGCTTGTAATAAATATTGTGCTCTTCACATAGCATCCTAATCCATGAATTCTTTAGTATCATTTATACGAAATTCAATTAAAGAATGATGGCTAATATCTGCTATAACCCGATTGTAACTGAACAAGACATAAAATTTAATCCAGGACTAATTTATATTAAAACATAAACCGAATAATCCCATTAAATATATCATGACTACTTTTTATGCTATAATAAATCTGTCAACTGATGGGGTTTAAATGACACCCATATCAATGCGACAATTGCCATGAACAACCATGGCCCAAATTAAAATGTATTTTTATTATTTATATTTAATACATACATCAACATACTAACATTCATATATTTGAATTATACAATATTTTTATTCTCTAGAAGAGCAAACTCAGCAGTACAGTTCAAGTACATGTATTCTAAACTGATGAACAACTTTAATGATAATAAGAAGTTCAGACAAAAAACAAATAAAAAAACAACAACAGAGAAAACTTAGAATATGTTTGCAGAGGCAGTCCTGCTAATTTTATAAACAATGGCAACACTATGCAGCTCGGTATAATAAAAGAGTAATAAATACATCTTTCTCATCGCACTTGTTTCTTCAGTGATTTTGTCTTGGAACTGATCATTGACTAAATTTTTCTTTAAAATTTTATGATTCTTTTTCATAGCAAGATCTCTCCTCTTATCAAATCAACATTATCATGGAGATTGATGTTTCTCGCGTCCATCACTCATCAGCCAGCATTAAGTTTTAAATTGAAATGTATAGGGTTACATTCGTTTTCTTGCCATGTATCGATTACAATGAAATGCCCAGTAAGACCAAATATTAGATGCGTCGATGCTAATCTTCTGTCATTGAAACTAACTTCGATTAGTTTTACACAGCATCTAATTAAAAATATATCTCCATTTTGTTTACTATCATCTCTATGCATTATCTGGGAGCCATTTTGTGGTGCAACTTCCAATGATAAACACATGAATGCTAAAGTGACATGTGCGCCACTTAGTTAATGGAGATAATTATTATTTTTAATTAATCTTTAATAACCAATTTCAAGTGATGAGAATATACATTTTATTTTATTAATGATCATCCAACAGATACCAGTCGTCTCTCATTTTGGCGTTGTAAACGTTTTCACAATTCCACAACATAAAACAACATTTACAGTCACATAAGGTTTCTGCAGGTGAAAACTTCTTACTAAAGGAGAAGACAAATCCGACTTTAATCTATATTTAGTGAGCCCCCATCCACCAATTTTCTTCTCCAGAATATCAACATCAATATGCGTAAGAAGGTCAATAAATTTAACAATAGATTTATTAAAAGAAAAATCAACGATGCAAATGACAATTACAATGAAACAGAGAATTTGAATCAATATTCCTTGAACACACGTTCAGATAATTATAGTTTACAGTCTCTCTATATATAGATATATAATAAAATGACAGCTAATTATAGTTCAACAAGAGAGTCAATACAAATCACAAGTTAGTCCTATCAGAGAATAGAAATGGAGTTATCAGAATAGGTTATCATAAACTTCACATAACCTGGATTAAGTACAGCTTCCACAGACTTTTCACTGGCCTTTTCAATCATGTCACAGTGTCAAAATGTCCGAGCTCAGCACGTGTTCCTGACGATTCGTGAACAACAAAATACTGATGCGTCATTGCACTCAACTGAGCACTCTCTTGCCGTCAGTTTCTTGAGAACCACATTCACAATGAGTGTATTATCTTCACTGGACTGATGTATTTAGCATCCTTGTTTTGGTACATCAAAAGTAAGGTGGTAGCATACTCCATTATGCTTACACACTTTGCAAGTTTCCTGCACTTTCCCAGTCACTCAAGTCATAATTAATGAACAAACAAAGTGTAGCTAGGAACTTGAAAGTTGAACTTGAGGCTCCACTTGAGACTCACAGTTTAGGGTCGGACCCATACTCAGAATGAGACTCAACCACAACCAAAAGAAGAAGAAATCAGAAGAAATGAGAAGGCTGCTTGCTGACTGCAAAATACAATCAAGGAGCAAGCCTAAGTTTCTTATTCATCACAATATAACTCAATTCTATTTCACATCTATTTTCAAAACTTACAATCTCATGCAATAGTAGTTATTATCCCCATGCACATGTGGTACAATAAATATAATGTATCAAACAATGTCACATATTAATACACCACTTGGGCGCAGCTTAGTTCAAACATTTGTAGTAAATAAATCAACTTATATAATACATCTTTACATAACACAAGTATAATATATCAATAGAAAAATGTACGAAATGTTTTCAAGTCCACTCTCTCTCAATCAATCAGTTTAAACTCACGACTCAAGCTAACGATTGCTTCAGAGGCAGACTTCTCTCTTTGTCTTCAAATTCAAAAGTGAATAGACGACAAAATTCTCTACTGCAAGTAAACTCCTTAAAGGATATACTGCTGTTCATATTATTGCAAAGTTAATATGACAAATGAACAAAGTTATTTACTATTAAAAATCTACCTCTACTAATATGATAAACAGATATTTTAAAACATGACCACATACTATTTAACCCATTACAACAAGAGTTTTAGCAACAGCGCTTATGAAAATAACAGTGTTTATTTTTATACATTGTTTGATCCTCATTATTCTTGCAATTAATTATGACATAATATTGCTGGAATGCAATGATAAATTAATTCTATTTGTCGGCCTCACATATTTAATGTCCATCCAACATCAGACTTACAGAACCATACACTGATAGCCTAAAAGTCATTTCATCACTCTTTCCATCATGTTCATGTTCATAAATGTAAGATCATTTGTCCCTCGATTTTCATCCTTTCACTACATCTATCTATCTATCTATCTATCTATCTATCTATCTATCTATCTATCTATCTATCTATCTATCTATCTATCTATCTATCTATCTATCTATCTATCTATCTATCTATCTATCTATCTACCTATCTACCTATCTATCTACCTATCTATCTGAAAAGAAATGAGGAAAATATGAACATTATTTTAAATTCAGTCGAAAAGAGGGGGAATTTAAGAAAATGTGACTGTATTCATATGAACAACTACAACTGTCTTTTATAATACATGTTACCTGCGATAATTTTTATAGCCTAGTTCAAGGATACTTTAAAATTATCATTTTACCCCCTTTATCTGTACACCGTATCCGTCTAACACACTCTACCACGGTTTCTAGGACGCGATATTGTCGCCAGAACTCTCCCGCTGAGCTATTGCATGTCACCCCTTCAAACAGCATGTCCTTTCATGGCCTCAATCTTTCAAAGCGAAAGATTTGTGACTGGATCAAAACAGGAAGTGTATCGCATAAGGGATCTTACATTACATGCAGCGTTCATACTCTGGATAAATGATTTGCTATGCGCTTATCTGTGTGTGTATGTGGGTGGGTTGGTTGGTGAGAGAGAGTGAATATGTGGAGGAAAGTTGTGCTGTTTGGAGTGAATTTTGTGTACTTTAATCATGTGCATATACGTTCTAAAACTGCATCATAAAGGCAGTCTTTTGCAAGCCACATTTACAATTATATTTGCCATGTTCGAAATCCGTATTGCTAAACAGTATGCAACTCTCTTTTGTTCATACACTCGCTCTTTGACCAGACATGAACACACCGCTGCATAATTTTTTCTCGTTTAGCAAAGCTGAAGACGAAAACGTACGCACAGTGAAGAAAGAGAGTTGATTACACCAATATATTTGTCTAAGTAACTAAATTCCTATCTATCTATCTATGACGAATAAATTTGCTTATCCCTATTTTAAAACTTAATTGCTATATAAATTGTTAAAGTAACCCGACCTTGTGCACTCATTATGATGGTATTTCGTAGGTGTCAGAGTTGGAAGTAAACAACCCGAGTTGAGAATATGCTAGATATTGCTGATGCAATGCAAACTGGGTAAAATGGGAGAGTAGTTTTATTATCCAATGGTTAAGATTTATGAGAACAAGGCCAGTCATTAGGCTGAGATTCAAAATTTTGCTTGGTGTAAAAATTTTTATCGTCAAATCACTTGAATTTGGAGTGAAAAGAAGTCTGGTCACTAAAGGTGGCTATTAGTTAGTGGTGAGTTAACTGACTAGTTGAGAGAGAATGGACTTAGAAATATTTCGTGCATTTTTTGCTATTGATGTGTTATACTATACTTGTGTTTTATGTAGAGATGTATTATGTGAGTAGTCTATTATTTTTACAAATGTTTGAGGTAAAATGCTCATATAGTATGCTAAACACTTGACATCGCTTTGAAATACTGTTTTTATTTTGCTTTTTAGTTTGCATGTATCGGACTAATAAATAATGTTGCTGGAAATTGTAAGTTGTGACCAGAATGTAAGAAAGAATGGAGTTAAAAAGCAATAAACTCTAAACTTAGGTTTGCTCCCTGATTATATTTTTCAGTGTAAAGCAGCCTTTCAGTTTTCTCCTCATGTTATTTGAATCTCGTGGTTCACTGGTTGTAAACTGCTATGACCAACTGTGGTAGAGGTGTAAGTAAGTGTAAAGGAATAAACTACACTCCTTTGATGTATCAAGGTAAAGTATGCTGATTACATCAGATAATTTCTGGTACAGTGATGTTATTAAAAATCGCTACAATTGTTGTTCATCTTGAAGGAGCTGATATGGTGAAAGAGTTGGCTTCCAGAGAATAACAGCATGCCAGTGTTTCAACCTGTGTGGAGAGAGACATAAAAATTGATGTGGACAATGAATTTGTGGCTTTGATACAATAAAAAGTGCGGAAAAAGACAATTGTGGCTTTGTATATGTTATGTAAAAGCCTTATTGCTTATATCTAACAACTCATTTCCTGTGATTTGTATTGACATTAGTGTTGAATTGTATTTTAAGATATAAAACTGAAATACAGAAACTATATGAACATGGTTTTATGGACATATTGATGTCAAGTAATATTTTTCATTGTATTTGTCATATATATATTTGATTGTTGATTAAATAAATTTATTGATCTTCTTACACATATTGATAACTTATGTTGGAGAAGAAAGTAGGTGGATGAGGGCTTGCTCAATATAAATTAAAAACAGATTTGTCTTCTTCTTTAGTAAGAACTTTTCTACCTACAGAATATTGTGTGACAATAAATGTTTTTCTTTAATATTGTGGAAGAGATAAAACGTTTACAGCACCTGTATATCCACAAAGTGAGGGAGATTAGTGGTGTCTGCTGGAGAATAATTTATAACATAAATAAAATCTCTCATCATTTGTAATAAGTTAAAATTAATTAATTAATTGAAAATAATCATATTCATTAACTAAGTGGTGACGGCGTCACATACATTGAGTAGGCTCTGTCCGGTGATGAGTTAAAATTTGTTAAAAATTATTAAAATTTTGTTATTGTGTTGAAACTGGTAAATGTGGAAAACAATTGTTGAAAAATGTGTTGAGCGTAGAACTTAATGGGAAATCCTAGACTAAAACAGAGCTAGTAAGAGATACATTATACTAGTGGAATAGACACTTAGAAAGAAGTCTTATCTAACTCATTATTTTTATAACACTATCTAGACCCTTCTTTGTGAATCATTTTTCTCTTTTGAATTTGTCGTTGGCGATTGGTTAACCTTTTAATTTATAATTATTGATTGCATATTTTATTGATACATGTATTACTATATTTTCCATTATTGAAGTGTGGAGATTATACTGTTTAAATTGATTGTGGGGTTTAAGTGACTAGATTTAAATTTGACTAGTTGCTTGAGTGAGTGTTTGGAGATACTATTGGTTACATTGATTGTGCATACTTTAAGAACTAGATTTATATTTTATCAGTTACTTGAGTGTGTGTGAGGTACTTTTGTAAAATCAGTCAGATAACTCGACATTCAGCTAGATTTCACGTGACTGCGGTATAATAAGTGTGCGATTTCAAAATGGAAATTACGCTAGAAGAAACACTGAGGTGGATAAGAGAATGGAAGATGGTAACAGGAGGGACGGGCCTCTCTGAAAACGAAACTAAAGAATATTTGAAAGACTATGTCAAATTAAAAAAGAAAGACAAGCATGAAAGAGAAGAACTAGAAAGAACCGACAAGGGTGAAAGAGAAGAACTAGAAATAAGAAAGAAAGAACTAGAAATGTAAAAGGAACGTGAAAGAGAAGAACCAGAAATAAAAAAAAGATGAAAGAGAAAACAGATTGAAGATTGAAGGAGAAGTGGCATTTGCCAAGATAGATGCAAAAGAAATGTGATACACAGAACTTAATCTAAACCAGTTAAAATTAGTGAGAATGAGTTTAAGGTGAAGGAAGCGAGTACGAACTTTCCTTTCCATTCTTTTAACAAAAAAGAGGAAATTATTGAGGATTTGTTTGCTAAGTTTTGAACAGTGTGCCATAAGAAAGTATATGGCTCTGCTAGTTTGTGGTAGGTATGAAAGATCGGGATAGTATGGACTTTGATAGACTCTTAGAGGAAGCTACGATATATGATACATACATGGCTGAACTGTTAGCATACTACAAAGTGACAAGTGTATACCCCATTAGTCAATTGAAAATATGCTAGTAATTCATACGATATGTTTACTATGTCACATCCATGGGTAGTTGGGTCTTTTAAAGTCTCACTACTAACGACGGCTGTAGCAACCACTGATATTTGGAAACCCCATTATACTTACCATCTTTTCAAGCTCGACTCTATAATCTTCCATTTGTTCATTTTTACTACTGGAAATAAAATTCCCACTAATCCCCTTAACCAATTTTTGTTCCGCCCCAGATTCTATTTTCTTGAACTCTGCCAATCTCAACATTTTCTCTTTAAATTGATATTTACAGTAATTTTAATTCCCAACCTTTCAACTATCTTTTCCATGATTCACTCTCAAAGGCAGATTGTATGCATTTTGTTTTCAAGATTCTTCCTTTCAAACACTTTCTTTGTTTTCTTCCAAATTTATCTATCATTTTTTATGTCTTTCGTTTTTCTTCAAGTCTTTCCGTCATATCTTTCTTGTCGATCTGTCTTTCTCATGCTCGTCTCTCAGTTACAAATGTTTGTATCTTTCTTTTTGTCTTCTGCAATAAATTCAGAATAATCAACCTTATTTGGCCTTACTTTATAACCTTGGCTATTTATCCACCTCTAACGTCCAGTGCATAAGGTAAGCTATCAAATCCATTAGTCTATCAATATCGTTATTATCCACACCCACAACGCTCTCTAGCTATATGAATTTTCAGCAGTTTACAAAAATACTTCCATGCGCCCAAAATAGCAACAGAAATAAAAATTGCTTTTACACCAGTCCCAAGTCATTTTCACGAACACATTTTCAATTAAAAGTATTCAATTAAAATTAATATCTTAACAATCATGCAGACATTAGTTTTGTTAAAGAGACAAGATTAAATAAATAGGTGACGACAGATAATTATTTTAAAAATAAACTAATAATATGTGTATATTTTAAAAACAATTTGAGGCTGTTTCTTTTCTCGGTTATATTGATTTATTTTGAAGAAATATGATTTCCCTCATAAAGTATAATTTTAAAATTAAAACCTAGGTAATGAGCCACTCAGCTGGGTAACTCCCATTCAGACGCCTACGCTTTGTGAACTCCCTAGCAATCTTGCCTAGGGAGAAATATGCATATAATACATACTACAATTATTAATTATAACAGTAATATCCTTGGAGATTACAAATAGAAATTTTACATTCTCGACTTGTTAGACTAACATTTATAATAATCCAGCCTAGAACACTAAGACAAACACTCAGTAAAACAGCAAAATTTAAAGAGTAACAAATAATTTTATTAATCATTTACGAACATATTTGTTTATATAATCCACAATAAAAATGCAGATTGCTTCACAACTTCCACAATCGTTGCATTCCCCCCCCCCTCTCTCTGTCTGTATGTCTGTAATCTATCCACAATACTTATTTTTCGATGTAATGACATGCATTGAAACATACGATGGAATGGCCAACAATATTAATAATATTATAAATATTTCTTACCTCACTCACAAGTAGCATACATGCTATTTGATAGCATGCATTTATCAAATTTGCATCTACAAAGACAATGACAAAATGCTATATAGAAAAACATATAAAAATATTGTAAATGGGCTCTCGTTTCAGAAGCAACATAAAAATAAATGTAACAAAATAGCGATTAATTTAATAATTAATCAGTTTGAACATTTTATTTGACATGATGTATCAAGGATGAGTCTGTAAACACACAAGACCAATATATATATATTTGTAAAATTGTACATTCTTAGTTAATTGAGAACGTATTTGCTGAGTAGCATGTGGTTGATGCTCAGTAAACCTGTACATTTCTTTGTCAGATCGTATATTATCTTTTGTTCACAATCTAAAATATCTAAAATACACTTGGCGTATCTAAATTATATATTATTGATAAATGATGTATGCTATTAATAGACGATAACTAGTACTATTTTAAAAAATAAATTGAAGCATTAAATCTGTAATTTAAGTACAATTATGCTTGAGCAGAATTAATATCAATTCATGTCAGTTTTACATATTTTTTATATAATTACATCCAGCACATAGACAAGTTTGCATAAGTACACTTACCATATGCATTTCTGATACTTCCTGCATACTATTCTGCACCTTAACAGCTGAACTGTATCATTACCGACTAGTATAAGTAACTATCCTGCCTAAATATGTTCGGGTATAATTTCCCAAAATCGTCAAGAACTTTTTGTAATAGTTGTTTCGATTCATGATCTATGGAAGGCTTTTCAAAAACACGAACGTACTGTTCTCTGTAATCCTTTTGATGTAGAAACTTTGAAACCTGGACACATGCAATGAAGTTAGATAAAGTATTTTCTTTGAACATTATTATTACTAATACGAGTGCTATATGTACAGAGCTAAACTTAGTACTACTGCTAATTCTAAAACAGGAACTACTTCTAATTAGAACTTTTTCTAAGTAAGTACTACTTAACTGTTTATACATTTACAACTACTATCCTATGTATAAATCTACAACAGCTAGTATTGTTGTTTTTGGTAGGAGTAGTGACTCTAGTAGTAGTAGTAGCATGGTAGTTATTGTTGTAGTAGTAATAATAATTATAAATGAAAACAACGTAAACGATAACCGCATCCGTTCACGAGTTTTAGACTGTAATTTCATAAAGGGGCATAGTTGTGAACAAAATGTAAAGAAATGAACTTGTAGGCCATTCCAAAAAGATATCTGATACAATCTACAGTTTTAAATCCATGTATACCTCAAAGTCTCAGAAAGATTCAAGTGCCAATGGATTGCTATCAGTTAACTGATTAAAACAGAAATAGGTTTATAAGAGTCAAGAACAGAAACAACATTACGAACCAATGATAGAAAAGCTTTAAAACATAAAGCAATGCAACATACCAATTCAAAACGCTGCAGAAATGTGCAAAAAAAAACTTAATTGCAAAAGATGCATTACGATTAGTTTGCACTTTTAAGATAATGCAGTTATAATAATAACAATAAGTTAAAGATGTGATGTAAAACAATTATCACGAAATAGAATGTTGATTTTACGTGTTTGACATTTAATAAACACGAGTATGCCTTGATCTTTCCGAAGGACATTTTATTTATATAATCTCACACAAATGGCACACATAAGTTATACTAATATACTCGATAGTCATATACGTGTATGTTGCATGCAAATTTATCAGCATATAGAGAGAAGTGAAATAAATGTAGTAAACATTAATACATCATTAACAACATAAGTACGTGCCTCGGGGTGAGGTTCAAGACGGGTGGCTTGAATGTTTTTTGTGTCACTTTTCTTAAAGAAGTGAAGGTCACGCAAAGGGTTTTCTTCCTTTATCCCAAAGTCCAGTACTACTAGCTGATACAAGTGAATAGGAGACATTTAAATCACAGTCAGTAACACATCAAAATTCTATAAAATGTGATCATATAGAATTACTGGTTTATGCACTATGTGCTTATTAAAGCAGATTGAGAACACATTTTTCTAATAAAATTTGATTATACGTATTTACATCTCCTTGGTTGTATTTATCTTACAACATATTTCAGGAAATTCACTATCATTATATGCTTGGACGTTCAGCGAAAAACTGCCCAGCAAGTGTGAAATTTCTTTCTTTTAAGAACAGAAACAATATGTGTAGTGCTCACCATTATACTTTCATTTCCTTTCATGTGTTTTATACCAAGGAAAGAAATACACATGGCAATATTTTATATTTTAAAAATCTGTAGGTACTCTGTAATTTATAGGGGTTAAAACCTTATTTAAAAATTACATCACCTTACTAATTTCAATAAGAAAATATATAGAATGTAGCTAATATAATTATGTGACACCTTGGGGGGGGGGCACCCGTTACTCGTTATGATTATTATTTATTAATTAATAACTAAGTACTTGTGAGTGAGAATCTTAATTTATATTTAGTAACAATTCTTAAACAAGACCAAAATGTTCCTCACTTGGCGGATTATAAGGATGTTGTAAAACTGTACTCTTTACACAATAATAAGATAGACGTTTTACTGTAGCATAATTTTCTGCCTGTGGAGACTTCTTACTAAAGGAGTAATAAAAATGCGTCTTTATGAATATTTAACAAGTCTCTATCCACCCACTATTACTGAAACATAAGTGTTAATATATGTGCAATAATGTTAATACATTTAACAATCAATTTATTAAATCAATAATGATATATACTACATATGAATATAATCAAAAGAGCGTTGACATTTACACCGCTTCACAAAAATGTTTCATTAATGTTAGACACACCTTTATTTTATC
Organism: Sinotaia quadrata; assembly: GCA_028829895.1. Classification (NCBI taxonomy): domain Eukaryota; kingdom Metazoa; phylum Mollusca; class Gastropoda; order Architaenioglossa; family Viviparidae; genus Sinotaia; species Sinotaia quadrata. The sequence goes on along the minus strand of CM054181.1, from coordinate 110,050,456 downwards.
CTTTCAGAGACATCAGCAGTCAAGTTAACATATATATAGTCAATGTACATAACGTTTCTGCAAAAGTCAAATTAAGGCAGCGCTAAATTTCAGGCATAGTTCATTTCTAAACTCCTTTCTCTTTTACACACATTCTCAACTTACAAATCCGGCAATGATATTCATTAGCGCGATACACAGACAGCATAATAAATAAAATTATAGCTTTGATCAAAATTCACAAGTATAATGTACAATGCAATCAAATTAGTGAACATAGAAATAATAGTTCAATTGCATAAAGCATGATCCAATTTAAATCATAAATTAATAGCAAACATGTTTGAAATGTTTCTACGTCCATTCTTTCTTTATCAGTCAGTTAACTTACCATAAGCTAATTATTGCCTTTGTGACCGGACTCACGTTTCACAAAATTCGACGTGATTAGAATGTACCACTTTCTTCAACAAAATAAATTTTGGTCCATCCCCTTTGGATATATTTGTTGTGAGCAAGTATGAGACTATTAAATTTTGTCAGATAAATGCTCATCCTGTTGGAACTGGTTTGGACTGCATCAGGAAACTCCAGCTTACGCTCCACCTCAGTTGTTCACTGCAACTTCGACATTAAAACTATCAACATAAGCAGTACCCAAGGTCGTGTCACTTTGACATTTAACAGTTTATATATCAATTGCATTTAGAAATAGGGATAGGTAAATTTACCCAGCCACAAATTATATATATGCTAATTTATAGTTTATACGTATGTATGCACATACGCACAAATGCATGTGTGTGTGTGTGTGTGTGTGTGTGTGTGTGTGAATTATGTATGAAAATGTATATTAATAATTGACCTGTTTAAAAATTCGTGATTTACAAGTACATTTTATTTATTTCAAATTTTAACATACTTGCACGTAAATGTGTTCGTCGAGCTTTTCTTTCTCTTTTTCTGAAAGGCACTGTAAGAGAATTCCCTTGGCCCTCTTTTCCTGTTTCATTAAAATAAGTAATACAGCACACTTAGGCACTGAGGACTGATGAGTATATTCTTAATGTGGATGTATAGCTCCGTTTATGATTAATTTATAAGTGAAATATATAACTATATATTTGTACTAATATAATGTAAACATTTAAAACTATTATTATAACCACTAGGATGGCTTTGTGCATTACAGACATTTAAACAGATGAAAAGTAATCACACTTACGTTCACAAATTCATCTCTCGGTAGTGGTGGACTTTGATAACGAAATCGGTACAAATGTCGTTGATGGATCGATTTTAAAATCGATTTTGCTTCTTTCAGATCTGCTTTGTCTTTTGCATTTAGACCTTTTGTACTGGCCAACATAATCTGATAAAAGATGTTGTCAGTCAGATATGTAAACGCTTCCATGTCATATACACACTCAGCAAGTCTCCATTTGTGTCTGGAACAATCCATGATTTTATTATATGAATATTATTTCTAAGTGAGTGTTGGCTAATCTTTTCATATGAAATAGCTTGATACGAAACAGTAGTTTAGAAATAAATCTATAATTATTACACTTAAAAATAATTAAACAAATAAATATGTTATTTTCTCTACCTATATTTAATTTCCTTAATTTGCTAAAATATCTTTCTCAATTCAAAGGAAAACGCCTATGTGGAAACTATAAATATTTATTATACCTTGTCGAAAAGAGCGACTAAAAGTTAATCTTAACGACAAGTTTAAACATCCTTGAAATGTATATATTTGTACTACATTAATAGGAGCTCTCATGAGTTAAATATAAAATATAAATTATACACGTGAAATCACAACTGTTAAAATTACAAACCCGTCTTTTCCTCGAAACTTTATTCCACTATTTGCTTTGACCATGGCTTCAGCAATCCTAAAAAGTATACCGACAACAATTATTTAAAAAAAGAAAAACTTAAAATATTTTCATGCACAGATTAAAACTAATTTTTTACAATAAGTATGTACAGCAAGAAGAAAATTATTTATTTTATTTAATATTCTTTAAAGAGTTTTACTTCAGCATTACGCTTATTTTCATTAATTACATTTGAGCAATATTAGTACATCTTAATTAATGAAGTACATTACAATATAAAAACATTAGGTATTGATCCTAGACAGTATTATAATATGGCTGATGAATACATAATTCTGTCTGGTTCAGAGTTAACAATTTATAGTCAATGAGTTTGTATTAATTTAATACTCTGGTCTTCAAATAATACTGTAAGTGCATTGTAAGTTAACAACTCTTGCCTATTGTAGTAATACTGAAACAATCATTGATGTATTTAATCATTATTTTGTTATCCCTGTGTTTCAAGTTTTTGTAAAATGTAACATACATAATATCGACGACAGCAGACACTGGGTGTTGGCACACAAAGTGAAAGAGGAAGTCACGTATACGATACATCTCGTACACGTTATAAGCTTCCTGTTAAACATAAATTCATTATAGATCAGTTGAAAATGGTGTGCTTTAAGTGGCATTACAATTTAGCTAACTACAGAGACCTGTCATGAAATAATCACTACATAAATAATATCCTAACAATCATTGACAAAGGGATTTTTACTATCTTGACTACTGTGAAGAGAAAGTTTACTCTTATTTTACCTTAAAATTTAATTTACATTGTTAATAAGAACATCTGTGAGTAATAGAAAAGTTAATTTTAATATAAAATAGTAATTGTAAATTGATTATGAGCATGGTAAGTATTATTCAGCTAGTAGGCTGCAATTATGTGAAAAGTATGCATTTAAAATGCTAATATGTGTTGGTCGTCATAAACTAATGAATAATCTAAGACAACACAACTAGATAAGGTCAACATTCTGGTTGCTTGACGAGTATTTAGGTCAATGTGCAAATAACACTTAGAGAAACAAGGGTTCTACTAACCATCAATTTAATACAGAGAGGAAGAATGACATTTTTAACAGCAGAATAAATATAATTTTATCGATAAGCTAAAACTTTACAAGTAATTTTTATTTCAGTATTTTATCACTATTTGTACAACAATTGATAAAAGTAATCTATGCGCTTCGCGCTTAGTATTAAGGCATTTCTCTGTATTTAGCAATCATAAACATATTACTCTTACTTTGTCAGGAAGGCAGAGTTCAGTTCTGTTTTCGTGTTTGGCGATGCGAACAAATCTAATGACACGCTTATGGTCAAAACTAGCACGAAAGCCAAGATGGTGACAGTCACGTGCTAGGTAGTCCCACATGTCAACGTCGACACCGTTACGTTTGTTCGCGACAATCTGTAAAGTAGAATATTGAAGATAGAAGCATAATTTAAGGCAGAGAACAATCCAGATAGGTTTACTTGATTAATGCTGAATATATGATGTAGAACTAAATGACTAAACAATTCTATCAAACCCACAGTACAATGAATATATGCTGGTACATACCTTCATGCACATACACACTTTCCACAAATATGAGGAATACTGGCTGCAAGAAGATTAACCTCATTCAAAGCAAGCATGAATGATTTCTGTCAACTTATTATTCGTCATGAAAACATAATGTGGGCTCAACATTGTCTTACTACAATATTCACTTGGTCTTAACATTCATCCGTGTCTGGACAATTAAATCTATTCATTCATGAAACATTACTGTGTTTATATAAATATCATTTATGTGAATGAACGAATTAGTGAATAAGAAAGACAGATAAACAGAAAGAAAGAAATAATGGAAGGAAGGAATGGAAAGGAAGCAAAGTGTATGAAATGGGGAATTTCATTATAATTAAATTATAAATTGCTAATTTATGAAGAAACATAATTAGTATGTTCAGTGGACTCAAGATTTCATTAAATGTGGACATTTTTATTATGCTTTTGCATACATATACAACAATGTTTACATCCAATCAGATGGTGTAAGTTGAATTAGTGTCAACCAGCTTGGCTAAACGGATGCATCTAGGAGCAGTCAATCCGAAAACAAACGGTGAAGCATGACTTATAGAACAGGAGGGCGGATCTCATGACCTACCTAAATTAATGCATATATTATTTTAAAGTGCTAATCTACATCTGTCAGATAAAAAGTACGATTAAGTAAGATTTTATAAAAGTAACTTGGGAATTTCTTTATGTGAATATATGAAATGACTAATAATTTTAAAATTGATTGGATAACGCTAAAGAATGTTCAAAAAGGTTATTTTATATTTTAAATATATAGATGCCAAAACCATAGCTGGGAAGTTGAGATATCGATCATTGAGAAGAAATGAACGTTTAATAACATGAAATTAAGTTGCTTTTAAGAAAATCTTATTTTTAAAAGAAACAAAAATTATAATATAATTTCTCAGTATATCCACTAACTACTTAGTCTAGGACAGAAGTAACGCAACTTGCATTGCGGCATATAGTCCAATCAGTCATATTGTGTGGCAATATTGATTTTTTGTACACATTTTGCAATTTTTTACTTAAACGTACTGCTTTGTCAAATAAATACTAGATAGTGCAACTGTTCACCAAATCTAATAACCTGTAGAAAACAAGTACAAATTCATAAGTATATTTGAAAAAATACTAGCAGTGTATTTTGGCTCAGGAGACTTAATTTGTGGCTAAAATTCCTATAAATTGTATCTGCTAACAACTGCTCCTATTAATGCGTGTATCTGGAGATCTTTGTAGCCTTGAGATAGAACCGCCAAACACTAATCATGCATTTCGACTATACAGAGGAAGAGCATCTACGTATCCTGTGCAACAGGGACAGTCTGACATAAACAAGCAAAGCACATCAGCAACATAGTTACTAGCAATCCTTGTTACTACATGTCTTTTCGATGGTCTACAAAAACAAGAATAAATGGAGTGAAAAAAGTTGGATGATGAGTCATCAACATGTTGTGGACACGTTTACTTATTCCTATCAAACAACTAAAATGTTTGAACTAAAAGTGCACAGCGTTAGCACTCGAACTTGAAGGGCAATGAAGCAGGAAAGGAAACAGTCACTACTAAGAGGCAATAAGGGAGATTAGAGAGGCATTCCTACAGATGTCAACTGTCTGTCAAGTTCAGAAGGAAACGTTGACAAAGTTTTGCTGCACCAATGGAGAACGAGACCAGCCAATAGGCAGAAATTAAAAAGTTTACTTGCTGTAGAGAAATCTACTCTCTAATCACTTTGAATTTGGAGTGGCAAAACGAAGTCCGGTCTTGAAAGGCAGACATTAGCTTGGTGGTGAGTTAAACTGACTGGTTGAGAGAGAGTGGACTTGGAAATATTTCATGCATTTTCGCTATTGATATAATATACTCGTGTTTTATATAGATATGTACTATATGAGTTGACTTTTATTTCTTCAACTGTTTGAATTAAGCTGCTCACATATAGTTTGCTAAATACTCGACATTATTGTGATATGCTGCTTTTATTATGTTGTCTGCATGTATTTGGCTAATAAATACCATTGCAGGAAAATGTATGTTGAGACTGGAATGTAAGAAAGAATGGAGTGATAAAGTGATAAACTGGAAGCTTAACATTTGTTCTCTATTGTATTTTACAGAGAGAAATAGCCTTTTCTGCTTTTGTTTCAACGTTTGATTTGAACTACCTGGTTTATTGTTTGTAAAACACTATGATTAAAGGCAGGAAGTGGCATGTAAGTATAACAACACAATATACTCTACCGATGTGTGGTGGCAAGATATGCTGACTACTTGAACAATTTCTAGTGTAGAGAAGTTGTTAGACATCGCTAATTTATAGTTCTGTATGAAGTAGTTGACACAGCGGAAAGAAGCACCCAGGTTAACTCTAAGCAGTGGAACAGTGTTTTATAACATGTGAGCGAAGCACATGGAGCTGATGTAATAAAGCTGTCAATAACTTGTGTCTTTGTTGCAAAAGCACATAGAAGGAAGATTGAAAGAGCAGCCAACAAGGTTATGTACAAAATCGTTTACCTCTAATAAATCAATTTCTGCTCTCTGAATAAAACTACCCTGTGATTTTTATTGACTCTATTGTTAAATTGTATTGTGTGACTGTGTAAACTTAAAGTTATTTGATTGTGTTGTCATGAAATAATTGATGTCAAGTAATCTATTTCATTGCATTTGCCATATGTATATTTGATTGTTAATTAAATAAATTTATTGCTACATTTATTGACCTTATTATGCATATTGATAACCTTATTTTGGAGAAGAAAGTGGGTGGATGGGGACTCGCTAAATATAGATTAAAGATGGATTTGTCTTCTCCTTTAGTAAGAAATTCCCCCTATGGAATATTGTGTGATAGATAGAGTTTGTCTTTAAATGTTGTGGAAGTGAGAGAACGTTTACAGCGCCCACATATACTTTATGAAGAGTGGTGTCTGCTGGAGAATTAATAATAACATAAATTAGTTATGAAAGATTACTTATAATAATAATGATATCATTAACTAAGTGGCCTAGGTTTCACAATATATACATAGTGTGTGTGTGTGTGTGTGTGTGTGTGTGTGTGTGCGCGCGCGAGAGAGAGAGAGAGAGAGAGAGAGACAGACATTGCGCCGTTTGCATTCTGTTATTGAGTGGGGTTGTGTACGTTTTATAATCTTAAATGCCGAAGAAGTGGTCGATTTCTGAGTTGTTTCTAATCGTGGATTTGTCAGTAGGCCATGCCAATGTTGCTGGTGTAGTTGCAGGTTTATATTAGGAAGTAAAAAAGTGAAGGTTAGTTTTTGTGTAAAGGAAGCGTCTTTGGAATGTTTTCCTCTCTCGGTAAGGAACATTTTAGTTATATATGTTTAATTAAAACAGTGTGTTTTAATTTTGTATACATTTTATACTGGATAGCTTTTAAATACATCTTAAATATTCGGAATTAATGGCACTTAATCTGTGTAGATAACGTACTTGTAGTTGATTGGAAATATACTGTGCGAAGCTTGTTAATAGTTTTCATACGTGTGCAATTTGTAGAGTACAATTTTATAGATATAATGATGAAAGTTGTATTATATTATCTTTGTCTGGATAAAGCGTTTAGATAAAGAGCGATTAATGAGTCTGTAATGATGGATGACTTGTATTAATGACCATAATCAGAGTACGTATACATCGAGGAAAAGCATACTCATTACTTTATTAAAATCCTTCTTTATTAAGCACGATATCAATAAATATCACTCATTCTATTTTTATCATCCTTTACATATATTACTTCGCTAGAGTAGAAAAGTCAAGAGTCCAGAAACTAGAACATTGTCTGACCTCATACAAGAAGCTTTTTTCTTGTGGTCTGCCTTTGAGCTTCCAAAACTCAGATTCCTGCATTACAAAGTACATTAATTATAGTTGTAAAAATACAAACGATCTATCTATCTATCTATCTATCTATCTATCTATCTATCTATCTATCTATCTATCTATCTATCTATCTATCTATCTATCTATCTATCTATCTATCTATCTATCTATCTATCCATCCATCCGTCCATCCGTCCATCCGTCCATCCATCCATCCATCTATCTTCTTCATGATGACTACTGGATTGATAATACCTCATTTTCTGTAAAATAAATCAATTCAAGTGTCATTATAGTATGCCTATATCAGCCTAAGGAAGTTCGTTAATTAAAATTAACCTTCTCGTTTTGATGATCAAGCGAATGACAAATCTGCTCTTCTATAAAAATGAAGTCACGTTTTTGCAATCCATATTCCCTGAACTTCTTTACTAGCCGGTTTGCGGGGTCACGAAACATGTGGTTGAGCATATCCAAAGATCGCATTTTATGCTATAAACAGAAATTAAATATGCACAAAACAGTGGAAACTCAGTATTCAAAAGAAACTATAATAGAAGTGGATTATTTCTGTGTGTTTGTTTACACTCACTCTCATACGCTCACACATACGTTCATGCGCTCACCAACGCATGAATGAATTTAAAGTTATGTGCAGGTTGCGAGTTATCTGCAGCAATGAATAGTTTTCGCTAAGAACATCGACATCGAACATCGAAGCTTCCGCGAGACGCATGCCTTTTAATTAAGCATACGTTTGTATGATCCAGGTCACGAGTGCAGATATAATTCAGTGTGTTTTAATGAAATGTAATTTTTATTTGTTATCGAAGAACTATGAGATTTAAATGTGATTACCTCTTTGTAAAATGTGCCTAATTAAATGTAATTAACTCTATTTACCAAATAATGCTGTTTCTTCTTCGTGATATTTGTGTAACTCTGACATTTTGTAGGAATTATAATTGTAAAACAAAATATAATCCAGAGGTTGCTCACAAATATAAATTAGTTGTCATACAAAGTGACTGCACGGAAATGTACACTTAGCAGTATACTTTAGTCAACAAAAACCTAACCTAAAATATCATAATGCTATCACACAACACTTCTTAAAATGTATTTAACCTTTATAGTCCCAACTATAGAAGTGTAAGTATATTAGAAATGTAACACTCTGGCCATTATAGCAACCAACGAAAGCTAGATAACAGATTTCAAATAAATTATAACACATTGAACAGCAAATGTATAACTCAACCTCCACTACATACACACTTATTGTGAACTGCTTTTCGTGGAGAAAAGTAATATGTTTTCAATAATACAGATTACGAAGATAATGTTGATTAAAAGTACACTGTTTACACGAAACAAATAGACTACCATTTAACTCATAAACAAGTGCGTATTATTCAGTTAAAGTATGCTTTGAGTGTTACAGTAGTAAGGCTATGGAGGACTGAAGAATATACAAGGTTCGTAATGGTTTAAGTAGTAAGCTCTTATTTCTTTGTTTGATGGACTCCTTGATAAATGTAAGGTAATGATGCATGTAGTAGTGCGAAATTTGAAACTGACGTTAAATAATTTAATTGAAACAAATAGATTATATGCATCAGGTAAAACGCAGACATACATGAATGTTCCTAAAGAAGTTTAGTTGTAGCCTTTACATGTCTGTTACCATGATATACATTCAGAGAAATAACCACATCATTGAGTCGTCGGCATAATGTAGCTGTGTTAAACAACCTTTGAGCACACCATCCATCCATAATATAATTCAGAAACAATTAAGGCAAATCTCTCTAACATATATCCGAACATTTACATGATGATATGAGAAAAATATATATGTAAGAAAGTGCACTAAGCAACACAATCTATTCAAGGCATGCAGATGAACAACCATTAATCCTATTAAATACCGTTTCATAAGCATCCAAACACAAAAATACTCCAAGCAATTCCGGAGTATTAAAACGGTAACACAAACATTTATAAAATAGTTAATTAATTAGAAAGATACGCATCAAAGAACATTTGAACACGTATAATTCCATAATATAATGTCTGTAAGACAGCCATTACAAAACAGCGCCAAAGCATCAAATGGACGGAATGCCATTGAACATATATGCATAAAACATCCAGAAAACATTCGATCAAAAAGCGACTCATGTCACTGATATATACCATATAAAATAATTTTCAAATATCATATCACTATCTGATTTCAGCATTAGATATGTATTTGATCTCACTTGTGATACTTCCTGCTGTAAGCTTGCACTTATACAAATATTCTAAAAAGCAAAGTATAAGTAGTATGAATATGTTTTATTGCAATATCAGGGAAATCTGTTTGGAATGAGTTGCCGTTTAGAGTCGAGATACAATGAGTCCATGATCGTTATCAGAACTCTGAAGACTTTTTCATGGCAAGATTAGCATTTTTTACTTAGTCATTGTTTGGTGTAGACGTACACTTGTAAGCGCATTTTATTTTATATTTTATGCAATCTTTACGTAAATATATTATTTGTTATGCATTGTCAGTTTGGAAAGTGATTCATACGTTTTATTATATCATTTATAGCCATCATTTGTTTTATTCTTGTTTATATGTGAAGATCTTTTGTAATCTACAAATATTTATTATAATGCTTAGAGAATGAAGAAAATATTTTTCTCAAATCAGCATTATTATTTTCAAAAACAATTATTAACAAAAATAATCGATAATATTATTTAAAATAAAGCAATCATACACTTAAACGTATTTAAACTTTTTGCTGCTTTAGTATTTTGCAACTATTCATTATTATTGGCATATGTTTGTTCAAGTGTATTTTAATAAAAACGGAAATAATTATTTTTTATGCTCCATTAGTTTACAGAATTTAGTATCTTTTAAATAATACCTCCAAATATTTATACACTAAAACATCATCATGTTCTCAAGTCTGTTAAATATATATATTATTTCCGTTTATTTAATTGTTTTTTCAATTGAAATAATTGGTAAATAAACTAAAACTTCGAAATAAATCTCTATATGAAGTACACATTACGGAACGTATTGTACAACCAATTACTGTACCGTGCTAGTGTAATTCGGCAGAATGGTGGGAAGAAACATTTCGTCAAACATATGAGAAAAGGGACCATGTCCAAGGTCATGACATAGGCCGGCAATCTGCACACACATTTCGTCTTCTGCGCTGATTTTGACATGCTCGTCGTACTTGTGAACATCCCGCAAGCTTTTCAGGAGTTCGCCAGCCAGATAACACACTCTGCGACAAAAACTGTTTGTTAAGGGTCTTGATTGTTTCAAGATGTGTCTACATTTCTATTTACAAGTATTGACATACTTTCAAAGACGTCGTCCTGAATAAAACTGGATGCATTGTCTCTGGTAGTTCAAAATTTAAGAAATAAATTACATTCTAGTCAGAGTATTCTATGGCGTTACAAAATATCATATCACTTGTAACACTCTTATTGTATAAATGTGTCACTCCCATGACAGCAAGCACGTGAGCGTATGCCACAGACAGATTCTGTATCTCGGTGAATGAAGAGCAATGGCCCTGGAATGTATGCAATTGAAAGCAGCATGTAACGCACGAGTTTCGATAGTGATTTAACCCTTTCATACTCGATGGTTCCATTTGGAACCCATGTAGTTTACTTTTAAATAAACTGAGTGGGGATTAAAACCAGTAAACATTAGAAGTCATTTTCTTACTTACTATTATCATAATAAAATATTATATTCAGTTTGGAGTCACTAACTTAATAGGTGGCGCCACTGACTGTGCTTTTGTTCTAGCATTAAATTTTAATGTTTCGAAAGTGTCACTGCATCAGGAACATTCTCTAAAGTCAAACAGTTATTGTTTTCTCTTTCCGCCCCCCCCCCCCCAAGTGTCGACATCAAGCTCAATTGTTACATTGGTAATATCGAAAAATTCCGCAGAAACAAGCTCATTATTGCTTACATTGCAAAATCTACCGGGACTATGACTGAAATTTTATCATTTATACATTATCAGAGCACCCAAATCTATTGATTGACCTCATATGCATGGTTTACATAAATTCCTCTTCATTTGATCTTTAATAATTACTCCTCCAATTGTAAAACATGTCAGTTATTACACGACACAAACAAGTGTATTATTGTACGCTAGACCACAAAGAGTATTAAACCCTAGAATTATTATTTGAAACATATATTACCTTTGATATTTTCATTTCAATCACACGTATCCTCGGATCATCGAAACATTTTATGGCAGGTTTGATTTAATTAAATAGATGAAATTTGCATCCTCATATTCGTTATATTTAACAGCTTTTAGTTTTGTTAAATAAAACTTCTAAACATGTTGCTTGAGACCGAATTAGGAACTTTAACTTCGAACCTCAAACACTTTTTCGGTTAGGTGTCTAAAATTTCTATGTACGTCGGACAACAGTAGATAAAGCAACTCAATTATATAAACATACTTGTGCGATTGTAACCAGTGTCTTATTTACTAAAGTCACATTAATTGGAAATATTCTCCTTCAACTATACATTGTGTTAAAAAATGTATGCATTTACATGGCGAAATTCTTATATATTTTGCTTTTACTCATGACAATTTTAAATTTGACAATGTGTTTATCAACTAAAACTTACCCAAGCGAATGTTCAAATCGACTGTGTGAGCCACTGGGGTAGACATAGGGAGTTACACCCAGCTGTGTCAAATTTCGCAGGCGTTGAAACTGTGGTGTGTTAATGACAGCCACACACAGGGGAGACAATACGATAGTTCCATGTACAGGGTCAATTACGATCTGTTCAGTTATTATAATCATGATTATGAAGATAAATCGTATATGAAAAAGAATCTAAACTCATGCAGTGTTTAGAGTCAAGCAACAACTCGTTTCAGTGCATTTATGGCATTTGTGGTAAAAATAAATAGATATGGCATACTCATTCTTATAATGCATTCTTCATTTATACACTGGATATATATTTATTATATAATTTATTTATTTTTGAAACTTCTTTTTCATTTTAATGTAAAGCGAACCATTAATAAAAGTAAAATCTGTTTCTTATATAGAACTATTATTTGCAGTTACATTTAACAGATACATGATCTATATTTATCAGAACTGCGTTTTACATGAATTAATGTGCTTATAGAATGGTTAAATTACTTCATTAATTCATACTCTCTATAACAATTTAATGTTTTGTAACATTTGCTTAAGAATACAAATTAAAAATTAAATAATGTATTTAAATGCTTCTAGACTGATACTCCATCTGTAACAGAATAAGTGGAAAACTAATCTATTTTACATCTTTCACTTTTAAAAAAACAATATGTAACTAAGCTAAATTTTGTTTGACCAATCATGACATTTTAACGTACATAAATAAATTCAATAACATCATAATTATATTACATTTCTTGGAACTAGGAACAATACTTTCAAGTTAGATAAGCAGTTGTGTAAAACGTGTATTACCATTCATTAAGTGTAGCTCCAAAAGGAATAATTTCTCTTAAACACTTGTAAGCTGAATCAGACATTGTGAAGTGTTGTATTTCGTTGTAATAATTCTTATATATATATATATATATATACAATATTTACATATATACAATCCATCGATATATCAATTGCATCAATGCAATGACACTAACGCCACCTTAGTTATTGGTTATGGATGTTATTAATAATAATGAAAACAATCCATAACTAACTACAATCGATGATAATCTTAATTTATGTTATTAATAATTATCCAGAAGATACCACTTGTCTTCCTCGGTGGATGTGCAGGCGCTGTAAACATTTTCGCTTTTCCACAAAATTAAAGACAAAATATTACTATCACACAATATTTCTGTAGGTGGAAAACTTCTTATCAAAGGAGAAGATAAATCCGTCTTTAATCTATATTTAGCAGTCCCCCTCCATCCACCCATTTCCTCTCCAACATATTATAATCAATATGTGTAAGAAGGTCAATAATTTAACAACACATATTTTAAATGAACAATCAAATGTATATAAAACAAATACAATAAAAAGATTATTTGACATCAATATTTGCATTAAACTACATTCAAATAATATCAATACTTATACAGTCTTACATCCTAACACATAATTCAGCAGATTAGTGTCAATACAAATAACAGGATGATTCTTAACAGAGAACAGAAATGGAGATATAGAGAGAAAAGCGATAATAATTTGTACATAACTTTGTCGTGAATGAATAGTATTTTGTGCACTTTCATAACAAAGTCACACGTTTATTGTTCACAATAGAATAGTCAATTTTTCATGCATTTCTTTAGCATGCTGTAGAATTTTCCATGAGCCGCTGTTTTCTTGAGACTAATCTAGGCGCGCCTTCACGATATTAGTTCCCTCAAGAAGAACAACAATGTAACAATTTCCAGTAACTTTCTTATACCAGAAATTCATCATTGTAGTCGAACATGTTTTGCCATCACACAATTAACAGAGTGCAGTTTATCCATACACGTACACACTGAGGGGTGACTTCTCAAATCTACCATGGTCATAGAGGTTTATAAATCAATAAACTGGGAAATTGTAGAAATTCCAGATATTTTAGAATTAAAAAGGGCTGCTTTCTTCCCTGTAAAATATAATCAGAGAACCAAAGCTAAGTTGTCCAGTTTATTCATCTCTAAATCCATTCTCTCTTACATTCAAGTCTCAACTTACAGTTTCCTGCAACAGTATTTCTTAGCCCAATATACGCATACTGCATAATAAATACAACATAATAGTTTATGAACGTGTTTACTAGAAACAATATGTCATGTGTTTAAAATACAAACATCATAATTCACAATTGTACAAGTAAATGCCGATTCACGTAATACATCTTGTGACCACCACTTATTTAATGGATATAATCATTATTAATTAATTAATCATCCAGAACTAATTATAGGAGATGAGAATCTTAATTTATTTTCCTTAATTTATCAATGATCCTCCAGCAGACACCCCTCACCTCTCTCACTTGGTGGTTATACAGGCACTGTAAATGTTTTCTCTCTTTCACAACATTTAAAGAGAAATATTTACTGTCACACAATATTCCCTAGGTGGAAAACGTCTTATCAAAGGCGATGACAAATCCCATATTTAGCAAGCCCCCATCCACCCACTATCTCTCCAACATATTGTTATCAATAATTGTAAGAAAGTCAATAAATTTAACAATAACTGTATTAAATCAACTATCAAATATACATATGACAAATTCTATGAAATATATTACTTGACATCAATATTTCCATGAATCCACATTCAAATAGTTTCCTCACTACACAGTATTATGCCTAAAAGGCAATTCAATAATTCAATACAAATCACAGGATAGTTCTTATCAGAGAATATGAATGGAGTTATTAGAGATAAGCGATAATAGTTTTACATCACCTGTCTCAATAGTCCTTCGTACTTTTCTTGCAGTAATGTCAGAAATTTATATTTCAGTTCAATTTCTATATGTTTCCCTCCTCATGTTGAAACAGATTCACTGCTTGTTCTCTCTCAATCAATCAGTTAACTCACCATTGTGTTAATGTCCACCTTTCATGACCTGACTTTTGAAATTCTAAGTGATTAGGGAATACAATACTTTTCAGCAGGTTATCTTTGATCTCAGCCCATTGCCTGGTCTCGTTCTTGTAAATCTTAACCATTGAGTAATAAAACTACTCATCCGCTAGGAACTGGTTTATTACATCAGCAAATTCTAGCACATTCTTTACCTGAGTTGTTTACTCCAACTCTGACACTTGCAAAAAATACCATCATAAGCAGTACCCAAGGTCGAATCACGTTGGCATATAACAATTTATATACCAATTTAATTTAGTAATATGGGGAGGCAAATTTTCTCTATTGCACTATGTTTTAATTGTCACCTTAGCTAAATGTGTGTTGTGTGTTTAGAGTCATCACAAATTTTGATATAAAATAGCAAATATAAATTTACCTTTTTGGGCTCTGCTTCTGATCGCCTGACTGGAGGTTTTGCAGGCTGTAACCAGCGAGAGAGAGTTTCTAGTTCTCTAGTGAAAGGAAAGAATAGGTTTTATAGAAGTGTGATATTTGTGTTTTGATGATCAATATATATTAATGTACAGGAACAATGTACGTGCACTCACTGCCATTACTAACAACGCAGTAAGAATGAGTCGAAATATCGCATCACTATACACAGCAATGATTTCTCCCAATGCATGTCTTTGTGCGATTATATCTTTGTTATTACCATTAAGCAGTCTTTTTTATTCACGTATAAGAAGATAACATGTTACCACTCATGTATTATCTTCAAAATTCATAATTCATTTTTTTAAACAAGAAACACATTAACTTTATAACTGTTTACGTTTGGCGTATTTGAAACAAAAAAATAAGACTTAATTACAAACTTATTCTGTTTTGCTTAAAGTCAAAATATCATTAGCAATTCTAGATTCTCACAATTCAACTTCCTTAATTCCACATATATTTAGATTTACAGCGTGAGCATGCTAGGTTGATGTTATTAAATTCAAGAGATAATGAGTATTTTAAAAACGTGTAATTTTTCCCTAAAAGACCTGACATTATGCTTTTATTCTTGAACAATATTGTACTTTGAATCCGATAAAGAGCAAACTTAAAGAGTATGATACTTTTATCAGTATTTCAATTATTTGTCTCTAGCTATATGATATAATAATTTTTACACTTTCAATGATTTAATTTTATTTCCTAATTAATTCTGAAAAAGAATTTAAAATAAAAAACGTCAGATCCAAAAAATTTCGTTAGAGTCTCATAAACGGAATAAATAAACTGATTCATATATAAAATGCGTTACGTTTGAAGTTAGTTTAAATGAATGAATTATTTTAATTTAATTAAATCACTTTAGTATAATAAATAACTTTGTCAGTTAGGACAGCTAGCTCCATTACACAAAATGACCGTTGAATGAATGCATTTGCCTGTAAACATAGTAAAGCCACCTCCCTCACTCTTGTAAATACTCTTTGTGTTTTAACATCACACAAATGAAAATGTTCTGCTTTACGACATACTGATAAAATTGTGTGCAAATGATAACCAGATAAAGCAACGAGTAATTTTATTCATCTGTGTGTGATTTGTGGTAAGTGTACATTACTTCATGAAGAATTGAATATCAGTTCTGAACAATAAATTTATCAAGAAACGTTTTTATGTCTATGAGACTTACTTGCAAAGGATCTCCAGTTTTTCAACTGCTAATTTCTGTTTGTTTATATCCATGTACAAAGATGACACTTTCATTATCGAACTGCAGGAAATTGAAAAAATCAAAGCAATTAAGATCACAATTTCAAAACGTGTATTTACAATAAAGTACTGAACCTGTCTTTTTTCAGGTCTTATGTCCAGCTTTAAACTGTTGTGTAAACGACTGTCATAGAACAGCTTGTGTTGTAAATTAAAATCCACTTTCGCAATATTAAACTATCATATTTGTAAATATACAAGCATATATGAATATGAGAGGTAGGTGGGTATATGCAATTAACAATAAAACAGTAACAGCTAAATTGAATGGACAGATTATGTTAACAGCACCAAACACAATGTGTATGCATTAAATAGCAAAAGCTTACGTGAGTGTGGCTATTTCAAGTATATAACCTCCAGACATTAAAACATAACTTGTCCAGTTTACCACTGGAAGAATTTGATTTACATGAAACTGGTCATATTAATGCGTTAGACCCTCGGAAACCGACGCAAAAATAAAATTAAAACATGACACCATAATCAGCAATATTGAAGAACGACAAACCCCACCATCTTCCACAGCTTTAGATTTCAAACTGGCTAAGAAAGGGTTCAAAAAGGTAATCTTTTATCTTGCAAAAATATCGTAATCACTAACAGATCTCTACCGTCTTCTGAATCTACAAGCTTTCTTTAATACTTAATACCAGTCCGAAAAACACTGGGTTTTTATATAGCAAACATAAATCACTTTACAACCTGTCTTGCTATTTTTAAAATAAAGATTTCAATCGTGCAGAAACCCGAAAAAGCATAATTAAGAAATATAAATTGCCAATTATACACTATCAAAGTAAACAGTAAATATGAACATTCTACTTCGTGATCACATATATTAAGAAATGACGAATAATAGCAGAGTTAGTTCAACAAATAAAGCTGTTTTACCATAATTTCTATCAAATCAACACACGACATTGTATATATACGACATTCCACCGTAACAGCAGTTGAAATGAAGTTTTCCTTATATTTGTCTACCAAAACCTTTTATTCCAACTTCATGTTTGCATATAAAACAAAGCTATCATTGTACAAACCATTCAGATTTTTTCAGTTTTTCCTGTGATTATATTTTCCCTAACTTAATACAAATTTAAGTTTTCTCTTCCATGGTTCAAAACCTCTGTACCTGATTTCCATAATATTTATGTGATTACCATTTTAGGTAGATTGTTAGTGTGTTCAAAAGTAGGAGTTGCATTAATTTAGCCAGATTCACTTAATATAGTATAAATCGTAACATCGTAAATAATTCCATTCCAGCAAAGCTAACGTATTAATCTTTAGAACTTTGTCCAGTCAGCAATATTTACACTGTAAAATAATCCGCTGTGTAATATATCTATAATTTGATTGTAAACAATCCTTTGTGCCTCCATTATATTTGGCACCACCTATTGAAGGAACATTTCATCAAATTAATTATCTACTTTCTGACTTAGATTTATGAACTATTTGCTTTTAAGATATATTATCCCTAAATATAAATAATGATGTCTCATCCAGTCATCATTCAGTCTTTATTTGGACGTGCCATTAATTAGTGTTATTTGTATTTGCTGTTTTGCAATACATGTGCTCTTGCCCTCGTCTTTATAATACTTCTCTTTTGACATAATGCTTAAATGTATTAAGTAGTCAATCGACTTTGCACGTTTGGAAGCAAGCCTAAATATAAACGGTCATACAGTTTTTATGCTGCTTAAGATTGTTTCCAAGATTAACTAAAGTCCTGTCTGTAAGTTCTAAAATGATCAAAGGACACAACTATTTCTATCTGAATTTATAAGGGAATTTCTTCCTTAGTCAAAGATAAATTAATTATAGGTAGGCTACCCCTCATACTGTCACTGTTACTCAGTGGCACCCAATATATTTTGCGTGCATGTAAACATGTAATATTATTGGGATCTCTTTATTCAGTACTTTCAAAGTAGTTACAGCTAGCAATTAAAAGTCAACATATTATTTTCGAACTTCCATTAAATCGCATAATTATAAACTCTAAAATTAGATATAAGTAAAGAGTGTTAACACTAGGTAATAATGCATGCTTACCTTTTTTCATTTTCATAAAGATAATGTAACAGATCAGCTGTATCACGATCATAATGTAACAGATCAATGTCGTGTTCTAGAGAAAAGCATAAAACAAACTGCTTTACTACTATTTCATATCAACTAAGAAACGCTATTTAAAACGAGTAAAATTAACCACCCCTACCATCACTCCAAAATTAGTATTTACTCTTCTGTTGTTAAATATGTCTGTGGCAGAGTAAATTTGCCTATCTCTATTTTAAAATGTAATTGTCATATATATTGTCAAAGTGTCAACGTAAACCGACTCTGGGCACTCCTTATGACAGTATTTTTGAAAGTTTCTGAGTTGGAGTAAACAATCCGAGTTAAAATATGCTAGAAATTGCAGAGTTCAGTAGTTTTTATTATCCAATGGTTATGATTTACGAGAACGAGATCAGCCAATCATCAGAGATTAAAAGGTTTACCTGCTTTAGAGAAATATATTGTCTGATCAATTGAAATTGAAGTGGCAAGAAGTCCAGTCATGAAAAGTGGCCGTTAGCATAATAGATAAAGCAGCCTTTCTCCCACAGTATTTTGACTTCTTCTGTTTCGGTGACTGCTTCTGGTTGGTGCATCCATGCTCTTTCTGTGGTTTTTATGCCATAGTTCTCACACAGATTTCTGTGTGTGTGTTTTGCCACTTCATTGTGCCGTTTGGTGTATTCTGTTCCAGCCAGAACCTGACATCCAGATAGTATGTACTCTGTTGTCTCATCCATGGATTTGCAGAGTCTACATTTGGAATCATTTGAAATTTTCATGATTTTCGTTTTGTGTGATTTGGTGTTCAGTGCTTGATCTTGTGCAGCTGTTATGAGTGCTTCTGTTTCTGCTTTCAATCCTGCTTTGTTGATATTTCGTCGGCTTGTCGTACATACTGGCCATGCAGAGGTTTCTGGCTCCAGGTATGTGCTAGTTCTTGCTTCGTTGTTTTCTTCCACGTTTCTTTGTCTGTTTCTGGGGGTTGGAATAGTCTACTCATCTTTAATGCATCTATCAGTGGATCATCTTTGTTGTTATTCCAGATGTAGTCCACAAGGCCAATGACTTCTCCTTCAATGACATGTTTGATTTTCTTGAGACCTCGGCCTCCCATTTTTTTGAGATACATAGAGCCTGTCTACGTCTGCTTTGGGGTATAAGGCTTTATGTATTGTGAGTAGTTTTCTTGTTTTTTCTGTCCAGCTCATTTATTTCATTTCTATCATACCTCCAGTGTAGCTTACTACAGGTATTGCGTATGCATTAAGGTCTTGTATTTTGTTCGCCCCATTTAGCTTGGACTTCAGGACTTGTCTAACACGTTTTTCATATTCTCTCTTAACTTTGGACTTCACTTCTCTCTGCACATTTTCTTGATTCTGTAGTATCCCCATATACTTATATCCATTTTCCATTGAAACATCTTTGATTTTTCCTATGTCGAATTACAGGCCCTCTGTTGTTTTGACCTTGCCTTTCTGGATGATAATTCGTCCACATTTCTCAAGGCCGAATTTCATGTTAATGTCCTTATGCAGATCTTGACAGTATTGATCAGGGATGTGACGTCACGTTCACTTTTACCATACAGCTTGTGATCGTCCATGTACAGTATATGGCTGATGACTTGACTGAGATGATTCAGGGCAATGCAGAACAGCAGTGGTGATAGGGAATCATCTAGGAAGATTCCACAATTCATTGTTATGTCTACAATATTTGTGTTGTTGCATGTGAGGGTGGTTTTCCAGTTTTTCATTGACTCCTGAATTAAGTTCTGTATTAATGGCGCTACTTTGTACAATTTTAATGTTTCAATTATCCATTATTATTATTATTATTATTATTATTATTATTAACACGATCCTATTTATTTATTTTTGAACTTTTATTAATCGTCATCATAATATTAGACTAATTTTCTAAATTAACCTAGTACCATTAAAATTGTTTACTTTATGTATTCTATTATATAGACACAAATTGGTCGACTTATGAAAAGTTCAAATTTAATGCATATTTTAATTGATTTCATTTAAAGATAACTTCTTGCCTGTCTGAAATCTAAGTTAAATATATTTTATATATAAGATTATGTTACAATGTCACAATGGATAGATTTGTTAAGTTATTATAGTATTGTGTTTACATTATATCATTCATTAACATACTAGCTATTTAAAGACATTGAACTATTCTTCCAAAATATATATATCTTAATTTCTGAATAATTTCATATCATCATATACTTTATTATTTTTTTATAATATTGGTAACCTTTTGGACATATTAATAAAAGACATTATCACACACGGTTTATAACTCAGTTTAAAATTCAACGTTGCTAGGGAAATGTTATAAAATATTTATATATTGAATTTATTTATTTATTGAATTTCTTCAACATTAAATCTTAATTACAATCAGTTGCAAAGAAAAACCTTATAAAGAGAGCATGAGTATTAACTTTTTAAGTACTAAATTTACTATAGACCCCTCCGTAAAGACAGGAAACTCACTAGGTGCAATTTACCTTTAATAAAGAAGGTGAGTAAAACGGATTTACTTATCTATATCTCCATACACCCGTACCAGAATCTACTTCACAGCCACATACACTCAGACCACTTTATTCTCACACCATAAACTTGTAAGAATTGCTATTAGAAAACGTATATTAAAGACGTAGATGTAGTTATAATTAAAATTAATATTTATGTTTATCAAATACCTTTAAATACTTTTGCCGCTTCCTGAAAATTCTTTATCAACACAGTTTCTACGTCGTTATGCACACTGAATATATCGTCCATGACTGCAAATGCTATGTAATGTACTTGTGCCAGAATTCTTTTCAACATGCTTACACTTTCCAATGTTCATTAAATTAAGTAAACCTGCAATGAACTATAAAAGTAAGTAATAATATTTACGTGAATGTACTATTTTGCATACGACAGATAGACAGGCAAGCTAAAAGACAAATACAGTGACATATGGGTGAGCTGATTCAGTTGCATTAAAATATCCCTGCCTGCATGTAGCAGATAGATAAAGAGATAGATAAAATAAATAGCTAGACAGACAGATATATATATTGTGGCGGAGTAAATTTGCCTATCCCTATTTTAATATTTAATTGCTTTATACATTGTTCGATTGTCAGAGTAACCCGACCTTGGGCGTGCTTCTTTTGACAGTATTTTTGAAAGTGTTCGATTTGGTGGAGTAAAGAACCTGGGTTCAGGATATGCTAGAAACCATTGATGTAATGCCAACTAATTCCACCTGGGTGAGTAGTTTGTAATATCCATCATTTATGATTTAATCTCAACCAATGGGCTGAGATTAAAAGTTTACCAGCTTTAGAGAATTTTATTGTCTGATCAATTGATCAATTGAATTTGAATTGGCAAAAAGTTGAAAGGCGATCATTAGCTTAATGGGACAAGCAGCCATTCCATTTCTCTTCTTCGTGTTATTTGAATCTCCTGGTTTATTAATTGTAACTGCTACGACTGACCATGTTAGAGGCGGGGAGCAGTGTTAAGTGTGGATAATACACTACACTACATTGATGTATGGTGGCAAGATGTGCTGACTACATGAGCAATTTCTCTATAAGGAAGTACTAGAATTGCTGTAATTGTTATTCTGCTTGAAGGAGCTGGTAATTGCAAGAAAATCCTTTTCTTTGGTAGCCATAGGTCATCAGCCAATTAAGCAGCTTCTCATTTGTGCATCGCATCTGATATGCTAGCGCACGATGTGTTTTGTTTGGCATTTAAGTTTTCTTATAGAAGGCTGGTCTATAAGGCATTGTGATCGTTTTAACCCAAAACTCACCAGTTTTATAGGAGCCCCGAGTTTGAACTAAAGTGTAGAAGACATTGGCGACTAGCAAGATTCAAGATTCTGAAATGTATGATGCAAGTAAGGCGATGGTGGATTGGAAGTTAATTACGAATATACTGCAGGATGTTTCTTGCTGAAACTTGTACCATTTCCTGCACAAATCATTTATGTGGGCACACACTAGTATTTCCGATAAAAGCAGGAAGTCTGTTTTTTATACTGCATACATCTTTCAACAATTTTGTTATCCTGTTTTGGACTTAAGGGTGATCCGGTTGTTTTGATGGACTTACAGTTTGGGAAGACTGTTTACATTTTGTGGGTGACACTTCCGTTCCTAGGAAAACTGATTATGAAGGACAAGAGCATTAGAACAAGACATGCATAAATTTGACAATACAAAACTTAAACCTTCCAAGTGTAATGTGTGTGTTTCAGGAAAGAAATATTTTTTCGCTCATATAGTTTTAGATAGCGGCGTTAAAACTGATCCATATTTTTTATAGCAGTGCTGCTATAGTATAAAATATCCTTAATTTGCTTGGACTTTGTTCTTAGATGCTATGTCACATATGTTTCATAAATTGCAAAGCGTTTATATGAACCCCAAGGAAAAGATGTATAGTTTATATGGAAAATGTTCAATTGGCTGCTTTAAAACATAAATAATTTTCAGAATTGATCACCACTCTTTGATTTCCCACTACCAGATCTATCATTCATTCTTGCCACAAATGCCAGTTATAATGTTGTAGGCGCGGTTTAATCACTAATCTAAAGAATCATTGAGCGAATCGTTGTTTATCTCTGCAAATCTCTAAGCAAGCATGAAAGACTATATTGTGTTGTCAGAAAAGAGCTAATTACTACTGTGACATTGCTAAAAATAGCAAGCATTCTTGTATGGCCAAGTAACTCCCTTAAGAACTAATAGTACTGCTGTTATTTAAATGGAAAATCTAAAACTGTTCACGATCAGTGACTAGATGGTTGCAAAAGTTGGGCACATATAATTTATAAGTCATGCATCATGCTAAACAAAGCACACAAATGCTGATGTATGTTTTCCTATCCGTTTTATTTCAACAGGAAAAAAAGAATGAAAATGGGGAAGGTGATTAGATCACCCTAAAAGCGTTGTGAAAACAGTCAATATATGGAACGACTGCAGTTACTATGCAGTTATTCCATCTCCTATTCAACTGTATCCGGCAGACATCAGCCAAATGTACAAGAGTAAATTGGCAGTAGTGAATCTTTAAAGCATGTGTTGAAACATAATTATTGTGTTAGGGCTAGTAAAGTATCTTATGTTCGTCATGCTTGATCAACGGCTGCATCCAAACAAGAAACAAACAAATAATAATGGTCTCTATGGGACAGACAGACGGTCAATGACTGCTTTGTATAGGATATGGTAAGGAAATTTAAGCAAACGTATTCGCTCATCGTGCCATAATCACATAGAATTAATATTTCGAAATATCATCATGACATCCCTTGCGCCATTTACTTACAATACGACTTGATATAAATGTTAAACAGTTGGTTTAGTAGTCTGCAATGAAATCAGTGTTATTAAGTACTGTATGCAACGTTACAATTGTACTGCTAGAAAATGTGGTAAAGGTCAACGTCATGCGTCGTTTGATCTGTTCCATTTAGATGAGTCTACGGTATGTGTTCAATCTGGCATTTAAATGATTTAAAGGTCTGTTATCAAGTATTAGTATTTATTATGAATGAACATTTTACAATGAACAAAAGTTGTTTAGTATTCTAGCCTAAGAATGTTCGTCTAATGTAAACGTAGTAGTATGCGAGTTTGTGAGTTGTTTCACTATGCATGTATCTATTATTTAAAGTAATACGATACTCTACTAACATGTTCTGCTTAAAAGGTTGTATACATTTGTTTTTAGGTAGTGTTGTAAAAAGAAATAAAGTAACTGATTAGTGTTAATAATGTGCAACTCAGTAGAATTTTGCAATTCAACGATTTATCAGTGCAAGTATGTTTCAGAAAAAAAATTGTAACTTATATTTTAACCTGGTATTAGTCGGTGTTAGGAAGGAAGGACATGTTCTATTGTTATTCATGAGGTAGATGGAATATATATATATATATATACACTTTTATAATACGTTAGAAAAATGATAGATGAAAGAATTAAATCAAGGCATTAAGTTTAAGTACGAAAGAGAGATAAAAAATGAACACGACCTTTTTAACATGACTTGCAGTGTGCGAATCTGTATTGCTAAACACTGTCCTGAATTGAGAATTCAAGATCGAATAAAGCCTGAACATTGTAATAAAATTGTATAATATAGGAGCATTCTATATTTTATTTGGGGTGGGATGGGTTTATAACACACTCATCAACATCTCTGCGTGTGTACCTTTGACACTGCATATATATCATTCTTATCTCTGTAGTCAGCGTATTCTGTTAGTGGGTATGTGCGTTTGAAAAGAGCATAAACAATAAAATTATGGGCAATAAAGTAATCTAGAGAAGGACAATATGCGAGTGAATGAAAGAATGACTGAATTGTCTTGTCTCAGTGCTGGTCCATCGAGTCCATGCTGTTCATTAGTCAGTAGATTACATTATTTTCCTATTTAAATAACAATCTTCTAATCCAAGCTGTGCCTACAACTTTAATTACAGTGAACTACTCAATATGCTCCTGCATACAGAAACTTGAAATACGAGTGCCAAATTATACCCCAACACATGCAGCGTATAGCCTATTCACTGGTATGCACCACATACAAATCTACACACCCTTCAAAGTTGTTTACCAGAGCTGGCTTGTGTAGCTCGCACGATTAAACACCACAACCTCTGTTCACCTAGGCTTTAACATTTATCTCAAGTCAGTGGTTTTGTGTATCGTGCATATTTCTTCATCAATTCCTGATTACGCTGTACATTTTTCTTATACGTGGCTCTATTGTCTCTCTGTAATTAGATATGGCTTGACAGTTGAGCGTGCTTATCATATTGGCACAAAACTAAAACAGTTATGACGTATTCAAAACGATAGAAGTGTTTTTGTTTTTAAAGTCAATCTTTTTCGCCCTCTGTGTTTCTCTTACACTCTAAGACACATACATACACACAGAAACGAGCGCATACACAAAAATACAAACATACACGCATTCAGACTCATTTTTGCTTATGCCTTTTATTCTATGCAGTACGGTTGCGGAGTTAGCTAATTAGGCGTGAGGAGATATTTCTTATTCTAAAGTATTTAGTAATAGTTTTAATACCTGTATTAGATATTTTTTTAATTCTGAGACATATCCAAATATTTTTATTTACTTCGTTGAAGTTTTAATTTGTCAAATATAGCTGATTAGAGACGACAACAAATGACAGCTAACAAATTTGTTTTAAATAATCGTATGAAGTAAATAATGTTTACCTTCCGTTCTTCTTTACTGCCTGTCATGCTCCCAGTTGAGGCGCTGCACTTTGTCTACATATATAAACTAAGCAACTGCTCTGGCAGTTCAGAAAAGCTATTAGTAAATCGAAAAGTATTTTCCTAATAGAGAGATAATGTATGAGTAGATCCAATCCGTTCAGCTGTTACGCGTTACGCCTTGCATGTAGATAGATACAGGTCTTTGAAAGCTGCGTTGTCTAAGGTTTGGTTGCAGTTAGCATACGAAGTAAACATAATATTGACAATACATATTTATTCTTTTCATTTATGGATATGTAATCATAACCATGATTAAGAAGCAATTAGTTTGGACGAAAGTTATTCTAAATCAATATGAAATGAAACATATATACTACAAATATGCTGTTATCCCTCGTCTGGAAATGGAAAGATTTGTATACAGATGTAGGCGTATTATTTTACATTTATTTGATACCACTCATAGAAATTAATGCTTTCGTTTGACGGAAAATGTATACAGAGAATCATACTAATAAAGAAGGAAATATTTAAAAAATATATACATTAGGACCTTTTACCATTTTAACTTTTTATTTCCAATTCGTAAACTTCTGATTTATGTACGAATAATTTAGTTAATAGCTTATTCGATGCCATTTCCTAAAGCAATAGAGTCAGATCATCTATTTGACTTCACTTGCATCCACCCAATGACAAAAATGTATTAAATGTATGATGTATGTATATTTTTATTGACAGCATACAAACCTACTGCATTCGTGCTATGTAATTATTGTTTATGAAAAACAATATCCTGCATATTTTAATTATACATTTTCATTTTGATCTATAATTTTAAGATGAGATGTTATATGTAATTTGTATTATTTGGAAATGTTATGCTAAAGTCTATTTCTAAAGTGAAAATCGAGTATGGACACACCTGTGCGTGTGTATGAGTTGGGGGGGGGGTACGTAAAATGAATGGATGTTGTGACGCTTGAGAGTCACTCTTGCATAATGGAAAAAACGATTAATGGAAAGGTGTGGGTAGTCATTCATTTTTCACGCTTCTTCATGTGCTAAGTCAATGCGGATAGAGTAACGGACTCATAGCCTAGGGCAGAGACTGGAAACTTAAATATGTAGTTGCGAAAGCGACTGAATGACGAACAGTTGCTGGAGGGGTGAGATGAGTGACATCTGACTGGAGAGATGGTTTCCGACCGGAAGCTTAAATATGTAGTTGCGAACGCGACTGAATGACGAATGGTGGATGGAGGGGTGAGATGAGTGATTCCGGTTAGTTGACATGCGAAGTTAGGATAAAAGGCCAGTCAAACTCTTTTTCAATACTTGCGATCGTTGTTCGAAGTCCAGTTCTAAAGGCAGACCATGACTTGTCTGGTATAATACGTGAGAATGAATTTAGAATAATTTGTATATTAGAATTATTATTTCATGTATCGGACTTAAAACGATTTTGTTCCTTGATCTAGATATATTGTATATTTTGGATTGATTCATTTGATATGTATATTTTAAATTAACTATGTATTATTGAATGTGTGAGTCTGTTATAGATCAATCAAACTTATAGCATGTGTATCAAGTGAAGTGTGTATGAGGGCTAACAATTCTCTTGCAGACATGTAAGTTTAGTGACTGGAGAGAGAGAGAGAGAGAGAGAGAGAGAGAGAGAGAGAGAGAGAGAGAGAGAGAGAGAGAGAGAGAGGAGAGAGAGAGGGGAGTAAAAAATTATATAGACTGAATTAAAGCATCATCACGCTTGAATATTTCTAGAACGTGCCTTTTTTCTTGTCCTTGGGATCATCGATATGGTTCCTCATCGTGAGTGATTCCCTATGATCGACGCATGACTCATCTTGTAGGGCTAATATCTACCATGGAAATTCCAATGGTGGTGAGAACGGAGACGCCTACATATCGTCGCTTCTAATGCCTGCTGATAATTTTAAGCGTCTGAGTTGAGTAAACAACTGTATAATATGATAGAAATTGCTGATGCAATCCAAACCATTTCCAACTGGATGAGTGATTTTTCTAATAGTCTCAACTTGTTCATAACAAATTCATCCATTGAGGATGGACCGAAAATTACGTTGATTTGAACATAACTCAAGTCCAGTCATAAAGGCGATTGTTAGCTTATGGTAAGTTAACTGATTGATAAAGAAACAATTTAAGAGTATTTCGTACATGTTTGCTATTGATCTATGATTTGAATTAGAGAATGCTAATGTAAGTAAACCATTATTTCTTCGTTCTCTAATTTGATTATATTGTACATTATACGTGTGAATTTTGATCAGTGCTATATTTATGATGCTGTGTATATATGGGGCTAACGAAATGATTGCAGGATTTGTAAGACGCGAATGTTTGTAAGAGAGAAAGGAGTTTTAGAAATGAAATAGGCCTGAAATGTAGTACTGCCTTAATTTTACTTTTGCAGCAAAAAGCGCACCTTTTCTCAACTAAGGCTACAGTGACTGCTTAAGCATCAGCGTTATCATCCACCTTATCAGTAAAGTGTTGCTGTAAGTTGGTTCCTGTAAATTCTGTTCCAAAGCCAATACAGCGAAAATTGAGGCTTTAGTTTTGTTTCGAGAATTCACGAATATTATTTTGAACATTCCTCGTGGTGTGTTGAGTGAACGCTCATGAAGATTCTAGAACACTCCAAGTAATGTGCTTTTGATATTGCATGCGAAGGTTTGGGACGATTCTACAGGGTTGGGCTTTGTAAGCACATCAAAGATTCTGGAGCAGTTGTGAGATGTGCCTAGAAGGGGTTCGTTGGACCGTTGTCTAAATAAGAAAGCAGTGAATTTGCAAACAGCTTGATTGTAAACATGTGCTGGTGACAGCTATCATCATTGACTTTAATTATTTCTCTAATTTACTTCTACTGTTTGTATATTATAAGAGTTGTTTTCATTTAATTGTAAAAAAGCAGTATCTGAGCTCATTTAGGTATTATTTTCATTTAATTGCAAGAAAATTGTATGAAGTAATTTATGTATTTACTTAATCTACACTTTGCCTTTCTTTTTATTGATAAATAATTATGTTGAATTATTTATATACTTTACTGATTCAAGAAATTATGCAGGTGCACATTCAGTAAAAGAAGTATGATATATTCCATGTGTGATGGATTATATCACAAACAGTTTCTCATCTACAAAAATGATCAAAATGTATAATTTTAATCTAACTCTCTATGATGCGAACTAGTCTAATTTTGCATACGATCATGTTTTATATGATATTACAAGGTTAAAATAAATAAATATGTCACCTTAACGAGGTAATAGTTTTACCTTATTGTTATTAATGTATGCATAACTATAATAATTTTCGTAGGTATGCAAGACTAGCAACGTTTGTGTTTATAAATGAAGTATTTGTTAATAAAATGACAAAATAAAAGTAATCATTTCTGAAAAAAGGCATCAAAGTATATTATTTCCCACATAAGATGTGTCAAATGGCATCCTTCAAAAATGTTTAAATATTTTCTCCCAATTTTTATAGTTACATATTGTAATGTAAACCCCATGTTAAACATATAGCAACTTCTTGGAATTATTTTCCCTTATTAACGGTAACTCGGACATAGCATGAAACACCAAAACTAGCACAGATATAAGCGCACTTTTTAAAGATACATTTATGCTAAATATATTATTAAATTAGAACCATATTATTTACTGCTAATTAGACTATAGTAGTGTACACAGCCTTCGTCATTCTTTTGTTAAAATCCCATCAACACTCAAACGATAAATTTAGCCATGCTCTCTGGCAAACTTGTATTGTCCTTAGACCCTGCTGATGCTGAACTTTTTTTGTGTGCAAGAGCAGACAACTCGTTGTCAGATATGCCATCGCATTTTTCTCGTATTGATAGCCTGATTTTGCCTTAAAATAGTCAAAAATCAACTCCTCCATTGCTCTGTCACTTCTAAAATCAAATATAGTTGCCCCATATGCAAAATTCAATGCATTTGCTACTAGTATTCTGCTTTGTAGATTACGATAATCGTGTATACGTTGACGATTAACGTACGATCATGTGGCTAATCTACACCAGTTAACAAAAGTATATTCCTCCTAAGTGACAAATTGTTTATAGACTTCCCTTATTTTCTGAGCTTTCATTGGGTTCCCTATTTGCAGTAATATATAGACATATGGGTCTATTCTAAGCAAAGGGGCTGAAATATTTGGACCACTTTCACGAGCTATAAACACAGTTGTTACATTCGAATATCTTTCTTTTAATATTTAGAGATCAAATATACACGAAATAGTGTAAAGTCTTACAGCAGAGATGTAAAACTTTTAAAATCAAGTGAAATCTCAAAATTGACCTCTAATGCCTACACCATCCTAGTTAATGGTTATGATTATTATTAGTTACAAAACGAAAAACGGGTGCTCCTTTCTGCAAAAGTCAAATTCAAGCAGCATTAAATTTCTGGCATATTTCATTTAAAACTCCTTTCTCTCTTACACGCATTCTCAGCTTACAAATCCTGCAATAATATTAGTTAGCATGAGACAGACACAGCACAGGAAATATGCCATCTATCAAAATTCACAAGTATAATGTACAACGCAAACAAATTATTGAACATAAATATAATGGTTCAAGTACATTCTCCAATTAAAATCACAGATCAATAGCAAACATGTACGAAATATTTTAAATCCATTCTTTCTTTATCAATCTGTTAAATTACTATAAGCTAATGATCACCTTTATGACCAGACTTGTTATTTCAAAATTCAAAGAGATTAGAATATAGAATTTCTTCAACAAAATAACTTTCGGTCCATCCCATTGGATGAATTTGTTATGAACATGTGTGAGACTATTAGTCTGAGAAACTACTCTTCCAGATATAAATGGTTTGGATTACATCAGCAAATTCTAGCATATTCTTTACCTGAGTTGTTTACGCATTCGGCCATTGTCTCCCCCTCCTGTGCCCATCTTGTCTTTTCTTCAAATGGGGTTTCCATTTTAAATTGCAAAGAAACTCTACCACGACGCATGGCAGTATACAGCAAGCTATATGACTGATTTACAAAATATATTCACATAATCAACTGATACACTTTTAATCTAGTTCCTTAAATTTTGCCTTCAATATAAACAGTAGAATTTCTATACATTAGTAGAAATTGTGGTAATACATATATCAATACAATCAATGATATAATCTTTATCCTCCTGTCTCTACTGCTCTGGACAATTAGTTGGCTACTATTTTATCAGTGCCTTTAATTATTTATACAGTATATCTATACTGTTGTAGTAGTAACCACCTACTCATATACCCATTTGCTTTAGTTAAATGTGCTAAGTAGGCGAAAGGTTGATGATCTGTCTGAATGACACAATTCTTGCAATATAGGCACGATTGGAATTTCTGGACAACCAAGATAATTCCGAGACATTCTTTCTTAAATATTTTTTCCAGCCACATTTAACGTATGGCTTGAGTAAGCTACTGGATATAGAATATCACCATGCGCTTGCATCGGTATGGTGCCTAGTGCATTACTTGCATCAGTTCGGAGTACATATTCTTTATCAAAATCTGGTAAATATAGAACAGGAGCTCGAGACAAAGTCTTTTAAACTGGTAAAACTGGTTTCACACTCCTCATTTCAGATCACTATCTATGGACTGCCTTTTCTCTCAACTCACTGAGTGGTTTGGCATAGCACTGAATTTGGGGATGAATTTCCAATAGTAACAAGCCAATCCTGAGAAACATTTAACATTCGTCTTCCCATGTGGCCTCAGCATGTCTTGATGTTTCCATACATTCGAAGCTTCCAACCACATGAGACCTTGCACTACTCTGTATCCCAAATATTCGAGTTTAAAATATCCCCAAAATATGTGGTCTGTATAGCAGTAAGATTAAACTATCTCAAACACTGGAACAATTTCTATACCACTCGGATGTGCTCCTCTAGAGTCTCAGAAGCTACTATTACGCCATCCATGAAATTAGACACAGGTCAGCCTTTCATGGATTTGATGAGCAATCACATCATCTTGGTGAAAACAGCTGTTCAGTGAGGATTCCAAATGACATCAACCGACATTGATTTTGGTTAAACCCTAACTTTGTCTTGTCTGTTTCACAGACTGGAATTTGCAAAAAAAACGTTTTACAAAATCGAGCTTGAAAACAATATTTAGCTCCACTGAGTCTAGTAAACAGATGCTCTGGATCAGGCATCAGTTCAGATATGAAAATGACCCATATATTCAGTTGTCTGTAGTGTTCTCAATATTGGTGTGTGCCATCCTTCTGTTTTACAAAGACTTTCAGAGAGCTATATAGGGACTCCACCTTTTCAATCAAGGCTAGCATAGAGTCATTTTCCTGCTTAACAGCATCCCATTTAGCATAAGGTAAAATATAGGGTTTCATGCTGATTGGATTTTGATCCTTTGGATTATGATCCTGTAGTCCAACCATAAATTAACACAGATTTGTTTTTTTAGGTTTATCAGTGAAAATATCGCGAAGATTCATTTATCATGCTCTATAAATGTTCAATACAGTTAGCAACTTCAATCACATGTTGGCACCTACTTTTCATGGACCTTTGTTTAGTCCACTCTATTTTAAATAATCTCATAATATAGATATGGGTCCCCTAACGGATCTATTGCAGGAGTAGTTCTAAACTGCTTTACCCTCAAACGTTGATTAATCTCTTTAACAAACTCGCTCATAAATTGAGTCCCTCTGTAGAATAAATTTTCTTCCAGACATTCTACAAATGAGAAAATGGTAAACAGTGCATTTGCTAGATATATGGTAATAATAGAGCTAAACATGACTGTCTCAGAGTATCATGTAGCATAATCAATGATGGCGAGAATCCATTTATGGCCTAGACCTGATGAGGGCACAAATTCTCCAATGAGATTGATGGCTACACACCTGAAAGGGATGCTAATTATTGGGGTTTCATCTAATTAAATGGGATGTTCCATTTTCCTGTTCACTCACTGACAGATATAGCATGTCTGATAGTAACAAGTTATGACCACATCATACATAGCCAATAACACTCAGCCACAACATGCGCTAAATTTTTCCGTAGTCTGAGAAGACCAATTGTGGGTGGGTCATGAGCCAAATGTAGCATGCTCGCTCGATGACTGAGCACAAAAGCAAACTATCTCTGTATTCATATCATGGATATTAGGAACATCGACCTAGCCATGATTTATATCATCCTTTATACAAATCTCCATTCATTTGATCGCAGTACTGATTCCAGCCATCTATGTCAAATAAAATAGTAGGGTTGCTGGCTGAAAGCTATAAATGGCCATTCCTTTAGATGTACGTAATCTAGTAGTCCTGTCGTTTGGATATTGCGACGGAAAGGAAATTTTTGGACCAAGTCTATTTCAGGACGCAAAATGGCTACCCAGCAGAAACAAAGAGATGGACTGAACCCTCAAGTAAGTGAATATGTACCCTTTAAGTTTGAATAAGGCAAGTTATGCAAATGCATCTGCAAGTGTATATCAGCGCTTCGGGTGCTAGACAATGAGTGATTTGCATTATAGTGAATATGGATGGGCCTTAAATGAATCCGAACATTTCTTTCTAAGAGAGAGAGAGAGAGAGGGAGAGAGAGAGAGGGAGAGAGAGAGATGGAACAAAGAAAATGTACAAGACACAATCGAAATCAGATGAATTCCTTCCAGTACAGGTACTCTAGTACAAATTGTCTCTATGACGATTTCTTTCCCTTCGCCATTAGCATTTTCATATTTGACCAAGTTGAATATTAGGAATGAAAAGACGCACACACATACGTATGTATATATGAATTATCTTAGCGTCTACTTGCTAACTGAATTAAGTTCTAAGTTAAATATGTTTATTTTAATTCATTTAAATATTTTATTGTTAAAACTTACGTTTTCTGAATACATAAAAAGATATGTTGATTGGTGGTGGTGGGGTGAATAATTATTGCTTATAAAGTTGAACAGCTAGCATAGATTAAATAAGAACACTTTCAAGGAGAGAGATATGCAAAGGCACAAACATATATGGGCAAAATGAAAGAAGAAAGACAATACTTTCTTTTTAGTTGTTGGAGCTAATGGACCATAAATTGGTATAAATGGTTTCAGTTTGATAACAATTAGTGTGATAATAAAATTGTTACTAAATGAGACACAGAGAAATTGTTATTTCTCATCTACATGTTAAAATAATTTATCGCTGTGGATTAATTAATTTGATTATCAATCTAATAACCTCCCTTATCACAGATACTGATGATTGACAGGACTGATATGGTTATTTGTTATTAAAGTAAAATATTTTAATTTTAATTCACTCTTTCTAAAGTAATATGAATAATATATCTTTCAAATACGCCTAACATTGTGATTTTATCATAATTGACTCAACTATACTACTATTATTGTACTAAGAAAAACTAAGTATTGGGTGTCCACAACAAGTTGTTATATAAACGATTAAATATTTTTAGCAGTAAACATCATATAAAATCAGACATTCGATTACAATAACTAGACTTCGTCACTGAACTTCTAAGCAATAGTTACAACCTTATAATTTCTAACAATTTCTCTCTTTTAGATCATCTTCCATAACACTTGAGCCATAGTAGGCTATACAGTATTTTCTTTATATTTCATAAGAAATTGCATAAGTGGATTTAAGTTCCTTTTCTTTGTCCGATGAGGATTGCATCTATTCGTTTATGACTCATAGTGTTTGTTTTTGATAAATAAAGTGATAGATACATTATTTAATTACATTAAAAGGAAGAGCAAATGCTTAGTAGAATTAATCTCCTGTATAATATGATGCTATACGTTGATCCCAAGATATACAATAAGTACATTTCCAGATGACCTGGATATATATGATTAAAATTGACACACTTAAGCACAACATACATACACAGATCTATCTATCCATCTATATATCTATCTATCTATCATCCATCTGTAGCACCCATGCGTTCAATGTATTATTTTGTGTTTGTTCACTGGAGTCTGCGGACTTGCATAGTCCATCATAGCCCCCGTTATTTAGATAACGTTTTGTGTGCAGGTATTTATGTTCGTATATCGTAGTGCATGCTGGTGCATTTGTGTACAGCCTTTATTGTTTTTACTAGTAGACCAAGACTGTCTAAACATTAGGTCACTATCGCTCCCTCTGTTTTAAATTGTTCGGTATATTGAAGCATAAACATGTAAATACTAATTTATAGACTGTTAGAGTGCATGCTTTTTATTGTTGCATACTGTTTCTAGGTAGTTAGTAACTAAAGTTGACATTTATATATTCAGAAAGGAAATAGTTTATATTTTTATTGACATACTTTTGTGATTGAATATTGTTATTGTATTTGTGTATTTTGTAATTTATGTGTGTGTAAATGCTTTTCCTACAGAACACAAACAGAGATTTTATTTTAATATAGGTTAAATCTTTAGATTATGTATTAGGAAAGATTTGTATATTAAAGTATGAATATGGTAGGTTTGTTATATATTTGATTTGTTATATATTTTCTACACATTTAGCTATACTTGATATTTGAATGTAAGTAAAGAAATACACAAGTTATTTTCAGAAGCCTTTCACACTAGATTTTTATTTTCGGTTACATGGGCCTCGGAGAAGCCCGCCCTGTAGAATATAAAGAGTGTGTATGGCTTGAATGATGTGTGTCTACATGAAAATAAAGAGAATATAACAACAACCAATTGTGTTGTCATCTCTGTTGCTGTGATCGCCATCAACATTGAACGTCACCATTGTCCTCCTGTTTATGAACTAGGTACTCCGACTCTAGGTCCCCATCTACTTTCCATCCATCCATCCATCCATCTATCTTGGTAAACTATTTTTGCTGCTAGTTAAATTTTCTTACATTTATTTAAAGACAATATAAATTTGATTAGCAATAGTTATCTGATGATTTAAAAATTAAGCAACAGCAAATGATGAAATGCCACAACAAATATTTTAAAATCCTTTGATAATATCGCATATTGTCAATGAGATCATACATTTTAAAAGAGAGAAAAATGCACGATTTCATTTTTGAAATACATATAATGTAAAAGCATGTCTTATCAAAAATATACACGAGTGTACATTAATGCACGTATTCATGTAACCAGTAACTGGAAAAATTGTGATAGTACTCAAGTAATTTAAATCAGGGTATTTTCTATTAAAACCTTTTAAAAAAAATGATCACATCCATATTCAGAATTAAAAAAAAAACATCACACAGTATTTCTTCTTCGAGTTCGTTGTGATATTGTTTCTTCCTTTCTCCAGTTTTCGAAACCCTTTTTTAACTTGTCAAAACGCTCTTTGTCAGTTTCATGACAGTCGCTAGGTCTTAAGATAACTCGAAACACTGTTTCTTTGAAGTGCGTGTGAGGAAAGAGATGTGATACCTGTGACAAAAGAAATAATAATAATAATAATAATAATAATTGACTATGTCGAAACTACCGCAATTATGCTTTTCTAAAATCAGACAAGGCATTAATCACTCTGTTAGATAACAGCAATTTAAAATAAGTGATACGATATTGTCATGTGAATATTGTATTGCATATTACTCGTTGTTTTTAATCTTTTACATATGAGTCATAGGTAAATAGCTACAACTTGAAAGGAATAACACGAAGTTTTAAATTGATTGATAATAATAATTGGCTGTCTACGAAGACCTCCATTAATGAGCAAAGATAGTATCATTATTTACTTTAATAGCAACGTGAGATATAATAAATGAGTGTACCATACTTATCATACAAAAATTACCAGACTAAGTAATATTTTAACAAAAATTTGCTAATATAACTCTGTGACGAAGTAGAGTTGTCTATCCCTATTTTTAATTAAATATTAAATTAATGTGAGCGTGACATGATCTTTGGGAACTGTGTGTTTTGTAAGTACCATAGTTAAAATAACAACTCAGGCAAAGAATGTGTTAGAACTTACTATTATAATGTAAACCGGTTATATGTGGGTGTGTAGTTTTCATTTAATGGGTAATATTTATAAAGAAAGAAACAGCCAAAGGGATGAGATTAAATTCTATCTGTTGAAAGGAATTATATTCCCTAATCATTTTGAATTTGGATTGGCTGAAGTTCAGTTATGAAAGACAGCCGTTAGCTTAATGTAGAGTTAACTTATTGATTGAAAGAGAATTTTGCTATTGATATACTATTCTTTAATTTTATGTAGAGATGTATTATATGAGTAGGTTATTACTTGAATAATTGGGAATTATGATACTTGCAGGTAATATGTTAAACACAGGACATTGCTTCTAGTGGAAACCTACATGCATTATTATGTTGTGTTTATTATGGTGTATGCCCTTATCAGGCTGTAACAGGAAGATGTATGTTGAAACTTAAATGTAAGAAAAGTGGATTTATAGTTTATAAAATGGAAATATTAACATTTGTTTAATAATTATAGTTTGCAGGAAAGAAGCAGCCTTTATACCCTTTCCAGATCTTTGTTTTCTAGAATTGTGAATTTTCTTGCTGGGTTTGGTTTATTGATTTATAGATCAGTA
This sequence comes from Sinotaia quadrata, assembly GCA_028829895.1. Taxonomy (NCBI): domain Eukaryota; kingdom Metazoa; phylum Mollusca; class Gastropoda; order Architaenioglossa; family Viviparidae; genus Sinotaia; species Sinotaia quadrata. Next base: position 110,012,691 of record CM054181.1, on the reverse strand, counting down.
CGGCCATGGTAGATTCGAAAAGTATCTACCCCATTGTGTACGTGTAAATATACACTGCTCTCTGTTTATGTACGACAGCAAAGAATGCTCAACTACACTGTGGAATTTCTGGTATAAGGAAGTTACTGAAACTTGCTACAATGTTGTTCTGCTTGAGGGAACTAACAAGACAAAGGAATGCCAAAGTAGTCTTGAGAGAACAGCGGTTCACGAAACATTTTGCAGTGTGCTAGAGGGGCATGTGAAGAACTGACAATTCATTTGTGAACAATAACTTGTGTCATTGATTAGGAAAGCATGTGAAAGACTGTTATAGCGTAATTAATTTGAAAGGTTATGAACACACAATTATTGCTTATTTCTCTTTAACTCCATTTCTGTCCTATGATAAGAATGAACCTGCAATGTATGTTGATACTAACCTGACTGCTGATTTGTGTATTAAGATATAAGAATGTATAAGCATTGAAATTATCGGAACGTGGTTTCGTAAATATATTGATGTCAATTAATCTTTTCATTTTATTTGTTATATGTATATTTGAATACCTATTTAATTAATTTATTGTTATTTTTATTGAGATTCTTACAAATATTGAAACCAAACATTGGAGGAACAGTGGGTGGATGTGGGCTCGGCTAAATAGAGATTAAAGACGGATTTATCTCCTTCTTTAGTAAAATGTTTTCCACCTATGGAAATATTGTGTGACGGTAAATGTTTGTCTTTAATGTTGCGGAAGAGATAATTTGTTTACAGTGCCCGCATATCTGCCAAGCGAAAGAGATGAGAGGTGTCTTTTGGAGAATTATTAATAAAATAATAAAATAAATTATCATCACTTCTAATTAATAATGTATGTTTAATAATAATAACCTATAAATAGGGTGGTGTTAGTGTCACAAAGTCTAAAATACACAATATGTAAAGCCACCAAACACACTAAGTGAATGTTAAACATAAATCAAAGAAATCTATCAGACTGAAACGGATAATCCCACGCGTCTCTGAAGTCACGTCATGAAGGTTTAGATTGTACATATTATGTGGATATTTTCATTAGAACTTCATTATAGTGAGTATATTATTGTTTCTGTTCAATTGGCTGTGTGACATAGTAAATTTGCATCTCCCTATTTTTAAATTTGTTATATAAATTGCTAAATTGTCAGACTAACCCGACCTAGGGCACTCCTTATGCCAGTATTTTTGAAAGTTTCTGAGTTGAAGTAAACAGCTCGAGGCAAGATATTCTAGATTGCTGACGTAATGCAAACTGAATAGTTTTCTAGTATCCAATGTTTATGAATTTTGAGAACAAGACCAGAAAATGGACTGATGTTAAATATTACTTGCTGTAGAAAATTATTTTCTCCAATCATTTTGAATTTGAGATGCAAAGGGGAACGTCCAGCTTTGAAAGGCAGTCATTACCTTGATGATGAGTTAAACTGACTAGTTGAGATAGATAGGACTTAGAAACATTTCATGAATTTTTACTATTGATATGTTATGCTTGTGTTTATGTATAGAAGTATTATGTGAGTTGACTCTTGTTTCTACAGATGATTGCTAAGCTGCACACATCTGGTGTTCTAACACTTGACATTGTTTGATATCCTGTGTTTATTTTCAATGTGTGTGTAACAGGCTAATAAATACTTTTGCAGGAAATTGTAAGTTGAGAATGGGATGTAAGATAGGATGGAGATATTGTTATAAACGGAAAACTTAGGTTTACTCCTTAATTATATTTTACAGTGAACAAGTGGCCTTTTGACTTTTGAGTTTGAGTTTTGAATTTCAACATTCAAGTTCCAAGTTACCTTTCACGTGTTCATCATTTAGAAACTTGAATGACTGGGAAGGTGTGGGAATGTCTATTGCTGTGTGTAAGCACAAAGAGTACACTATACAGTTTGATGTGTATGCTGGATACATCGGTAGAATTCTAGTACATTGAATTTACCAGAATTATTGTTATCATCTTGTTCTGCTTGAAGGAACTGATACAGTGATTAAAGCACTGAAGTTCGTCCGAGAATATAGTGCATTCCACGTATGTGGAGGGAGACACGTGTTGATATGACATTATGCATTGTTGCATAAGCAAATGAAAAGTGTTGAAGTAAGTTTAATCCAGGACATGTAAAATAAAAATACTTTAAATTACATACCTCTAATAAGTCCATTTCTATTTTCTGATAGGACTAACTTGTGATTTGTATTGACTCTATTGTTAAATTGTAATTATATTTTTAATTATATAGAGAAAAATTGTGTAGACATAAAATTATCTTAACATGAGTTCATGGAATATTGATATCACACAATCTATTTCATTGTAATTGTCGTATAATTGTTTGTCTAATAAATTTATTGTTTATATTTATTGACCTTATTACGCATATAGATAATCTTATGTTGGAGAAGAAATGGGTAGATAGGGGCTCGCTAAATATAGATTTGTAGGATTTGTCTTCTCCTTTAGTAAGACTTTTTCCACTCACGGAAACATTATGTGACCGTAAATGTTGTTTTATATTGTGGAATAGAGAAAACGTTTACAGCGCCAAATATCCGCCAAGTGAGAGACGAGTGATGTCTGTTGGAGGATTAAAAGTAAAATAAATTAAGATTATCATCACTTGTATGTAATTAGTTATGAAATATTAATAAATAATAATAATATTTTCATTAATTGAGTGGCGTGCCGTCACAGACTGCTTTACATTGATTGTTGATTGGGATATATAATTTTGTTATTGTCTGTCTCTGCTACCTTCCCTTCCTCCCCAGAGAAAAATCTTTGGATATCATTTGCATTAATTTTGATGCAATATGTAAATCATAAAATTACTAATTATTTACTTATTGTAATCATAATTTATGGAGCAACATTTTAATAGTACAAAACATCTCATACTAGAATGTACAATCATGTATACATTAGTGCATGAATTATCATAAGAATATAATTTTATGCTTTTATAAATATTTACCTTTAGGTCTCCCCCTTTTATAACCTCTCCTCCTTTTTTGAAAAACTGAACTTTGTGCACTGGGTTTTTGTCACCTTTCCCAAAGTCAAAATATGTCTCCTAAAAGTTTGGACAATAAGGTATTATTTTATTGGCCACGTTCAAAATATATTTATACGCTTTTAAGTAAACTTAAAAAAATCTTTTAAAAGTAAGAAATTAAAATATAAAAAAATATTAATAATTGTACTCACACCAGAGTATCAGTAGCAATCCGCAATATATTAATAACATTGATCACATTAACATAAACAATTACATATACACCTAAATATATAATTTTTAACATAGTCCCCTTGTTTTTCAACACATTTGGTCTAATTTTGCACTGGCAACCTGCCGTCAGAAATCGTTTGCTGTGAAACGAGCCGAGAACACATCACTTCCTTCTTTTCATGGTCTGAGGCAAATCGATGGGATATTTACAAAGAAAGTTAGTCTGTTACGGATGATTGCATAGACCGAAACATCTCAGATTTGCAAGGGATTCGCCACTTTATCAATAATCGTCTGTTGCTTTCAGGAACACTGGATTCATTCAGCATGTCATCAGCAGTGGGCGTGGATAGGGGTTCTGATCCTTCTTAATGAATTACACTTCTACGACGGTTTTTCAGTCCATGTGTAGATCCGCTGTAGGAAAACACTATTCCCATACTTGCTGAAAACCTTTGATAAATTTCAACCCCCGATATACGTACAGTCCACGAAAATGGATTACTTCTTATTTTTGATGCACAGAGATAACGGCACAGCCTCTCTTTTCTTTATGTCACGCTATACCAGTTATTGCTAGTTTGATAATGGAAACAATATACTAAGCCCTGATAAGTTACGACTTTGTTCCCCATAAAATAATTCTTTCTGAAGTATGAAACAAAATGCACAGAAATAAATCAGTCGGATGTCACTGTAAATAATATACACATATAATCATTTTTCGTATTACATTGGAAAATCAGATAGAGATTGCATTTATTTAATACACTGTTAACAAGGTTGTTCGAAGTTAAGAAGAAAGAAAACGTGTTCAACGGAAGAATCTTCTTACTGAGTCGGTTGGCTATTATATGAACGAACAAGAAAAATCGAAAAACAGTGAAAGATCAATAAAAACTGACTGATAAATTATTAGACAAGTTGGCAATGCAAATTTAAAAATATTTAACGTACCGTAGGTATATATATTACAGACTACAACATATAACATGTCATTCACATTCTTGATCTAAGTATCAACAAAATAATATATTCAATAAGAAATGACATAAGACAGTACATATATATATAACCAATTACAATGTAGGAGGTGCTCTCACTATTACATGCATGCAACCGCTAACACAGTAACCGAAAAGAAATGAGAAGCATGTTGCGAATAATAATCATCTCTCTCTCTCTCTCTCTCTCTCTCTCTCTCTCTCTCTCTCTCTCTCTCTCTCTCTCTCTGCATAGTATCACCCGTCTTTGCATTCTGCATATTTTGTGTTAGATATGCATTCTCCTGATATTGCAAATTACACATACATGTATACTAATTATTACTTGGTGCTATACCGACAGTTTCTTGATCTGTATTATATATGGATTTGAATGTAAACCAGTTATAAACCGCACTCTGTAAAATTCCACAATCTGTGTTTGTAACAGTATCATGATGCTCATTATAAGAACAAATATGTCTAAATATAAAAAGACATTACATCGGTATAAATTTAATAGATACTTTTTGAAATAACATTTAATATATATGTTTAGTATTTCAGTTATACTGTAGATGAAATTTCATCGTGTGCATTCAGTGTTTTGTGTATAAAATTATTAGTACAGTGCTATCTACATGCTGTTTCTAACATCAGAATTGTTTGAACAAAATATGTATTTTATAGCAGACTTAATCAATACAGACTAATTTTCAGTACTAAGTTCTTATTTATCTTCTTGTATCTAGAATTAGCCTAATCTTCCGCCTTTTCTTCGAGGACCAATTGGTTCGTTGTGTTTTGTATTGATAATTTGATAGTATGTATTTAAGAGAAAGTACATTTTCTTTCGTTAGTCTTTACAGTTATTCAAGCTTATATAAAGATTAGGTATTCGTTGGTGCATTACACTAAATCCACAGAACTTTTATCAACGTGACATATGTAGGTGTATGTACTATTAGATGGTGTCACAAACCTGCCTGCTTAATGAATTCTCAGGTAGATCCTTCCTTTGATATGCACATATAAAGAATGAAAAAGTACAAATCTATCATAGAAGAATGAACATAAATTTTACCCACCTGAACAACAACGTTGTTTTTCGTCAATTCATTTCTTTCCTTTTCTGTTAGGTGTTCCTGTCAACATATATTTTTTAATTGGAAATTAACAAAGAAATAGAAAAAGAAACAAAACGTTATCTGTTTAATTTGGCGGATTTTGTTTATTTATTTTAACATTTATAGTTTTATATAGTAATATAAAAGAATAAATGAAGAAGAAGATAACTACCATCAACACCACCGACACCAAAAGTGACAACAGCAGCACTACTACTACAACTAATAATAATAATAATAATAATGACAGCAAGAAACGAAGAACAAATCTTGCAATAGTATGAACTGACTACCAAAAGGCATGTGACTTAGTTCTACATTTATGGATACATGAAACACCAAAAATGTACGAATTAGCGCAAGCACAGAACATAATTCAGGTAAGAATGGAAAACTACACTTTAATGCAACAACACAGAAATTGTATATATAACAATAAACTTTCAAGGTGATTCTCTATCAATACAAAATGAAAGTTGGATATGTATCAGCCATTACATGAATGATTTCAAGTCTAAAGTAAAAATGAAAGTGACATGACATCGCTGATCAAAACTGTCAAGATCTGCAGTGTGGACATTAAAATGACATTTGTGCTTGAGAAGTGTGGACGAATTGTCGCCTAGAAAGGCATGATCAAAACTACAAAAGTCCTGCAATTCGACATCTGAAAAATCTATGATGCTACAATGGAAAAATGATAAAAAAATACTGTTACATTCCAGTATTTGTTTAGAGACCCTGTCTCAGCATGAGGATTTAAAGATTATTAAATTTCAACATTCAATTATGCGTGTTTGTCGACACAGCTCAGGCTGCTTAACTTTCTGGGAGAGGTTTATTTCTCTTCTAACCACTGGACTATTAAAAATTCTATAATTATAATCAGTGCAAACTTGAAAGTATACTTGACGTATAGGTATGTATGTAAGTATGCATTTGAGCATGTCTGTTCATGTTTATGAGTATGCATACGAGTCAATAGTTACTGACAGCAAGAAACGAAGAACAAATCTTGCAATGGCATGGATTGGCTATCAAAAGGCCTATGACTCAGTCCCACATTCAAGGATAATTGGAACATTAAAATTGTACAAAGTAGCGCCATCAATACAGAACCTAATTCAGGAGTCAATGAAAAACTGGAAAGCCACCCTCAAAATGAAAGCAGGACAGGTCATCAGTCATTTACTGTACATGGACGATCTCAAGCTGTACGGTAAAAATGAACGTGACATCATATCCCTGATCAATACTGTCAAGATCTGCAGTAAGGACATTAACTTAAAATTCGGCCTTGAGAAATGTGGACGAATTGTCATCCAGAAAGGCAAGGTCCAAACAACAGAGGGTCTGCAATTCGACATCGGAAAAATCAACGCTGTTTCAATGGAAAATGGATATAAGTATCTTGGGATACTACAGCATCAAGAAAATATGCAGAGAGAAGTTAAGTCCAACGTTAAGAGAGAATATGAAAAACGTGTTAGACAAGTCCTGAAGTCCAAGCTAAATGGGGCGAACAAAATACAAGCCCTTAATGCATACGCAATACCTGTAGTAAGCTACACAGGAGATATCAGAGATTGGACAGCAAATGAAATAAATGAACTGGACAAGAAAAAGAAGAAAACTACTCACAATACATAAAGCCTTACACCCCAAAGCAGACGTAGACAGGCTCTATGTATCTCGAAAAATGGGATGGCCGAGGTCTCGAGAAAATCAAACATGTCATTAAAGTAGAAGTCATTGGCCTTGTGAACTACATCTGGAATAACAACAAAGATGATCCACTGATAGAAGGAGTAAAGATGAGTGGACTATTCCAATCCCCCGAAACAGACAAAGAAACATGGAAGAAAACAACGAAGCAAGAACTAGCACATACCTGGAGCCAGAAACTCTGCATGGCCAGTATGTAGGACAAGCCGACGAAATATCAACAAATATCAACCTTGGATCACAACCGACAGTCAAACAGAAACTCTGCATGGCCAGTATGTACGACAAGCCGACGAAATATCAACAAAGCAATCAACGTACAAATGGTTGAAAGAGGCAGGATTGAAAGCAGAAACAGAAGCACTCATAACAGCTGCACAAGATCAAACACTCAACACCAAAGCACACAAAACGAAAATCATGAAAATTTCAAATGATTCCAAATGTAGACTCTGCAAATCCATGGATGAAACAACAGAACACATACAATCTGGATGTCAGGTTCTGGCTGGAACAGAATGCACCAAACGACACAATGAAGTTGCAAAACACATACATAGAAATCTGTGTGAGAACTATGGCATACAAACCCCAGAAAGAGCATGTATGCATCAACCAGAAGCAGTCACCGAAACAGAAGTCAAAATACTATTGGACTTCGAGATAAGAACAGACCGGGTGATTCCTGCACGAAAACCAGACGTTGTAGTTCTCAATAAGTCCAACAGAACAGTAACAATTATTGATGTCGCTGTTCCAAGTGATAGAAACATACAAACAAAAGAAAGAGAAAAAATAGAAAAATACCAAGACCTCAGATTAGAAATCCAGAGACTGTGGAATGTAAAAGCAGAAGTGATACCAATAGTGATAGGAGCCTTGGGGAACATAACATCTGAATTGGAAGGCTACCTGAATAAACTCCCTGGAAACCACAGAATCGCTCCACTACTCAAAGCAGCGCTCCTCGGAAGTGCCCACATCCTCCGTAAAACCTTGGATCTCCCAGAATCTTGGTAAGATTCCGAGACCTTGGATCACAACCGACAGTCAAACAGAAGTCGTGGAAAGAGGCTGGATAATAATAATAATAAATTACAGTTTAACAATAGAGTCAATACAAATCACAGGTTAGTCCTATCAGAGAATAGAAATGGAGTATTAGAGTTAAATGTGTAAATTTACGTGACCTGGATGAGCACTGCTTGACAGTCTTTCACTTGCTTTCACACCAGTGTCACAGTGTCAGCTCCAATAGTGTTTCATTTCGCTTACAACAATGTCACAATTTCAAAATGTCCGCGCTCAGCACGTGCTCCCGCCACTGGAAACTCTGACATGCTGATATATTCTCAATGTATCCTCCCGTGTCACTCCTTCATGTAGGACACAATTTCAGCAATTCTGGTTTTACTGCACCATAATTCTCCAGAATGTACCAGCTTATTTTGCGCTGATATAACAATAGTGCACAGTGTTCTCCCTTATGCTTACTCAACTGCAACACACTCTACAAGTTTCCCGCATTTTCCCAGTTATTCAAGCTACAACAGTCAACAAGCGAAGGCTAGCTATAGTACATCTCTACATAAAGTAAAAGGCATGAATGACCATTATCTCTCAATCATTCAAGTAAACTCACCACTCAAGCTAACGACTGCCTTCAAGCTGGACTTCTTCCTTCGACTTCAAATTCAAAAGTGATTAAGTTTTAAAATTATCTACAAGTAAACTTCTTAAAGTCATCTCATTGGCTAGTCTCGTTCTCATACATGATTATAATCATTGGATAATCGAAAACTGCTAACTCAGTTTCCATTTGGTTAGCATATCTAGAATATTCTTGCCTTAGGCTATTTACTTCAAACTCAGACACTTTCAAAATAACATCATAAGGAATGCTCAAGTTTGGATCACTCTGACAATTTAACAGTTTATATAATAATTAAATTTAAAATTAGGGAGGAGCAAATTTACTCTGTCACAGGTTCTATACAAGAATAATTATTTTGACATGGAATATTTTAGACATTGATGGAATAGTGACCTTTTACGCATAGCTTGTTACAACGTTTGTATGCACTGAATTGTCTTTGTGATGATGTCACTTCTTATATACATTTTATGTTATGCAATGTCTATAGTAGAATAATTATTGAGTCTTGTCCTTGAAAATTAAGTATTAACTCTGTAAATGTAATCGTGTCACTTATAGAAGCTATTTAAATACTTGAATCGTACCTCAGAAGAAGTGTTTATTCCTAAATGTTTAAGTAAAGTGCGTTGTAATTTCAATTTCTTCATCTGGAAAAAAAGAAAAGAAACTAGTATTAATCTCACTGAATAATATCCAACACCCTAACGCGTTGCAGAATTGTGCTAAATGATAACAAGAGCATACATGTTGCAAATTAAATTGTTTGTATTTTGTTACAATATAATACATATATTGGAGGACCGAATTTTAAATAAAAATGAGAAGGTTTTTATTAATGTTAACATTTTTCAACTAAGCCTCCATTAAAATGGTTGTATTGATTATACTTATCTGACTTCAGTTTCTGAAAATTAATCTCTCTCTCTCTCTCTCTCTCTCTCTCTCTCTCTCTCTCTCTCTCTCTCTCTATATATATATATATATATTATATGGATGTGATATTTTTAATTAATGTATCGTCCATAACTAATTACTAGTGATTATAATCTTAATTTATATTATTAATAATTCTCCATCAGAACCCACTCGTCTCTCTCACTTGGTGGTATGCGGGTGCTGTAAAAGTTTTCTCTCTTCCACAACATTAAAAACAAATATTTACCGCTACACAGTATTTCCAAAGATGGAAAATTTCTTACTAAAGGTTAAAATAAATCTGTCTTTAATCTATATTTAATGCGACCCCATCCACTCACTATTGTCATCACCACCCGTTTCTCTCTGAAGAAAGGGGGTGTATAAATGCCACGTAGGACTTGCATAGATATTATTACAAATCCACACACATAATACCAAAGAAGGTTATTTGGCTAATGGTTATTTTTAATGGTTAATTGGTTATTTTATTCTGCAAGTAGGTTACAAATTGCTGACGTGTTTTCATGTGTGATTGCGAACGGGTAAGAGTGAAGTGTAGACAGCACAGACAATACAACGTGTAACAATGACTACAACTACTCTTTCAAAACCATATGGAAGCGAGGTGCCAATATCAAAATATAAATTCAAATTTATTGACCTATGGGTTTCCTCTCACACGTTTGTTAGTCAGCCATCCACAACTCACACCTGTGTGGTAGGGGAAAAGAAAAAATGAAAAGAATGATGAATGATGAAATAAAATAAAAGAAATATAGAACAAAAAATTGTTCATGCCGTACTACTTCTACTAAATAAGCTAATCATTATTCAAAATAAAATAATAGTTGTTATTCAAACATTCTGGAGCCACTGTCCCAATACCAAATTCAATAGTTTATAAAGAAAACAATGTCATTCGACCTGTATGTCCTTTTCAACATAGTCACATCAATATTTTCAAACTAATTTTAGAATGACTCTTCAGTTATAAAACCTAAATTTAAGTTTAAAGTTTATCATTAATTCGAGGTTTAATTCTTAAGTAAAATTTTAATCTTCAGTTTTAGGTGTTCTGATATTCTTTCTAATTAGTATTTTTCTACTCACATACATATTGTCACTTTTCTCGTGCTGGGGTTTGAAGATACACAAAACACTGTCAATGTCTCGATATGTGGTTCGCTCCCTAGAACCCAAAGTACAGCCATCCCGCTGCAACTGTTTCATTCTCTCATTAGGCCTACTTCTCAACTCTCATTACGTTTTTCCTTATGTCTTATCTCGTTACGTTTCTCATTTCTTCTCATCTCATTATGTTTCTCGTTACTTTTCATCTCTTAATTAATAGTCATCCTCACCGTTATTCTGCAACATGCCTCCATGGTTGCTTACTGCCTATCTGCGATATATCCCATGCACCGCGACGCCATACTTCTACCAGTTTTCTTCTGCTGCCTGGAAAATGGCCGACCACCCACGGTCTTTGCACAGTCCTTTAAAAACCCGAGATTACTGTCTGTTTGACTGGTCCATCTTGATCTGCTGATGGCTCTGATGGCACATCCTAAAATCACAGCCGGGTAGACATCTGGCATTCTATTACAGTGTCCAAAAGTTCTCTTAAATGGTTGCCAGCCAGTTATAGTAAAGACCCTTGGTACGAGGCAGGGAGAAACTTGAGGGTTTTCTTACCCTTCTACCAAACACTACATTCCTGGTGTTTCTCACTATTTCTGTCTCTATCGTCCCCTATTATACACAAAGTCTTTATACAACATTTTCCCTGAGCTGGCTAGAAAACACACCCCCTCTCAGCACACATCACCTCCATCCAGCATGCACGTAGTCTCGAATCTTGCTGAAAAATTTGCTGACTGTCCACACTTTCCCATTAGTGTGTGATATAAAATTCAAGTTTACACCTTTAGTGTTGAAAATAGCTTTCTGTTTTACCTACCTACTCTGAGCACATAACTGACTTCAGAGCACCCCTTATTTTTATTTTATTGTAAAAACTACATTAATACGGTGACTCATCACTACATGGCAATAGTACACTCACCATAGCAAGAAAGGGTTGTACACACAAACTAACACATATAGCTTTAACGATATAAATCTCAACTTTCAAATAACTCAACAAACAGTCTCACAATAGCAATATCAATCTAACTTTAAACAATACTACTATCAACATTTTATAGTGGTTATTTTTAAAAACAAGTTGCCTCTCAAAACTCAGATCTGGGTTCCCTCACAGAGAAAGTTAATATCTCTGTGGTCTTTCACGTTTCCTATACACAACACGAATTATTGTGTTGGCATTGCTGACAACAGGCAGGTAAATACATACGTCCTCAAAAAATTTATCACGTTTTTCCATTCACTGGCACGAACTACTATCAAAATTTATCTCTTTCTCAACTAACGTTTCCACACTCAGATTTTACATTGTTGACAAAATATTATTTTAGCACTTTGCTATGTTTAAATTGGTTTGGCTGTTTAGTTAGCCATTTAGAGTATAATGACACTTATAGAGATAAAAAATAAAATAATATTTCCCCATATCCGTGACAAACAGAATGTTATCAATATGTGTAAAAAGGTCAATAAATGTAATAATAAATTTATTAAATCAACCATCAATTTACGTATAACAAATACAATGAAAAAGATAACATGATATCATTATTTCCACAAAACTACATTCAAATAGTTTCTTTTTAATCTCTACACAGTCGTATATCCTAAATTGCAATTCGATAATAGTGCCAATACAAATCACAGGATAGTTCTTATCATAGAAAAGAAATGGAATTATAAGAGATAAGTGATAAAAGTTTCTATGTAACCTGATTTAAGCATTAGACTTAGTGTGCTTTTGCAACAATGTCACAAATTATTGTCCACATCGACTCCATTTGTCTCTCTAACCTCACGTAGAAATCACTGATATGCTGCTATTCTCTCAAAGTTAACTTATGCGCTTTTTTTCACTCTGTCGGCTCCTTCAAGCAGAACAATTGTAGCAATTTTAGTAACTTCCCTGTACAGAAATTGCTCGATGGAGTCAGCATACTTTGCCAACATACATCAATGGAATACAATGGAATTGTATTTTTACAATTACACAATGCAGTAGAAGCTCCCCGTGTCACCCATGGTCGTAGCAGTTTATAATCTGTACACTATGAAATACAAATAAATATTTCAAAGGTAACTAAAATAAAGATAAAGAGAGAAAATGGAAACATGATATTTTATTTATACAAATAAATAGTTAAAGACTTAGGCAGACCACATAATAGTCTGCCTAATGCTCTGGGTCGACAAAAGGCTGGTTTTTAAGCATCTTTAGTCTGCTTAGGTCTGTGGGTAGGTATCAACTTAAAGTTTCTTGCAATAGTATTTATTAGACCAATGCAAGTACTTTGCATAATAGTTACAGCATATCATTTTTATCAACAGGTTCACTAGAAACAATGTCAAGTGTTAAGCATACTATATATCAGCATCTTAGTTCAAACATTTGTAGAAATAATAGTCTACTCACAAAATACATACCTACGTAAAACACAAGCATAATATAACAATAATAAAAATTAAGTCCATTCTCTGTCAATCAGTCAGTTAAATCACCATTAAGCTAGTGGATGCCTTTCATGACCGAACATCTAGCCACACCAAATTCAAGTGATCAGACAATAGAATTCTCTACAACATGTCAACTTTTTATCTCATCCCATTGGCTGCTCTCTTTCTCGTAATCCTAACCATTGGATAATTAAACCTACTCGACCAGTTGGAACTGGTTTGCTTTATATCAGCATTTTCTAGCATATTCTCAATTCGAGTATGTACATTTCTTCTGTTACCAACGGTTTGAAAGTGTTACGAATTTGCTTGATGTGTATTTTAAATGTAAATTCTTAAGTTTTGCATGTCCACACTAGAGAAGTACGTGATCGTAGCACATACCAAAGTTTATATGAACACATCCAGTCTCACACTAATGGTAGATAAGTACATCTAACCTAAACAGGAACATTTCCGACATCGTTTTCTAATTTTAATAAAACCACTGAATCATATTTGCATCGACAGCGAAGCATATTGAGTATCTGTAATTAAAATATCAAATAGTTTCATCCATCTATCGTTATATATTTTGTTTATATCAGAATTTATAAAAAAGAGTTTCATAGACTTCAATGCCAACTGAAACCAAAAAACAGTATAACACATCTGCGTCTTATTGTATTCAGTCAGCTGCGAAATATTTTTCTTTCAGTCCGGCTATTTTTGTTCACTAAAGCCAAGCAGTCTTTGACTGGCTGTACCAAGCTTTAAAAGAAACAAACCAAAAACAATGATGCGAGAGAAACGAGAAATTTGAGTCGAATTCTAAAGCATTTAATCTTCCATAAATTTACTTGAAGCAACATTGTATCTCTAGATAAATGAGGAATATAATTACACGAAAGATGAAAATGATGAAATATATCTACAACCTCCTGTTAATTAAAATAATATATTTTAGAAAGAATTCTTTTAAGATGCAAAATTTATTTAAGTATTCATTAATATTGAAAATCACATATTACAGACAGCAATTAATAATTAAATAACAGTTCTACACCACTGCAAAACCATTTACACAATTATATATATAAATCTAGAGTGATGTAAGTGATTAAATAATCATATCCAGTAAAACACCTTTTGACGTAAGTTTAAGTCGAACACGCACACACACAAACACACACACACACACACACACACACACACACACACACACACACACACACACACACACACACACACACAAATGCCCCTAACAATTATGAAATTTTACCTGAACAATGGATGGGTTACTTTTCGATTCTCGTTCAAATTCAGTCAAATGAGCCTGTAAAAGTGTGTTTTCAAATTAAAGCAATGAAGTAAAAGTACATCTATCTATTTTCCACAAAACATCTGTTACTTATTTGATGTAATAGCGTGCCATTGTTCGGGGAGTGGAGGAAAAGAATTAAGTAAAAATATATGTACGCCTTTCCAGTTCAAACAGATTAATATGTACCTACTTCCACTTTACATATGCTGAGTTTAAACGCTTAAACACGTTCTTACTTTATAAAATATTTTCAAATGCCTTGTTTTGTGAGATATTCCTCACCAACCAATCTATTCTTTAACGTCATTTAGAAGAAACACAGATAGATCTAGCAATATATATTCAACAGTTAATTTTTGCTCCCAGCGGTAAATTTGAAAAAGGGCATTAAATTTGAACTGGTCACACACACCACAGACGCACACACACACACACACACACACACATATATGTATATATGCTGTTCAACATATATTAATAATATCACACTTTGTCTAATTAGACAGAGATTGTTTACTGATCAACGAAATTTCATGAAATTGTCATAAGACTATTAAGAAAAAGCCTTTGAAGTACAGTAAAGTTGCCAAACATGTTTCAGGTATATCAAAGAGATAATTTGTAATTCCGAATCAATTGCAAGGATCATTGACAGTTGGTGTTGGCGAAATCAAGCGGAATTGTCAAGATTGTGACATCAAACATTAAAATGATTACAGATTATGTTCTTACAGAAGACTGCCTATGAAGTACAAAAGAGAAAAGTCAATTGTATTGAGTTTAGTCTAGTATAATAATGGTCGAACCTATAATGATTTTTTGTTATTATCAAATTATTAATGTAGAATCTTGAGAGCGACGTTCAATCTTTAATATTTCATTATTCATTGCTTCATTAATATATAATATGCAAATTTAATATATTATTGACTTCTTCATAGAATTACAATAAAATAATTTATTATTAAACTAGTTCAACATTATATACATTAATATTCATAGAAAAATAAAATTATCAGAGCCTATAATTCGATTCTCTCTCTCTCTCTTTCTCTGTCTGTTTGTCTGTCTATCTATCTATCTACCTACCTATCTATCTATCTATAACTCAGTTTGTTAGTCTGTTTTTCTGTCTGTCTGTCTATCTATCTATCTTTCTATCAGTTCATCATTATACTTAAAAGATGTAAACGAAAAGAAAATGACACGTACGTCTTCTGGCTTGTTTACAATGGGTTCACTTTCTCCAATCAACTGGTAGAGATTTCTCCGTTGAATATTGAGTAAAATTTTCTGTGCTTTTTTAGCTTTTTCATCTGTGTTTGGCAGCCTGAATATTTCACTGAAGATCACGTTGTCAGTCAGTTTAACGAATGCACTCATATTCTCTTTCTTGATGCAGTCAACAATATTCACCATGCTTCTATTTATCGATGATAGTATTTGTGTTTGTTAGTTGGTTACATTATTTGTATTGTATTAAATAAATAAGAGAAACGTTATCTGCACGAACCTAAACATTATATGCTAAATCAAACTAGAAGAAATTGAAATGTAAAATTTTGTTGTAATGCAAAAGTATTATGCGTGAGAGGAGTAATGACTTTTTTTTCCATTCCAACGTTTACATTATACTAGTTACGATGTACTTTGTTATAAACACTTCTTAGAAATATGTCCGTAACATCACTTTTTCTCTCACACAGTGGCACACACACAGAGGTTAGAAAAAGTATAGGCAAATACTTACAAAAAAATTCAGGTTTAAACTACATGTGTTCGTAGATAACTTTAAATACCTCCTTCTGTAACTTTCTAGTTAGTCATTATCTGATTAAATTAATATATCAGGCATGTAGTCACCTAACAATTAATGAACGGCTGAATGCGTCAATGAATGAATGATTGATTCAATCAATCACTATCAGTATCTTTAGGGATTTTGTTGGTACCCCGCTACTTGACGTTACGAAATACACAACAATTTTTGAAGTCGTCGCTCCGTTGGCTCGTGTACAGCCCCCAGAGGTTCGAACCTCACATTTAAACGATAAACAGGACGGACTAACAAGCACACTGACAACGGACAGACAGACCGACGGACAGACAGACAAACGCTATGGCTACAATAAATGAATTTTAACACGAAACGAAAAGAACAAGAATTGACACAAGGCCAATGAACATTAAGAAAATATTTATATAAAATAAAGAACGAATTCAAAGAAATAACAATACACTGCAATTATATTTATGCTGAGCTCCAAGCTCGGAATCTAATCAGAGAAATTAGCTTCCCCTTAACTGTCTCTGAGTCTATCTCTATGGTTTCTTTTTAAAGTTCGGTCAAGTTCCCGATTTTCTTAAAGAGATAATATGTATCGTTGCACACTCCTGGCCAAAGTACTTTGTTACTTAACTGGGAGAAGTTGAATAGTGCAGGAAGAGTCCCAGATTGATCACACAGCAACCAAAGATTCAGGTTGATCACACAGCAACCAAAGATTCAGGTTGATCACACAGCAACCTCAGTATCATATACAGCGAAAAACCAAGGATTAAAGAAAAACTGTAACGGTGTAATGATACACTCTTTTCAAGCCTTCTGGCTGATCCACTCAAATAATTTTTAACAGTTTTTAAAACTGGGCTATCCCGACACTCTATCAGCGTTGGATCCGATGAGGGTGTCCTTGTTGTGGAAAAAGCAAAGTGAGTGGGAGATTTTCCTTATTTATAGTTTTGTTTTGTTTTGTCTTTCTGACCTCAGGGTCAACTTGCTCACGCTTTCATTCAGTGCGTCATCCGTGCAAGCTTGTTTTAGACTGCCATAATTAAATACTGCTATATTTAGATATAGCTTTCTTCACTTATTAATTGGATCCCTATCATTGACGATGCGATACGTGCGTCATCCGCACAAGCCTGCTCTAAACCGCCATATTTAGACGTAGCCTTCCTCACTTACTAATTTAGTTTAAAATGTCATTCCCTCATATATGTAACTTTTAATATTTATAGCTGGGATCCGGGCGAGATTTACAGAAGATCCTGACAGATTTCATGAGGTTAGTTTGAACTTTGTGCGTGTTGGATGTGAATTCATTTCTAAACTAAGTCCTCACATCCCACAAATAAACAAAATTATAAATTAAATGGCCAAACAATTGAAACATTTAGAAGGTAAAGCTTGGTTTGAGATAAACTTAAATTATGACACTAATCTTTGATGAAGAATTATTTATTAGTTAAATATTTAGAGAAACAACAAACAAATGTAGAATTGCATTGCTAATTTCTTATCGTAAAATAACATATGATACAACTAAATAACGATTCACATGATATCTTTGACAATAAAATAGCTTAACCCTTACTGAATGTGTTTGAGTGGAAGTTGTCACAATACAGCTCATTGAGACATCTAATAAAAAAGAAATTATATAAACTTTGAGCTTTTCTAGTCCGCATTAAATCATCTGCATTGCATAATTACAGCTGCACAAGATCAAGCACTCAACACCAAAGCACACAAAACGAAAATCATGAAAATTTCAAATGATTCCAAATGTAGACTCTGCAAATCCATGGATGAGACAACAGAACACATACTATCTGGATGTCAGGTTCTGGCAGGAACAGAATACACTAAACGACACAATGAAGTGGCAAAACACATACATAGATATCTGGGTGAGAACTATGGCATAAAAACCCCAGAAAGAGCATGGATGCACCAACCAGAAGCAGTCACCGAAACAGAAGAAGTCAAAATACTGTGGGACTTCGAGATAAGAACAGATAGGGTGATCCCTGCACGAAGACCAGACATTGTAGTTCTCAATAAGTCCAACAGAACAGTAGCAATCATTGATGTCGCTGTTCCAAGTGATAGAAACATAAAAACAAAAGAAAGAGAAAAAATAGAAAAATACCAAGACCTCAGATTAGAAATTCAGAGACTGTGGAATGTAAAAGCAGTAGTGATACCTATAGTGATAGGAGCCTTGGGGAACATAACATCTGAATTGGAAGGCTACCTGAATAAACTCCCTGGAAACCACAGAATCGCTCCACTACTCAAAGCAGCACTCATCGGAAGTGCCCACATCCTCCGTAAAACCTTGGATCTCCCAGAATCTTGGTAAGATTCCGAGACCTTGGATCACAACCGACAGGCAAACAGAAGTCGTGGAAAGAGGCATAATAATAATAATAATATATAAAGCCTTACACCACAAAGCAGAGGTAGACAGGCTCTATGTATCTCGAAAAATGGGAGGCCGAGGTCTCAAGAGTATCAAACATGTCATTGAAGGAGAAGTCATTGGCCTTGTTGACTACATATGGAATAACAACAAAGATGATCCACTGATAGAATCTTGGTAAGATTCCGAGACCTTGGAACACAACCGACAGACAAACAGAAGTCGTGGAAAGAGGCATAATAATAATAATAATAATAATAAGAGAGAAGTGAAGTCCAAAGTTAAGAGAGAATATGAAAAACGTGTTAGACAAGTCCTGAAGTCCAATCTAAATGGAGCGAACAAAGTACAAGCCCTTAATGTATACGCAATACCTGTAGTAAGCTATACCGGAGGTATCATAGATTGGACAGCAAATGAAATAAATGAACTGGACAGGAAAACAAGAAAACTACTCACAATACATAAAGCCTTACACCCCAAAGCAGACGTATACACGCTCTATGTATCTCGAAAAATGGGAGGCCGAGGTCTCAAGAAAATCAAACATGTCATTGAAGGAGAAATCATTGGACTTGTGGACTACATCTGGAATAACAACACTGATAGAAGCAGTAAAGATGAGTGGACTATTCCAACCCCCAGAAACAGACAAAGAAACATGGAAGAAAGCAACGAAGCAAGAACTAGCACATACATGGAGCCAGAAACCTCTGCATGGCCAGTATGTACGACAAGCCGACGAAATATCAACAAAGCAATCAACGTACAAATGGTTGAAAGAGGCAGGATTGAAAGCAGAAACAGAAGCACTCATAACAGCTGCACAAGATCAAGCACTCAACACCAAATCACACAAAACGAAAATCATGAAAATTTCAAATGATTCCAAATGTGGACTCTGCAAATCCATGGATGAGACAACAGAGCACATACTATCTGAATGTCAGGTTCTGGCCTGAACAGAATACACCAAACGACACAATGAAGTTGCAAAACACATACATAGAAATCTGTGTGAGAACTATGACATATAAACTCCAGAAAGAGCATGGATGCACCAACCAGAAGCAGTCACCGAAACAGAGGAAGTCAAAATACTGTGGGACTTCGAGATAAGAACCGATCGGGTGATTCCTGCACGAATCAATAAGTCCAACAGAACAGTAACAATCATTGATGTCGCTGTTCCAAGTGATAGAAACATAAAAACTTGACAATTCTTATCTGGTCGATACCAGACACATTTGAATGGTAATTGTCATTGCTTCTTTATGAGTGAGCATGAATAAATTATTGCCTCTTAATGTTGAATTATTTAATTTCCCGTACTGGTATTTGTAGAGAAAAACATTTATCATGGCAATCAGTCAATATAAACATATTTTAAATTTAATACCTTAATAATCAAGTGGTCTTTCCCTTTAAGCAATATATAAATAATGTAAAATATAACACAAATATAACACAATGTATTTAAAGTGTAAAGCCAAATCTTAATGAAATAAAGAGCAGACAAGGCATGTAAAAAGGCGTGTAGATAGGTATGCAGTTTTATAGTTACCCATTCGCATGTTGTATTTGAAGCTTATCTTTAACTTCTAACACTGCATCCACTAACCTGTAATAAAAACAGAATATTTTATTTCACAATATATACAAATACAATATGGCACATTTGTGCTTATTTATACAACCAGACTGATGAGCAGCAATTTCTAAGAATGAGAATAGATATAATAGCTTTGTCATCTCTCGACAGGAACGTCTTGTCGGTGTCAGGTAGAGAATAAAGCAATGGATACATAAGCAAATTACGAACACTCGTGAAGTCGACATAAAACCATATATTCAAAATGAAGTGATCATATATCTGAGATAATGATCGCTACATACTTTGTTCTGAACACAAGCTGTTAAACTGTCTGTAGAGTGTATATCTAAACAATGCACGGTTTGGGCTTTCGTGGCAAATTGTTATTCGATATTTAACTACATTAAGTTGCACAAAATCCCTACGTGTTTTAGAAAGTCAAACTTAAACAATAAATTACTTGTTAATATCGATTAAAGTAATCCCTGGGGTAGGAGTGGTTTTTGACAACCATGTTCGTCTCGAAAATAATCACACCTTTATGAAAAATTTCAGCTTCCTAGCTCTCTCCTTATTGTCGTGAATGTTACAATATCCCATCCTAAATGTTGGTGGAGTGATTGCATTGGAGCCGAGTGCGCCCCCGACTCCATTCTGTAGGAAACCACACCTCTTAGAAAAAATTAATCTTCCTAGCTATTTCCTCATATCAAAATCCCGCACTATATATGTAGACGTATTGGGCACTAAGGGGGCGCGGGTTATGGATTTGACCCTCTTATATTCTATCCTGGGTCCACTTTAGAATGACAGCTCAAAATGCACAATGCCATCTTCCCTGCAGCCGAGAATTAAATTAATAACAAAAAATTCCTTATTATTGGCGAGTATAATCAGCCTATGATACAATCCTAAATAATCTAATACTTTTATAATATATCTTTGGGCTGAATCCAGATATGTTCTCTCTCTCTCTCTCTCTCTCTCTCTCTCTCTCTCTCTCTCTCTCTCTCTCTCTCTCTCTCTCTCTCATATACACTCATAATAATATGCACGCACACGTGCGCATTCATTCGCACATGTTTACACACAGCACTAATGTACATAAAGCTTTCGTTTCTATAAAACGATTAGGTGCAAAAATGCTGAGGCATGCTACCTACGTTTCATATGGAATTATATTAATAAATAACGCCCAAAATGTGTGTGTCCATATGGTCACATGTCCAAAGTGAGAGAGGTAAAAACCTGAAATTTTACAGTAAGCTCGATTTATGTTCTGAACGGACATAGAGGGCCTGAATGCTGCTACTGTCACAAATATAATCTCGACTATTAGTATGAGAGAGATGAATAAACAGACCTACAGAAAGATCCAAGAAACTGAAATTTTGGGAATTATAGCATACCTCTTAAACTGTCTTAAGGAATCTGGGAGCACCCTGATCCGCCTCCTTCATTTGTAATTGTAATAGGCTATTAAAATGATTTACGATCACATGGAAAAGATAAGATGCAGATAATTTGCTAGGAGGTAGGAGGTGTGGCCTCCACTCAGAATAATTATATACAGAGAGAGAGAGGAGAGAGAGAGAGAGAGAGAGAGAGAGAGAGAGAGGGAGAGAGAGAGAGAGAGAGAGAGAGAGAATTCAATAAAGTTGAAATATAATGAAAAAAACACTGTGTAATACATACATTGTTTCGATGACCTTAACGGTTTTGTGAAAGCATGCACGTCGATGAATGATGTTGCGTGTAAAGAACATCAGATAGACATTGAACGCCTCCTGTAAATAATAATTTTAAAATATTAAAGCATAAGACATTCCATTACTGTGTACAACTATCGCAGCTTATATAACTGGTACATTTGCATTTAGTATTGTGGCAATTTGGCCTATCTCTTCACGAATTTATAAAAAATATTAATGATAAGGTTTAAATAGTGAGAGTTAGGGAAAGCATAGTTAGACTGCCTTGGAAATCCTCAACAGCACCTCTAACAGCGACAAAACGCCTGCAGTAAAGATTTCCCAGACAGGTACGAAATATCTTTGTGGACTGTAAGAAATCTGAATTTTATAATTCATTTACTGCCAGCAAAGGGTATGAATCGTGGTTCTCATGATATTTATTAGAATCTAAGCTTTCGTTAATTTTGTTTTATTCACCTCTCTATTCTACATATTCATATTTATTTATTTACATGTATAAATGTTTAGTAATTTTTTGAACGAGAGTGAACGTGAAAGCTTTGTCCAACGTTTCTTCTTATTTGTAAATTCATCTGAACTGACAATAATGAAATGAACAACAAACTTGTGACTTTGTTACAAAAAGCATGCAAAAGACTATTGGGCTGAATCTAAACAGGTTATGTGCAAACTCTAATAACTTCATTCCTTTACTCAAATAAAAACTATCCTGTAATTTATATTGACACTGATCTGTTAAATTATGTATTAGGATATTAGACTGAATGGTTATTGAAATTATTCAAACATGGTTTCATGGAAATATCAATGTCAATTAATCGTTTTCATTGTATTTGTTATACTTGATTCTTGATTTAATAAGTTTGTTTTAAAAGTTATTGACCTTCTTACACAATTGATAACTATATGTTAGAGAAGAAAGATAGCTTAAAAGACTGATTTATCTTCTCCTTTAGTACGAGGTTTTCCACCTTTGGAAATATTGTGTAATGGTAAATGTTTGTCTTTAATTTTGTGGAAAAGAGAAAACTTTTACAGCGTCCGCATATCTGCCACGTGAGAGAGATGAGGGGTGTCCGCTGTAGAATTATTAATACAGAAATTAAGATTCTTAGCACTTGTAATTAGCTATGGACGATTTATTAAGAATAATAACCATAACCAATAATAACCAATAGGTGGCGTTAGCATGAAAAGTGCATATATTATATTTTTAAGCAGGTTTAAAGTTAAAGAAGTGAATTTGAAAGCTTCTTTCTGTCTTTCTTTCTTTCTTAATTACGGTTTGCCTTTCAATTGTTATATAATCCTGAAGGCTGTATGGTCACTCTCGCTCAGATTTCCATACGACTGCATTCGTTTATCAATGAAACTTACCTTATCTCGAAGACAGATGTGATACTGCTGAGTTTGCTCTTCTTTCATAACTCGCGAAAACAGGAAGAAACGTTCAAGTTGAAAGCTACTGGTCATGCCAAGATAGTAACAATCTCTTACGAAATAATCAAATTTATCAACGTCGATACCAGTTTCCTTATTTGACACTATCTGTAAAACGAAACAAAACAATTATATTTAAGACAACATGATAAAGGACTAAAGAATGTCTAAAGCATAATTAACATGTAATCTAAATTGGCTTGGAATTATGACGGCCAATACAAAAATAAAATTGTGGTGGAGTAAATTTGTCTATCCCTCTTTCTAAATTTAAATGTTATATAAATTGTTAAATTGTCGAAGTCATCCGACCTTGGACACTCCTTATGATGATATTTTGTAACTGTCAGGGTTGGAGTAAACACTCCAGTTCAGAATATACTAGAAATTGCTGACGTAATGCAAACTAACACTTCCAACTGGGTGAGTAGTTTTAGTATGCAATAGTTAAGATTTAATGAGAATGAAACCAGCCAATGGGCTGAGTTCAAAACGTATACCTCAGTTAGAAAATTTTATTGTCTGATCACTTGAATGTGGAGCGGCAAGAAGTCCAGTCATGAAAGGTGGCCGTTAGCTTAATGGTGAGTTAACTGATTGGTTGAGAGAGAATGAGAAATATTTCATGCATTTTGCTATTACTGTGTTATACTTGTATTTTACATAGAGATGTATTATGTGAGTAGACTATTATTTCTACAAATGTTTGAACTAAGATGCTCGTATATAGTATACTAACACTTGACATTGTTCTATTGAACCCACTTATTAAAACTGATATGATGTATTTATTATGCTGGATGCGTATATCGGGCTAATAAATACTGTTGCAGGAAACTGTAAGTTGAGACGTGGATGTAAGTGAGAATGGAGATAAAGATGTATACCCTGAAAAAATAGCATTTATTCCATGATTATATTTTATGGGGAATAAGCAGCTTTCTTTCGGTGTATGATTTGAATCTCCTGGTTGTTATAAACTGATATGACCAACCATAGTTGAAGCAGGGAGAAGTGTTTAAGTATGGAGAATACACTCCATTGATGTATGATGGCTAGATACGCTGACTACGTGAGCAATTTCAGGTACAGGATGGTCACTGGAAATTGCTACAATAATTATTCTGCTTAGGTGAGTGTTTATGGTGAGTGAATATCCAGGTTGGCATTGAGAGAATAACAATGAAACGTGCAAGGGAAACACATGGAACTGACATAATAATGGCTGATAATAAGTTTGTGTTTTTGTTACAAAAGTGCAAAAGACTATAGAGACAGTGCATAAATCAGTTATGTAGAAGCTATTATCACTATTATCCCAAACCCAGAGGTATCAGAAGCCTTTCAAGTATAGATAAGACGAACATTTGCACAACCGTACTTCTTAGTGCAGAGAACACAGACACATTGATTGACATATTTAACACCTCAGTGAAAAAACAGCCAATGAGATCATTGGTAAAAATAGACGATCAAAGAAACCTTGGGTTACAGCTGACATCCTTGATCTGTGTGACAAGCGTCGAGAGCTAAAGAAGAAGAAATCAGAAGTAGAAGGAGCAAAACAGTACAGAGAAAGTAATAAGTATATCAAGAAAAGCATGAAAAAGGCAAAGGAGACATGGATTGAAGACAAGTATAAAGATATAGAAAATATTCAAAAGAAAAATAATAGCAAAATGCATAACAACTGGTGAGACCTGACCAATGTAAACCAAGGACGCTCATCCATCATTCAAGATAGTGGAGGGAAATGTCATACAGAAGATCAAGATATTCTTAAGAGATGGCAGGATACTGCTCAGACCTATACAACCACAGACATACAGGGGATCCAGACATACTCAACACCCAACCAGTGAGCAACACTGACAACTACCCTATCCTCTGATAGGAAGTAGATACTGCAGTGAAATTATGAAAAAGGAAAAGGCCACATATGGGGAGAAGTCATGATAAGTGCACTACTAACAATCTGCAATACGATCTGGCAGACAGGGGAATGGCCAACATCATGGACTTAGTCACATAATAATGCTCCCCCAAAAAGGCAATTTGCAGCAATGTCAGAACTATCATACAATAAGTCTTATATGCCACCCAAGTAAAGTCATGCTAAAGATCATATTAAACAGACTGAAGCCGCATGCAAAGGAAATCATAGCTGAAGAATAGGCAGGTTTCAGACCAGGTCGAAGCACAACTAAACAGATCTGTAATCTGAGACTATGTAAAAAGTACTTTCAACACCAACAAGACCTTTAACATGTCTTTGTAGATTTTAAGAAGGCGTTGGACAGGGTATGACATGCAGTTAATGGTCCACCATGAAGCTATAAAACATTGATGCCAACCTGCTCAAAGTCAAAGAAAGTCTTTACAGCAAGGTCACCAGCGTAGTCTGTTTCAACGGCCCAGTAGGAAATTGGTTCAGACAAGACTGCTTATTTTTGCCTATTCTCTTCACATCTTCCTTGAAAGAATCAGGACATATGCTCTGGAAGACCATAAAGGAACTGGTATTGGAGACAGAACAATAACGAACTTACGCTTTGCTGATGACATCGATGGCCTTGCAGAAAATGAGGAGGAGCTAGCTCAATTGATGGAAAACCTGGACAGGACAGGACAGCTACTGCTTCTGGTATGGAAATCAGTGTAGAGAAGACCAAATTGATGTCCAACAAAACCAGTGACATTGGCAATGACATCATGATTTGTGATTTAAAAAATGGATATAGTTAATAAATTCAAGTACTTAGGAGCCATCATGACAGTTTGGGAAGAGAGAAGCATCTAAATCAGCTCAAAGACCAGACCGATGTGATCTTTGGTTGTATCTGTTATTTTTATATGCCTGTGAGTCATGGACCCTCATAGTGGATCTCGAAAGGAGGATATAAGCTACTGAAATGAGATGCTTTCGAAGGTTCTTGACATTTCGTTTAGAGATAATGTCACGAATGAGGAAATGGGAAACAGAATTAGGCAATCAATTGGGCCCTATGAAGAGCTATAGGCCATTGTTAAAAAAAAGCACAATGAAATGATATGGCATGTCACACGATCAACAGGGCTTGCCAAGACAATCATGCAATATACTGAAGGCGAAGGAGAGGAAGACAGAGGAAAAGATGGGAGAATAACATTTCAGAGTAGACATGACTGAAACTGAGCAATGCGGTAAGATTAGCAGAAAACAGAATGGAATGGAGGAAACTGGTTGTCTGATCATCAGTGGTGCCCCAACGGTTGACAAGACTAATAGATAGATAGATAGATAGTGTGGCAAGGTTACTGACTGTTAATTGCTAATTATTAATTTATGATGTTTTTATCCATAATTAATACACAAATCAATAATCCTTTCTTGCAATCTATACACACAATCACCGGTCTTTTGTCTTTCTGAGGTCACGAGAGCGACTAGGTCAAACCCTGGTACAGTCTGCTAACTAATTAACTCTCTGTCCAAGTGATACCTGTCTGGATTAACAGACTTTAATTGAGCTATCTTGTCAATCTTCTGTCTTTAACCCAGCCCCCCTCATATATGCTCTCTATCGACAATGGGAACTATCCTAAACATGCGCCTGACCATCAATGGCAGCCACCACCCATCATCAATGCAGGACCCCTCTATCTCAATAAAGAGAGTGGACAGTTATAAATTCAACAATTTATTAAAAAGAAATAAAAAATAACAATTAAAATCAATTTACAATTAATCCTCAAAATTCATGCACTAGGCAATTTCAGAGATCACAAATCTCATAAAGACAGCTTACAATGCAGTTAAATAGAAAGATATATCATGTCAATTCCCTAGAACAATTACTAGGAATTCCATTAGAAAATTGTTAGTTCAATTTAGTTTAGCTTACATAAATTCTCAACATCAATAAGCAAGCTAGATAGTCAACAATTTTAGTCAAATACAAGATTTTACACAGAAGAATCAGAAATAGATAAGGAATTAAGAATCATAGAAACATGTACAGATTACACAGAAAATTCATGGTTTTGAGTCACCTGATTGCGGCCTTGTTCAGCAGTAGCCTCGTTCTCGGTAGAGTTGGCTGGCAGTTAAATGTCTTGTGATTTAGCCTCGCCTGGTGAAGGTAATGAATGTCCCATATAGAATGTACACACAAATGTTTGTCCAATAGAATTACAGCACAGTATATAAAATCCTTCCACTGGCACTGAATAACAGATAGTTAGAGTTAATCACAGTCCAGATCACACACTGGGCTATAATGTTCGTTTCTGTAATTACAAGGAAGTCAGACTCGCGCTCCTAGCCGCAGCTTCCTTTGTAATACAGTCCTCTTGATGGACCCATATACACAAGGAATCCAACAGAATTTTACTACGCACTGGTCCCTAAAACATTCAGCAGACCAAATGGCAGTACAGTTGTCAACATTGAAGTAAACGCCAGTCTTCAATCGTCAACTCATAAGGATGTCGACATAGCCAATGTTGAGACAACCAGAACAACGAAAATTATGTACAATACAGATACGGCTTGAACTTTCTTTTCAGTTCTAACCATGAGCCATGTATGGGACCCCAAAGATGTGTAAAAGAGCATAGATAATTTTTTTTTTCGCTATCTTATCTCCTGGTTGGGCGTGGTTTAAGGCTTTCATCAGAGATGTTCTCACCTTTGGAGGCGCTCAGCCAGGGCTTCGCATCTTTCACTTTTTTCCAAGATGCGGGCATGCCGTCGTGTTCGTCATTGTTGTGCTTTGGGAGATTTTTAGACGTTTGTGTGTTGTAAATTTTTTTTTTTTATAAATTTTTCCTCTTCCTCTCGTAGGGTCGTTTCATAGCCACATGTGCGTGCTGGTGTTCGTACCACAGACACCCACTCAGCAAGTTTGAGACTCAACAAGCTTGGTGCCCATGGATTCCGCTGCTCTTTTGTGTATTATATTTTAGTAAAGTCGTGATTTGCAGAGTGTAGAGTAGTTAAATAGAGAATGTTGTTGTTGTTGTCACGTTTTCTTTGCTCCTGGTTGAGCGTGGTTGAAGGTTTTCATCAGCGATGTTCTCACCTTTGGAGGCGCTCTGCCAGGGCTTCGCATCCTTCACTTTGTCCAGGGTGCGGGAGGGGCCGACTCGAGAATTTTGAGTCTGCTCTTTTATTGTGATTCTAGAGGTCATGGAAGTTTCTAGAATTTATTAGCCTCTGGCTATGAATTGTTTTTCTTCCTGTGCCTTTGTCTAAATAGTTATGGCTGAGTGCATGCACATAATAGACTGGGTGAATTAGATGCTAAAAGTATGCCCATGTTATGTAAGAATTAGTGACCCATAATCATAACTCCCTTTATTTGTGGATGTGGGTCAGCGTTGTTTATGCCAAACCAATTCCACTCAGATTTGAATTGTGAAATTCAAATCAAATATGATTTTCAAATTTGCAAGAATAACGAAATTAATTAAATATTAATTAAATTAATTACTTAAGTGCAGTAATTAGCATTTTTTGCATCAGAGATAGATAGATAGATAGATAGATAGATTAGATAGATAGATAGATAGATAGATAGATAGATAGATAGATAGATAGATAGATAGATAGATAGATAGATAGATAGATAGATTATCGCTTGTCTCTAATAACTATCTTTGTTCTCTGACAAGAGCTATCCTGTGATTTGTATTGAAGTGTTGAATTGAATTTTTGTAGATATAAGATTTTATAATACAAAAATTATTTGAACGTCGTTTCGTGGAAATATCAAAGTCAAGTAATCATTTTCATTGTATCTATTATATGTATTTGTTGAGTTAATAAATGTTTTGTTAAGTGTATTGACATCTTACACATATTGATATCCATATGTTGGAGAAAAAAGTGCATGGATGGGGGCTTGCTAAATATAGATTAAAGACAGATTTGTCTTCTTTAGTAAGAGGCTCTCCACCTATGGAAATATTGTGTGTTGGTAAAACTTGTTTTTATTGTGGTGGAAGAGAGAAAACGTTTACAGCGACCCCATATCTGCCAAGTGAGGGAGATGAGTGGTGTCTGCTGGATAATTATCAATGACATAAATTATGATTATATGATTAATTATCACTTGTAACTAGTTATGGACGATTAATTAATTAATTAATTAATTAATATTATTATTATTATTATTAACCATTAAGTAGGTAACGTTGGCGTTACAAAAATGAAATTAATGTTAACGATTCAATGAAGATCAAAACTTATAGTGTGGCATGAAATTCCCGGTAAGTGATGTTTTTGCTGGGAGATGGGCAACATATTAATTCTCCACCACCCTTATCTTCCCATATCATTAGGCTAACCCGAAAACACACCTATTGGCTAGCCACACATGTCGGAAGGAAGGCAGATAAGGCAATACAAACACGCATTCGCGTGCATTTCACACAGAGAGAAACGTAAGAAACACATACAAACAACAATGCATTTTAGAGCACGACAAAGACGGAGGTTTTCTTACCTCATACAGAAATGTCTTATTTGGTCTTCCTTTATAGTTGGCATCCTGAAAAAATACTACGAATATAGATTTTGAAATGTCACATTTCCCAGGCATTTATCACTTTTTTCTTTCCCACTCTGAATGTATTTATGTGTATATGAACTAATCACGTTTAGGTGTTTTCTTTACATTAAAAGCCCATGTCACTGAATTAATGAGAGCTGAGTATTCGAATAAGATTTTAGATATATGATTGTGTGCTTGCATTATTTAAGAAAACATTGTGAAATACATCATTGAAATACAACATTGCAAAAGAGTATGGTTCACTAAGAAATAAAATGAAAATAAATAAATAAATGGCTTACGATTGTCCAAAGACAGGTATTTCAAATTAGAGTTTATGGGCATACATATGTAGCGATGTACTCTCGGGTGACGTAATAATAATATATTTCCAAATACTTATTAATTAAGGATATAATACATGTACAGGAGTCGATGCTCAGTATTGACTGCAGGTTAATATACAGATCTGTGACTGTTATGACGGTACGCCGCCGTCAAATTGACTCAGGGACCCCACCCAGTAATAAAATGAGAAGTAGATATAAAGAAAGAGATTCGGTCCAACAAGACATTATAATTAAACGGCCATTACAATTTATGACAACAAACAAAAAGAAGTTAAGCTACACTAAGCGATTCGTGATACTTAAACAATTAAAAATATTTAATAAAAATGGGTAGTTTAACGAACTGTAAAAGAACAATGCAAAATACATTTTATCCTATTTTCTCGTCACTGGCATTGCAACTAAAGACATGATCTCTGTGATTTCAGTCAATTACATTTGTAAAGGCAAAAATGCAGTTATTACATTAACATAAATCTAATATAAATGTATTTTTATTTTTGAATTTGTTTCTTCCTTTATGACAGAATTTATCTCTAAATTTTGTATGTAAAATATTCGTAAGCCATTTAGACAAATGATTCTGATCCCATCGAGAAAAGGAACACAACAGACATAAATTGAATAACAAGGATCTGTGAAGCTCGCGTATGATCGACAGTCACCTGCTCTGATTACATCATTGTACGCGTGTCATAAGCAGGTGGTGAAGTTTGACCATCAGCTATTAGCCCCTAGGGAGTTGAGACAAACGATAAGAATGTCGACCCTTTAGTGCAGGCTTGCCCAACCATAACTATTTGACAAAAGATCGGAACAATAGCTCTAATTGCACCATAGGGTGAGAAGGTACTCGAACCCTGACTTGGAAACCCGATTGCTTAAATAGGGCGACAACGCTAATTAATTTCACTACGAGTTTTCTCGAGGCTCGTAACGACTTCCTGCGGAAATAGGGCAGAATAAGACAGAATAAGAGATGTCTGAAATGGTAATTATACTTGTAAATAATAATTCGAATTTTTCCTTATTTCAATTTTCAAGTTGTATTTTCCTACAAATGCTTGTATTTAAAAATGATTGAAATTTGTAATGTTATTCTTGGTGTCGAATAAAACACTTGTAAGAAATTTAATGAGAACCAAGAATAAGATTGCAGAGTTGATCGAGAAGACGACAGAAAGGTTTACAACAATAAGAATTTGTCTGACAAGATTTACTTGGAGAAACGCATGTGGATATTACGCGTCACACAGGCAAGACGGCCTTGATGAAGAGAGTGACTTTTTCGAACCGGATAATACTGTCGGGGGACTTGTATTGGTACGTAAATTTCACTAGTAATATGAGTTTCTACCAAGTGGAGAAATCTATGGCTTGACAAATTAACAGAGTAATGAATGACTCAATATTTTAGTGCAACAAAGTTAATAACTGACTTGTGTGTGTGAGAATTTCGTTTGGACTATAATCGGAACCACGACACTTCGTTAATAATTGTGTATAACCGAGTACCTGACAAGAACTGTGAACGTGAACACTTAGCAGGAGTAAAGTGAAAGACTTTTGCAAGCTTGTTCAAACCGTAACCTGTATTGCGCGCTAGATGCCAGTGCCGGGCGTAGACGGATACAACGACCACAAATAACATCAGGTGAATGCTTACTTATGTTGCGTTACATGTCTGTAATCGTTCTGTGATTAATGTGAATTTATGATTTTTATTCTTTTCTTATAGTCTATTTTAGTGATTATAACAAAGCTAATTTTCTTGATTCTAGAGGATTAATATATATAACCATTATTCTTAATTAAGTTTAGAGTGATAGACTTGAGAGATCTGTGAGTCTCTGAATACCGCCTTGAGTGTAAATTAATTGTTATTCATTGTAATTGATTTATTATTATTCTTTCTTAATAAATTCTTATTATTTTAACCTACTCACTCTTGTCACGTGACAGACGCAAATGTGTTAGAGGTGACGGTGGGGGCTCGTAAATTGACGTAATACATTATGACAAAAGACAGTCTAAAGACACATTTCTTAGGGTAGGTCCGTCATCTAATTGGGGAGATAATTGTGAGGGCCTGATAATGACTTTGAGACTGACAAGAATAGTTCAGCTAAGGCCGGTTATTTGGACGAGTAACACCTGGAGGGAAGATTTAATTAGTGACGTACCCCAGGGCTTGACTTGGTCACTCCCAGACTGCAGAAAGACGAAGACCCTGTCGTGGACTTAGTGTATGATTGCAGGAGAAATTGAATGTGGAAGGATAATTATTTAAAATTATGAATGTTATCACACATTGAGTAATCATAGATACTCAATGACATTCACAACATTATTGCGCACTGTGGTCACTATCCATGATAAACTTAAATTCAGTCTTTTTCAACAGTAAAATGAAACTGGCAACTCTCACTGAGCACATAATCAAGAACATATGTAGAATAAAGTCCAAAGTTAAGAGATAATATGAAAACTGGGTTATACAATTCATCACGTGATATCTAAATTTGACTAATAAAATACAAATCCTTAATGCAATACCTGTAATCAGAAGCATCATAGATTGGACAACACATTAAATAAATGATCTAGACAAAAACAAACCAAGAAAACTGCTCAAAATACATAAAGCCATATACCAAAAAGCAGACATGGGCTCTACTATCTCATAACATGGGAAGCATAGGGCTCAAAATCAAAGATGTCGTTGGATAAGTTATAGTCTTTGCAGTCTACATGCTGAACAGCAACAAAGATGAGCCACTGATAGAAGCAGTAAATATAAGTGGAAAAAAACAATCCCAAAGACAGAAAAAGAAATATGGCGAAAACTGCAAATCAGGTTTAGCAAATACTTTGGGCCTAAACTCTCTATGGCCAATATGTGCGACAGGTTGATGAAAAATCAACAAAACAATCAGCATACTGATGATTGAAAGATGTAGGTATGAAAGCAGAAACATTATCACTCATAACAGTTGCTCAAGATCAAGTATTAAACACGAAACTACACTAAACAACAAAAATCCCAAATGATTCCAAATGCAGACTGCAGAAACGTGGATGAAACAACAGAACATATACTATCTGGATGTCAGTGGATATTTCTGGCTGGAACAGAATACACCAAAACAAACGTTGAAGTGGCAAACATCATACATATAAACCTGAGAACTATGGGGTAAAAAGACCAGAAAAGGCGTCAACCAGAAGAAATCACCGAGACAGATATAAGAACAGTTCGAGTGATTCCTGCGAGAAGGCCACATATTATAATTCTCAATAAGTCTAACAGAACACTAGCAAGCATCGAATGTATCTATTCCAAGTGTTAGAAACATAGAAACAAAGAATGAGGAAAAAATAGAAAATACTCAACAATCCGGAGACTGAGATGTGTAAAGACAAAGGTGATACATGTAAAATGAGCCTTGGGGAACATAACATTTTAATTGGAAGGGTCTCTAAATAAACTACCTGGAAACCCCAGACTAACAAAGCACTCCTCGGAAGTGCCCACATCCTCCGAAAACCTTGGCTCTTCCAGAAATTTGGTAAGATTCCAAGACCTTGATTCACAACTGACAGTCAAAAGGGCTGATCACTACTGACAGTAAAAGGGTTGATCACTACTACTACTGCGACTACTACTACTACTGCTACTGCTGCTACTACTACTACTACTACTATTACTGGATGTAAGTACATTTATAAGTGATATTTTTTAAAATGTTGTAAAGGCCAATCTGCAGTTCGAAAATTCCGTGTAAAATAGAGGAATAAAGTAATAATTAATTAATTAATTAAATTATTTGCCAATTAAACAGTAATAAAAGTAATAGGTTTTCAGTGGATAATAATGCAATAATATGAGTTGAGGGTAGGTTCTAGAATATCGTATGCCACTTAAGATATACTCATATCACATGTCCGACATGTGAAAAATAAGAGGAGGGGGCTGAGGAAAAATAGACTTTCTAGAAAATTATATTACATACAAATACCACCACCACCCATCAAAGCATCATATGCATATAATAATATAAGTAAAATACAACTACATGACTCTTAAATGCAAACTAACAAATACATACCTTTCTAGGTCCGTTAATGAGCTCTGCAATGAAATCAAAATCCTGATCCTGTAGTTCATACTTTTTTAGCAGTTCTTGTAGCTTATTGTTATCTTTGTCCTCTCGCATGTAGTGAAACATGTCGATAGATGATTCCTCATGCTGTAGATTACAGTGTAAGATAATAGTGGTGTTGATAGGAACTGGACTGAAAATACTACCTTTAAACGTTATATTTTCGTTAATAGAAATGAATCATAGCCCAATAACGGAGTGTAATACTAATACTAATACTAATATAATAATAATAATAATAATAATAATAATAATAATAATAATAATAATAATAATAATAATAATAATAATAATAATAATAATAATAATAATAATAATAATGAAATAAGAAGAATAATATAAAATAATGTTAATGTCAAGAGATAAACATGACTGTAATATTAATTAGGCAAACATAATCACGTAACTGAATACCATAATAATAATAACAATAGTAAAAGTGGTAATAGGGATAACATCCAGAGTCCAACTCTGGAATATCGTGGGAGGGAAAAGCGGATCCCTCCAAAATACACGCCTGCCCATCCCATTCATGATGGAGAAAACAAACTTTGATTCCATACCGGATCAGACTTCGCCCGGGCTAACAAGGTCTGCGCTAGGCACTGATGTTTCGGGGTGTTCTAGTGAAAAAAGGGCTACTGAAACACATGGAAAAACTCGGAGGAAATGGACCAGAGAGGACAACATACAAATCATGGTTTCCTACTATCAAAGCCAGCCAACAACAAGAGGATATAGAAAACGCATGTATGAACACTGGCTAAAAAACCATCCAGATGATATGATTAGAGAACAACGGCTCCTAGATCAGAAGAGAGTGATATTACAAAATAGGCTTCTTACAGCTCTTGAAATACAAGAGATAGAACAACAACAAGAGAACACTACAACCCGATACAATGACACTGAAGTCATTGAAAATTTCACAATATCACAACAGTCAATTCTAGTTGATAACTTCGTTGGGGAAATCCCATGCCACTTCACTGGAGAACAGCAACGCTTGTTTGAAGAC
Source organism: Sinotaia quadrata (assembly GCA_028829895.1). Lineage (NCBI taxonomy): Eukaryota > Metazoa > Mollusca > Gastropoda > Architaenioglossa > Viviparidae > Sinotaia > Sinotaia quadrata. Next base: position 109,977,096 of record CM054181.1, on the reverse strand, counting down.
ATAAAATGCTTCATGGACAAAAATAAGTCATATGAAGACAGAACACCAACAAGAAGGCTGCAAAACAGCAAAGATCTATGGATAGCAATTGAGAATGCAAATGAAGTATTAAAACATATCCCCACAAAAGATATTACAGAAACCAACTGTCTAATATACGCCACCGCAAAGGTAATTGAAAGATATATAAGGCCAGACACAGTACAAACACAGAAACCATCAATACCACCATGGAAGAAAAGAATAGAAAAGAAAATAGAGTGTACTAGAAGAGAAATAAGCCAAATGACAGCAGCAGAACAAAATAAGGGGAAAATGAAGGCAAGATTGGTCGCCAAATACCATCTCAACTGCAGAAACACTAAGACTGCAATAGAAGATGCAAAGCAAAGACTTCAAGGACTCAGTCACCGTCTGAAGAGATACATTGCAAGAGGTCAGCAATTCCAACAGAACAAAATATTCCGAACTGACCCTGGAAGACTATACCAAGAATTTAAAGGAAATGTCAGAACAGAACAACAAATACCAAACATTCATGATACTAAGACCTTCTGGGAAAACATTTGGAGCAATACAAATACGCATAACACTTCCGCCAAATGGATTCAAGAACTGAAAGTTGATCATAAAGAAACACCTGAACAATGCACCGTAACAATCAGTGAGAAAGACATTAAGAAGAAGGTTCGAAATATGGCAAACTGGAAAGCCCCAGGACCAGATCAAATACAAATATTCTGGCTGAAAAAGTTTACCTCCTTACATGGCAGACTTGGTGAACAACTGCAAGACATACTAATCAAACCAGGAACCTTACCAGCATGGATGGTAAAGGGAAAAACAAGTCTGATTATGAAAGATACACAGAAAGGCGCAACACCAAACAACTATCGACCAATCACATGCCTATCAACCACCTGGAAGTTACTATCAGGAATTATAGCTAACAAAATCATGACTCATCTTGAAACAAACAAAATTCTAAACTATGAACAAAAGGGTGCTAGACCAGGCAGCAGAGGAACGAAGGACCAATTGGCAATTGATAAGGCAATAGTGACTGACAGCAAGAAACGAAGAACAAATCTTGCAATGGCATGGATTGACTATCAAAAGGCCTATGACTCAGTCCCACATTCATGGATAATTGAAACATTAAAATTGTACAAAGTAGCGCCATCAATACAGAACCTAATTCAGGAGTCAATGAAAAACTGGAAAACCACACTCACATGCAACAACTCAAATATTGCAGACATAGCAATAAATTGTGGAATCTTTCAAGGTGATTCACTATCGCCACTGCTGTTCTGCATTGCCCTGAACCCTCTCAGTCACGTGATCCAGAAAACAGGGTTAGGATACAAAATGAAAGCAGGACAGGTTATCAGCCATCTACTGTACATGGATGATCTCAAGCTGTACGGTAAAAATGAAAGTGACATCACATCACTGATCAATACTGTCAAGATCTGCAGTGAAGACATCAACATGAAATTCGGCCTTGAGAAATGTGGACGAATTGTCATCCAGAAAGGCAAGGTCAAAACAACAGAGGGCCTGCAATTCGACATCGGAAAAATCAATGATGTTTCAATAGAAAATGGATATAAGTATCTTGGGATACTACAACATCAAGAAAATATGCAGAGAGAAGTGAAGTCCAAAGTTAAGAGAGAATATGAAAAACGGGTTAGACAAGTCCTGAAATCCAAGCTAAATGGGGCGAACAAAATACAAGCCCTTAATGCATACGCAATACCTGTAGTAAGCTACACTGGAGGTATCATAGATTGGACAGCAAATGAAATAAATGAACTGGACAGGAAAACAAGAAAACTGCTCACAATACATAAAGCCTTACACCCAAAAGCAGACGTAGACAGACTCTATGTATCTCGAAAAATGGGAGGCCGAGGTCTCAAGAAAATTAAACATGTCATTGAAGGAGAAGTCATTGGCCTTGTGGACTACATCTGGAATAACAATAAAGATGATCCACTGATAGAATTAGTAAAAAGGAGTGGACTATTCCAACCACCAGAAACAGACAAAGAAACATGGAAGAAAACAACGAAGCAAGAACTAGCACATACCTGGAGACAGAAACCTCTACATGGCCAATATGTACGACAAGCAGACGAAATATCAACAAAGCAATCAACGTACAAATGGTTGAAAGAGGCAGGATTGAAAGCAGAAACAGAAGCACTCATAACAGCTGCACAAGATCAAGCACTCAACACCAAAGCGCACAAAACGAAAATCATGAAAATTTCAAATGATTCCAAATGTAGACTTTGCAAATCCATGGATGAGACAACAGAACACATACTATCTGGATGTCAGGTTCTGGCTGGAACAGAATACACCAAACGACACAATGAAGTGGCAAAACACATACATAGAAATCTGTGTGAGAACTATGGCATAAAAACCCCAGAAAGAACATGGATGCATCAACCAGAAGCAGTCATCGAAACAGAAGAAGTCAAAATACTGTGGGACTTCGAGATAAGAACAGACCGGGTGATTCCTGCAAGACGACCAGACATTGTAGTTCTCAATAAGACCAACAGAACAGTAACAATTATTGATGTCGCTGTTCCAAGTGATAGAAACATAAAAACAAAAGAAAGAGAAAAAATAGAAAAATACCAAGACCTCAGATTAGAAATCCAGAGACTGTGGAATGTAAAAGCAGAAGTGATACCAATAGTGATAGGAGCCTTAGGGAACATAACATCAGAATTGGAAGGCTACCTAAATAAACTCCCTGGAAACCACAGAATCGCTCCACTACTCAAAGCAGCGCTCCTCGGAAGTGCCCACATCCTCCGTAAAACTTTGGATCTCCCAGAATCTTGGTAAGATTCCGAGACCTAGGATCTCAGCCGACAGTCAAACAGAAGTCGTGGAAAGAGACTGAATAATAATAATAATAAAGGTGTCTCGATAGTCCAGTGGTTAGAGCAGAAAAACCTCATCCAGAAAGTTAAGCAGCCTGCACTGTGTCGACAAACATGAAGTTTACGGGTTCAATCCCAACTCTGGACTATCGAGGGAGGGAAAAGCGGCTCCCTTCAAAAATACACACTTGCCCATCCCATTCATGATGGAGAAAACAAACTTTGATTCCATACCGGATCAGACTTCGCCCGGGTTAACAAGGCCTGCGCTAGGCACTGATGTTTCGGGGTGTTCTAGTGAAAAATGGGCTACTGAAACGCAAGCAAAAACTAGGAGGAAATGGACCAGAGAGGAAAACATACAAATCATGGTCTTTACTATCAAAGCCAACCAACAACAAGAGGATATAGAATATCAAATATGTCATTGAAGGAGAAGTCATTGGCCTTGTGGACTACTTCTGGAATAACAACAAAGATGATCCACTGATAGAAGCAGTAAAGATGAATGGACTATTCCAACCCCCAGAAACAGACAAAGAAACATGGAAGAAAACAACGAAGCAAGAACATGCACATACCTGGAGCCAGAAACCTCTGCATGGCCAGTATGTACGACAAGCCGACGAAATATCAACAAAGCAATCAACGTACAAATGGTTGAAAGAGGCAGGATTGAAAGCAGAAACAGAAGCACTAATAACAGCTGCACAAGATCAAGCACTCAACACCAAAGCACACAAAACGAAAATCATGAAAATTTCAAAAGATTCCAATTGTGGACTCTGCAAATCCATGGAGGAGACAACAGAGCACGTACTATCTGGATGTCAGGTTCTGGCTGGAACAGAATACACCAAACGACACAATGAAGTGGCAAAACACATACATAGAAATCTGTGTGAGAACTATGGCATAAAAACCCCAGAAAGAGCATGGATGCACCAACCAAAAGCAGTCACCGAAACAGAAGAAGTCAAAATACTGTGGGACTTCGAGATAAGAACAGATCGGGTGATTCCTGCACGAAGACCAGACATTGTAGTTCTCAATAAGTCCAACAGAACAGTAACAATCATTGATGTCGCTGTTAAAATTGATAGATACATAAAAACAAAAGAAAGAGTAAAATTAGAAAAATACCAAGACCTCATATTAGAAATTCAGAGACTGTGGAATGTAAAAGCAGAAGTGATACCTATATTGATAGGAGCCTTGGGGAACATAACATCTGATTTGGAAGGCTACTGGAATAAACTCCCTGGAAACCACAGACTCGCTCCACTCCTCAAAGCAGCACTCCTCGGAAGTGCCCACATCCTCCGTAAAACCTTGGATCTCCCAGAATCTTGGTAAAGATCCCGAGACTGTGGATCACAACCGAGAAACAGAAGTCGTGGAAAGAGGCCTCATCCTCATCATCGTCGTTGTCGTCGTCGTCATCGTCATCATCATCATCATCATCATAAAAATAATAATAATAACAATAACAATAGTAGTAGTAATCACGATGATAGTAATAAAACTAATCGCAGCCACTATCCTTACTATCTTACTACAGTAATAGTGAGCAATATATCTACCACTATTATTCTTTTACTACAGAAAATACAAGTACTGTTGCGACAATTAATTTGCTACTGCAAAAGTTCCTACTTCTATCTCTTTTAAACTAATTATTAAAATTAATTCTAGATTTCTCTAACCTTCCAATTAGATCCTTCAGGCAAAGCCTGGGGAATAAAATAACCATCAAATGTATGTGAGAAAGGACCATGACCCATATCATGGCAGAGTCCAGCAATCTCCACACATAAAATGTCTTTGTCATCTATATCGAGATCTTCTTCCAGATTTTTTTTTAGAGCTCTTGCCATTTCCCCTGCTAGGTGACAAACCCTGCCAAGCATATTTAGGCACAATTTATTCATGATGATAAAATATGAATACATATAAAACATAATTTAGAAAAGAACTTTGTTCCGATAGCACTAAATAATGAGGTAAGTTTGCATGTGTTAAGTAAAGGATTTATTTGAAAAATAACAACATCCAGATAATTCATTCAGTGTTAGAATACGTTTGATAACTAATAATTTACTATATCGTTTAGTTTTTTTATTTGCTAAACGCCTTAGATGGTAAGGAGACATTTATTATGTCAGTTATTATATGTTAGTTTAAATTATTTTCAGTTAATAAAGATAAATATTATAATTCAGGCATTTCCACTTTGATCTGCACTTTGGTTATTTTAAACACTCTATGAAATATAGTCCAGATGGGGTTATTGTGACTTTTATATCTAAACAAATAATCATATTAGTTGTAGACTTCCTTCCTATTTGTTAAAGAGCTAAAAATAACTTGCGGTTTATGTTTACTCACGTCATCTCATTTTCATTGTAATTAATTGGCTCTGAAACGGTGTTATATACATACATACACTATGCAATTATAAATATTTATGAATGCTAAGATACATTAATTGTATATACACTGAACTATTTAAATTGCAATGGTTTTTATATACGGTCTAATATGATTTATTTACAAAAGACTATAAATAAGCTGAGATCACAAACTAGACCATTTAGCTCCTTTTGCAAAAAAGGATTTGGAACATCATCATTAAGAACCACGAATTCTTCTTCTTCATATTCTTCAACACTAGAGAAATCTTCTTCACTAATGCCGGTAAGTTCTCCAGAGACAGGTACTGGAATTTCATTTTTAAAAAATGAGCTACTGGACGACGTGCTGATTCAAGATCAGGATACTTAGGGCTGCTCCGTTTTTTTTTCTTTTAATCCCAGTTACATCAATAGCGCAGAAGTAGCAATCAGTGACATGGTTTGTTGGTTCTCTCTAAACCATATGAATTCCAAACTTCAGACAACTCTTCTTACCCTTGGTCCAACGACGCAGATTCTTGGTGCATGTCTTGCATACCTTGTGTGGTGCCCAAACTTTATCCTGATCACCAAGTTTTATACCAAAATAAGCATGGTAAGCACGCTTTATAAAACATGTTGCTGTATTCCTGTTAGGAACAATGGTGTATTCGCCGCGGATGTAGCAAAATACCTCGGGTTTATTTTTGCAATATCTTTTGGCCGATTCCATTTCATTATCTAAAGAAGAAAAATATCATTTATGTCAATTGTTCAAACATTAGCTTATGTAACCTCTTCATAATTATGTAAAACAAATTATAATTTGTTTATTTAAAGAAATAAGAAAGAATTTTACATCATATAAATTGAAAATACCCTTATAAGTAAAAAAAAAACAAAAAAAATAATGTCGCAATAGATCAAACGTTGATAAAAAATAGATTAAACAGTTGACCTGATTGAACAAAATCGATGTCAGTTTTGGATCAGCACAATAAAACTGTCATAAATCCGTCAAAAATCTTAGCAAATTTGATGTTGCCCATTGTAATCAAACAATAAATATGAAATAGGAATATTAACCCTATGCTGTGCTCAAAGCGATTGTGAGATGCGCCAGGGTAAACATAATAACACAGTCCCATCTGTTTGATATCTCTCAGGCGATGGAACTGAGGCGTGTTGACGATGGCTGCACATACAGGATGCAATCTCATGTGTCCATGTACTGGGTCATTAAAAACCTTGAAAAACATATAAAGTTTTATATAAGAGCAATCGAAATTGTTCTGGTGATTTGATATTTGTGTCACGAAAAGAATCAATTATTGCTGTTTTAAATACAGTAAATCATATGCTGGAAACAAGGAATATTTGCCGAAGATACTTGAAACTCTACTCATAATCACATCCATGAATCAGTTCTAGCAATACAGTAAATTGCCATAGCGATAGGTACTATATGTCAATTGATGTGTCATTCTTGAACAATTACTGTTTCCACTTTCATGCAGAGCTTTGAAACTCTGAAATCACTATTTACGATATGCAAATAAAAATAATGTAATATAGTAGAGACAAAATTGTTCATTTCATCTGAACACAACCAAAATACTTAATTTTAAGCCATTACCCAATACAATTTGCAAAGAGTCAAAACAAATCATGAGCAAGAGAATTCGAGCATATGTTGAATAGAGTTTACACAAACGCGTGAATTGCTAATTTTGTAGGCCTTGATCACAAATGACATAATGAGATATCAAAATAAGTATATTGCAAGTTTTAAGCGATTTGAAATTTGATCTGAACTGATGAGACCTAGAAACAAGGTTAGTTTGCTTTCATTTGAACAACAACTCACCATATATTAAATGGTTACAACACTGAAAGTAGACCGTTGTACAATGTCGAATACACGTGATCAATGCGGACAGTTTACACTATCAAATATTTGTTTACAATATGAACTGAAATTTAACCATTTGTGCTTTATTTTTTTTTCAGGAGATCTAGGAATATTAAGTTAGATGTGAAAGCACAAGATGATTTTAGAATATTTTCTTTGAATATTGATATTAAAACATTATAATTATTTATAAATGTAATTATATCGTACATTCATTTCTCATTAAAGGTGATACTATATGTACTTTAACTCCTGCTCTGCTAGAATCTTTCAAACAATATAACGGGATATTTGATCAGTATACGTAGAAGCGTAATGTATAGTTCAAACCCTTCTATCTGAAAAATCACATAATTGTAAGAATTATTGAGTCTTTTGGGAAATGTGTCAAGTGCATTTCATTAATTGAAATATGAAGCAGGAGCAAATTCCACATTCCAGCAAATGCAAATCAAAATATCATCTTATCTGCCTATTTGAAAATTGTGGAATTCGTTGGGTAACGCAATATTACGTAATCATAATTTTATTTTAAGATATGTCTGATGCTTCACATACCCATATGAATTATCAACACTACCCAGATTCACGTGTGTTGACAATAAGTATCTTTTAATTTTAATGATACTTGAAACGATTTGTGCAATATATTTTTTTTTCAGTTGAACATTATAAAACCCTCGGCTGGCTTAGAATCTGCTGAATATACAGCTGCGAAAAATGGAGTTTGCCAGAGTTAAATCTAAGTTTTATGATTTCAAACTACATTTTTGCACAAACATTTGTTTTCATTGGTGGTATAATTCTACAAAAAACATAATCAGTGTGCGTTGTTGATATAGTTTGACGACAGGAATACATTTAACTTAGGTAGTTACAGAAGAACTATCACTTGTAAAGATCTGTGACAAAGTAAATTTGTTCCTCCCTATTTTTAAGTTTAATTGTTATAAATAAGTTGCTAATTCGTTAGAGTGACCCGACCTTGGGCACTCCTTATGGTGTTATTTTGAAAATGTATAAGTTGAAGTAAACAGCCTCAGCTAGAACACTCTAGATTTGCTGTCCTAGTGGAAAATGAGTTAGCAGGTTTTTTTATTATCCAATGATTATGATTTATGAGAACGAGACTATCCAATGGGCTGAGTTTAAGGAGTTTACTTGCAGTAGATAATTTTGCTTTCAATTCACTTTTGAATTTGAAGACAAAGAGAGAAGTCCGGCTCTGAAGGCAGTCGTTAGCTTGAGTGGTGAATTTAAATTGACTGAATGAGAAAGAGTGGACTTGGAAACATTTCATACATTTTTCTATTGATGTGTTATACTTGTGTTATGTAAATATGTACTATGTAAGTTGATTTATTTACTGCAAATGTTTGAACTAAGCTGCGCCCATGTGGTGTAATATTATGTGACATTGTTTGGTACATTGTATTTATTATACCACGTGTACTTGGGATAATGAGTACCGTTGCAGGAATTGTAGAAAAGTTGAGAATGGAGTGTCAGATAGAATGGCGTTATATTGTAATGAATAAGAAATTTAGACTTGCTACTTGATTTGTATTTTGCAGTCATCTTCTGATTTCTTCATTTGTTGTGGTTGAGTCTCAGTCTGTGAGTTCGACCCTGAGCTGTGAGCCTCGAGTTCAATTTTCAAGTGTCTAGCTACCTAGTAATGACTTGAGTGACCAGGAAAGCACGGGAAACTTGCAAAGTGTATTGCAGAGCGTGTAAGCATAAGGGAGTATGCTACACCCCTACTTCGTACCAAATCAAAGATGCTAAATACATCATTCCAGTGAAGATAACACAAGAGAGTCGGTTGGGAGAGTAACGACTCGTCAGTGTTTTCAAGGCGGGGACATTTTGATATTGTGACATTTTGACACTGACATGATTGAAAAGGTCAGTGAAAAGACTAATTTATGCATCTAACTCTAATAACTCCATTTTTATTCTCTCTCTCTCCCGAACGATTGTTCGTGGAATATTGATATCAAACTATCTGTAACATTGTAATTATTATAGTTCATTTAAAAAATAAATTTATTGACCTTCTTACGCATATTGATATTCTTATGTTGGAGAAGAATGTGGGTGGATGTGGGCTAGCTAAATATAGATTAAAATCGGATTATCTATTTTAATAAGATATTTCCACCTGCAGAAACCTTATGTGACTGTAACATTGCTTTTAGATGTGGAATTGTGAAAACGTTAACAACACCAAATTATTCGCCAAGTGAGAGACGAGTGGTGTCTGTTGTAGAATCATTAATAAAATAAAATTAATATTCTCATCACTTGAAATTAGTTATGAAAGATTAATTAAAAATAATAATTATCTTCATGAACTAAGTGGCGCACGTGTCACAAGATCAAAAATTATATCGCATTATTAAACTTATTAATTAATATATTTACTAATATTTTATTACTATTATTATTCACTAATATTATTTGTAGGGTGTTTTTTTTTACTTGATATTTGTACCTAGTCATCATAATTTTGGATGATGTGCTTAAGCCTTAATGGCTGATTATGTCAGCAACCTAATTCTTTTGTTACAACGTTTATTTCAACCTGAGTGTTTATGTTTGCAATGAACTAGTTGCTGATTCAGGAGACTATTTTTAGTACCATGGCGCTAATTCGTTGTTCATGTTTGTTGACAGAGAATGTAAAATACATGTATCTGTAATGTGTATGTGCTAGTTGACTGTTATTTATATCTGGTACGGTACCTGAGTGTCTGAAGTGTGAATGAAATCTTCGTTAGTTGTCTTCTCATAATTAATTAAGACAGCTTTAGTGGTATATTTAGAGAAGTGTTTCATTGATGATAACAGGCTCTTTTACGTGTACGATAAAATAGTTGTGACATTTACAAATAATTGAACTCTCTTTCTAGAACACTGAATTGAAGGTACAGAACACAATTTTTGTTTTACCTTTAGATATGACACGTTTTGCAATTGTTCCTTACTCTTATTATTTCACTATTTACATTTTCCGTGTGTGCTTTACATTAAAGAGTAGAAAATTGCAAATATTTCGTTTGCTCTTTTGCCTTGTGACCTCGACTTATGTTCATCTCTGTCTTGGTGACGCATTCATTTGGTCTAATTAATAAATCATTATTCATTCTAGTTCTTATTTGTTGCGTTCTAAGACGGGCTTGGGGGAGGGGGACTATGCTACGTTTAGTAGATAGAGATAGACATATGAAGAGGATCTTTCCTCCCAAGAGGAACATCAATCACGTAAAGTGAGGATCACATGTCTCAACGTTAAATATAAATAATTAAACCAATATGCACCGGTGTGCCGAGCTGGGCTAAACATTACCATCAATTTAAGGCTTACACATAGGAATAGCCATCAGTTGCTAGAGACGTCAGAATAATTTATTTTGCTTATAATTACTCCCAAATCAATGGTCATTATACTTCTTCAAGAGAATAACATAGATTGTCACATCTTTGCCATCACGATTTTTAAATTTGTGAACATGCATGGAATGCATTTGATTACAAACATGACGATCTCTGACTCTTGATGTTGTCTTGATATGGATTTCTTGATCCATAAGCTTCATAAACAATTATTATGTAGTCAATAGTATAATTGGTCAATCAATGCATTGATCTGTGCTGCCACTTTACAGTTGAATGTTTCTTTTCTATCATGTTATGGCTTGGTAACGTTCAATGCACGGTTTTTCATATTTACATTGACTTATATGGTGCTTACAAGTATTATTGGTTGCTCAAATTTCATTAATAATACTTGTAAAAGTCAACTTTTCTTTTTATTTCAATTGCGATAATTTTTATAACACCTCATGCGCATACCAATTAAACCTGCTAAATAAAATAATGGATTCTTATTAAAAGTTTTAATTTTACGTGATATAATGTTTATTTAAATTTATTAACTATATTTAAAATTATTTTTAAAAAAGCTTTTTGAAGCTGCATTCGATTAAATTAACTGAACCATTTCTAACATTTCAATACTCACCGTCAAAATAAAAAAAATATTGATCATATAATATTTATATATTTACCTTATATTCAATTTTTTTCATATCGTTTCTGAAACAAAATGGAAAACAAAAAATGTTATTGCTTAAGAATAATTGTATTAATTCATTTAGAACTTACCGGAAATCTTTATTAAATCTGTGAAGTACTTTTGTCCAAGAAATGCCTGCTCAGAATAATGTGAGAAAATAGTGAAAGTGCAAGTAATAAAGATAATCTTTATAGGGGCGATGGGGCTAGATTACGTCCACCACAAGAAATAATAAACAACAATTAATTAACATATTAAAATTATTATAAACAAAGATGCACGTTATATATATATATATATATATATATATATATATATATATATATTGTTATGCTATTAATATCAACTCAGGAAAAAATGGCATGAGTGCTGAAGGTACTCAGTTTCTGCAGATAGAAAAAAAACAACTAATAGCCCCTAAACTGACTGCGACAGATATTTTCAACAGAAATGCTTCTTAATTGTTTGAGGATTATATTATTTTCTATCTATAAAATAACGCACTTTCAAATGCGGACCTTGGGATCAGTATAACAGTCACCATCTACACCTGTTTTACCCAATATCAATCGTCGTGTTATAACTAGAGACTTTGAGACGTGACATTCCCAATTACAAGTTGGTAGAACGTCCACTTTCGAAGGTTTCTTAATGTCTGACTTCTTATTTGGCGAAAACGTTATTCTTCTGAATAAATGACCAAGAAGAGTGGATGAACAATACGAAGAATCAGAAATTTAACAATATAAAGTTACCTACACACAATACACAACATATAACATTGAATCACATCAAAATATGGACGTGCACAACTTATAGTCATATGCATTTATATAAACATGAATCATAAATTGAATAGCAAATATTTCCTTTTCTGTCCCAGTTTAAGAAATACAGTTATCTATGACAGACTTCGATTGTTATACTGCTCTGTGGCCTTTGGAGTTCATTCAGTAGCTGCCGAATGTTATGTGTGAAATTTCATTACTAAACACAAATACATCACGAAATAGGAGAAAGGGAGGAAGAGGTAATTAAAATGATAGTATGACATGAATTCCACGGAGTTGTCTCTCCCTGACCATAGTAAGAAATAGCAGGTCAGAAGCCCACATGCAGCATTCCTTTTCGGGTCACCGAGTCAGAGCTCAGTCCTAAATGCCACAGTTGATAATAAACTCATTCGGTGACCATATTATGATAAGGTGTCAATAGGATAAATATAATATGATGATAAGGCGTCAATTAGATGACCACAAGGCGCTGCTCTCATCTCAATTTAATAACAACAGCTAATCTACGCACTCGGAGATGGGGACTCTCCCCAAAGACTGTCTTGGTATACTGAAGGAATTTCAGAGAGTAATTTTGAAGCTAAAATATTTCCTACAATTCCGGCTTGCTCTCCATACTCCTATTGGTTAACTTCAGTCGGCATGTACTTAGCCACTGGTTAATTATTACGTATTTCTCTATCAGTCAGCTAATTACAGTCACTCATCGTCACTTACTGTCATAGTTAATGTGATTAGCGATAACAATGTGAAGCTGGTAGGTATACCTATTTGGCGAGATGATGACTGCAAGATTTCTAAAGATGGTATAAAATCTCTTTAATGTGAAATGTCACCCAAGGGAGACGTTAATTATAATCAAACACCAGAAAACGGTTTTCATTAACTGCTGCGCCTAACGTGCAAAGTACAACATCTATTTTAAGCATCATTACAATAGCGTTGATGATAAGAGGAAAAATACACTTCATTTTATATGATAATATCTATAGATTTTGGGTTACATCTGACATCTTTGATCTGTGTGACAAGCGTCGAGAGTTAATAAAAAGAAGTCAGAAGTAGAAGGCGCAAAAACAATACAGGGAAATCAATCAGGTTATCAAAAACAGCATGAAAAGGACATATGGATTGAAGATTAATGTATGGATATAGAAAATAATCTAAAGAAAAATAATAGCAAAAAAGCGTACCAACTGGCGAAAGACCTGACCAGTGTAAAACAAGGAAGCTCCTCCATCATTCAAGTTAGTGGAGTGAAATGTCTTACAGAAGACTAAGATATTCTGAAGAGATGGACAGAGTACTCCTCAGACCTATACAACCAAAGACTTACAGGGGATACACTCAACTCCCCAGCAGTGACCAACACTGAAAACTACCCCATCCTACGAGAAGTATAATCATTGAAAAAGGAGAAGGCAGCAGGAATAGACAACATCACCGCTTATTTAGTCAAAGAAGGTGGAGAAGCCATGATAAGCGCCCTACTAAAAATCTGTAATAAGGTCTGGCGGTCATGGGAATGGCCAACACCAGTCGCTCCTAACAACTCTCCAGAGAAAAGGACTTTGCAGCAATATCAGAACTATTGTGCGATACGTCTTATATGCCACCCAAGCAAAGTCATGATAACGATAATATTAAATAGACTGAAGCTGCAGGCAGATGCAATCATAGCTGAAGAACAGACAGGCTTCAGACCAGGACGAAGGACAACTGAACATATTTTAAATCTGAAACTGCTATGTGAGAAGTACCTCCAGCACCAAATAGACCTTTATCATGTTTTTTAGATTATAAGTAGATATTTAACAGGGTGTGGCATGCAGCCCTTTGGTCCACCATGAAGATGTACAGCATCAATTCCAATCTGATCAAAGTCATGGAAAGCCATTACAGCAAGGCCACCAGTGCAGTCTGCTTCAACGGCCAATTAGGAGATTGGTTCAGGACAGCAGTGGAAGTCATACAAGGCTGCTTAATTTCGCCTATTCTATTCAACATCTTCCTTGAAAGAATCATGAGAGATGCTCTGGAAGACCATGAAGGAACTGTCAGCATTGGAGGCAGAACAATAACGAACTTACGCTTTGCTGATGACATTGATGGCCTTGCAGAAAATGAGGAGGAATAAAGGGACAAAATTAGCTACTGCATTTGGTATGGAAATTAGTGCAGAGAAGACCAAATTGATGACCAAAAACACCAGTGGCATTGACAATGACATCATGATTGGTGATCAGAAATTGGAAATAGTTAATAAATTCAAGTACTTAGGAGCCATCGTGACAGTCGAGGAATCGATACCTGAAATATTGTTATCCAGGATATCATTCAACTCCCTATTTCTGGCTTTGCATGAGATGGTCCTTCGCCTTTACTACTAGCTCCTGCAAGACAATTCCTGTATAAAAATCAGATAAATATAACGCATACAATTTAGTCAAGCAACCTTTTAAACTGTGATTTACACCAGAGTCTGTGGAATCCACTCCCAATCTGCTAATTGCTCGTATTCCATTCAATGGCGAACATATCACTTATATGCTCACCGTTCTCACCTCTTTCATTCACCATTCCTGCTTTTAAAATATAGTGAACTATGGTTCATGTTTCTACACTTTCTATCACAGGGCACTCATCACCTATCTTTTCTTTCATCTTGTTTACTTCCTTCTATAAAACAATCAGTTTAGACGTTTCGAGATTTGTTTCCCCGTTCACAAAACACTCGCCCACAGTTATCATTTATCACTCTGTAGTGTTCTCCCTTCTATGATACGACCTTTAACACAGTTTCTGTGATAGTTTATGATTTCTTGATGTTGAGTCTACATGCAAAGAAGTCCCGTAAAATCCCTTTGAATAGCAGCCTTACTATCACAAGCAGTCAAGCCACTGTCACCAAAACAATGACATCATCGATGACTATCTTGGAGCCTCGATCTCCTATATTTGTAGGTGATGAATTTATCAGTTCGATCCTGTGTCTTATCGCTAGGCGCATCAATTGGCTGCCCTTCACTTACTGGCACAGACCAACTGATCACCCCCCTCCACTCTGATCGGAATCACAAGACTGGCAGTGTCTTGTTACGACACTCAACATACCATGCCTACAATTTTCATTAACATGGTCCAATGTCTTACCATTGTCTGTATGGCCTGCAGCAGGTGAGTCATATGCTACATGCACAATCTCTGCGAACACGCCTCTGGAGACTACTGTTTGCTTCACTGCAGTGTCATCCCCACTAGCATGCAACATAGTCATGACACCTTTTCTCATCTCTCTCAATCTCATTATCTGATTCTTAAGAGACATATGATACTTTGAGTTGTACCCTCCTCTGGCACGTTTTGAGTGAATCACCTGATACCAGCACAGTTCTGAGACGACAGGCGTCCTCTAAACCACTGACATTAGCTTTCTCATCAGCAACTGACACGAATGCCTGATCATGAACATGGGTCTTTCTCAGGACCTGGTAATGCCTCAGCACCCTCACCATCCTCAACAGCCTCACTTACTGTTCCAGATGCAGGTTGTCTTCTCTTATACTTTACATTTCACAGCCGATATCTCTGTTGTCTGACTCACTCTGATAACTGTCGTGTGCCATGTCACACGCCTTAGAGACTGTCACTAATGGGTTTTGAACTCCTGGCTTAGCCAAAACATATTGGCGGCCCATAATCACGTCCTACACACACCCGACTTAATACATAGCTGGCACACACCCAGTGATGTACGTAGGTTTAATTGATACCAATCGTACCGGTACTTCCTAGTACCATCTGCCATAGTAACGTTTCGAATCTCACCAATGCACTCTGACTTTATCACTAACCACAGACTCACCATGTGCTGTGTAAAACTGGCAATTATTTTTCATCGATACACACTCAGTAACGAGTTACCCCTTCAGACTCTATTGTGCCTATTAATATAGGACACAATCTATGGGTAAATCCCTGTTTTCCAATTTGGAAACATTTCACTTGTTCAATGATCCCTCCTGAGCTACCCACTGAATCTCTCTCTACCTTCGCTACTGCTGTCGTTTTTGTTTTGCTATGTGAATGGTCTACTTTTACATGATTTGTTTATTGTGTGTATAGATCAGTTGGACAGCTGATGTATGCACTTGTGAAGGCATGCTTGCATGGTTTGCATTTTCTAACTAGATGTTTGAATTTCATGAATACTTTCATATATGTTTGCAGCCTTAACCCACTCTGTCAACCCTACAGCTTCCCTCTCCTTAGCGAATTATATCAATGATAATGAAAATAACCCTAAAATTTTGTCCTTAATGAAATGATTTTTATTTTTTCTGTTTTGTTTCTGTCTATCTTTTCTAATTCTGGCCAGTGTGTCAATAAATATTTTAGTATGTCAGCAGCCTACACACACACACACACACACACACACACACACACACACACACACACACACACACACACACACACACACACACACACACACACCATCACACACTTTACTGTCAACAGTGACTGGTCATCTGACATTTGTTTTCATTATCATTGTCAAATATTCCATTTGAATTGATTGAATTGTTTTGGTTTGGTGGATTTTGGATAATTCTTTAATCACTTACCCTTCCATCTCTGTCTGCTTTACTCTATTTCTGCATTCTTCAGAACTCTGTGAACACTTTGAAAGTGATTCACTTTCTGAGTGTTGTTTCCTTTGTTTTTTGAGAAAAGGTTCATTTGCAGGCACGGCTGATGACAAAAAAACCCAGACAGTTATAATTGAAGATATTGTGAAAGATTAAGAACATTTTATATACTTAGCAAATGAATTTACTTTATAAAAACCTAGCAGTGGTTACCTCATTCATCGTCGTCGTCATCATCATAATATGTGTGTGTGTTCATGCATTTGTGGTTGAACATTAATCATATGTATACATTTCAATGTTTGTCTTTTAAGTTTTATCATCTATAGCTAGTCGTTTGAAAGGTTAAGAGGAGCAATTTATTTTAATTAATGTTTGTTCCTTTATCTTATAAATAATACATTTGATAGTAATATTTAAGAAAAGCAAACCACAATGAAACATTTCATCTTGTAACAATGCCAAAATCGTATATTGCTATACATTGTCACAGACAGAAAACCGAATACTGAAATAAAATCTAACTTGATATGTTCATGTATTATAAAAGAAATGAAATAAACAACAAAATAAGATTAAGAAATGGGCAAGATAAATATAAAGACATAAATTAACAGCAATATTATGAATAAATAAAATGTTCAATATTCACTGAGCATTAAAATATCAAATATCAATTTAATGTCTCTCATTATAAGCTAAGACATGCCCCATTTATATCTCCACACTCAAAGAAGAAATATAACACAATTCATCAATAAAAATTATTATAATTTCCTTTGTAATAAATTATAGACACGACCCACTTATGTCTCTACAATTAGGGAATACAACTCAAATAATATGCAAAAATCATTATCATTATTTCTCACCCCTTGTGATAGAAAAATACAAAATATACAATTATGTTAGCATTATATAAATGAAATCTGGGTAAGATTATTCCTTCATCTCTACCGTAGAGAAGCTACAAATATTTATATAAGGATTTCACGGTATTTACAGAGACCTATTTACTGAACCATTACACTTACGTTTTACTGCTCTGGACAAATATTCAGCCTCAATACTGGCAGTACCTTTGATGATTTCCACAGTATATCCTTACTGTAGTAATAGTTATGACCACCTGGTCAATTGTTCATTTGCCTTAGTCAAGTGAGCAAAGTAGGTGAAAGGATGATGATATATCTGAATAACAAACTGCTTACCATAGGCTTGGAATTTCTAGACTGCCTTGACAATTCTGAGATATTCTTTCTCCGAAGTCAAATAATTATGTTGAGCTGCATTTAATGCACAACTAGAATAAACTACTGGATATAGAAGATCACCATGTTTCTGCATCAGTACATCACCTAGACTTGCATTGCTAGCATCTCTTCCTAGCATACATTTTAATTGAAATCAGGCAAATGGAGGACAGAAACTCATGACAGGCAGTCTTTCAAACTAGCAAAGCTCGCTTTACACTCTTCTCTCCAAATCACTATCTCAGGTTTGCCATTCCTTGTCCAATCAATGAGTTAGGCAATGACGCTGAAATTTGGAATGAATTTCTATACTAACCAGTCAACCCTTAAAAGGATTTTACATTTGCATTTGAGATAGGTCTCTCCATATCGTTGAATGTTCTCACTTTTGATGCCTCTAATCAAAGGAGACCTTGTCCAACTGTGTGTCTCATATATTCAAGTTTGAAATGTCCAAAGAAACATTTGGATGGTTGAACAATAAGATTAAATTCCTTCAAACGCTGGAATAACTTCCATAACATCCATATTTGTTCTTTCAGGGTCTTAGTAGTCATCAATATGTCGTCCATGAAGTTAGAGACAGATTCCTCTCACATCGATTCGATGAACTATCTCATCATCTTAGTGAGAACAGTTTGTGTTTTGAGAATGAGGAATGACATTACCCACCATTGATATTGGCAATCAAGTGTACTGAATGCTATTTTCAGCCTGTCTGCATCACTGCCTGGAATTTGCCAAAAAACGTTTGTCAAATCTTTTAGTTTAGAAAAATAGTTTGCTCCATTGTGCTGAACGAAAAGGTTTTTGTGCTGATTCAGGCATCGATTTAGCTGAAAAAGCAATCAACTTGTTCAGATTCTGTAATCCACACAAAATCGGTGCTTGCCATTCTTCATTTTAAATAAGACTATATGAGAACTAAACAGGTACTCCACCTTCTCAATCATACAAGCTAACAAAGAGTCAACTTCCTGTTTTACAGCATTCCATTTAGCATAAGGTAAAATGGTTTCATGCTGATCAGATTATGATCCTGTACTGCAACCATAAATTCGCACAGATTCGCACATAAATTATGGGTTTATTGGTAAGAATGCTGCACATTTCTTTTATCATACTTTATAATTGTTGAACTTTAGAGTCTTAGAATTATGGATTTAAAATAACACCATCAACACTTTTAACATCTGTTAGACCTGGGTGTGGTATGGATTCGTGTACAGAGGTAGCATCATCCTTTATTACAATAGTAGCAATGATGTTACCTCGTCGTGCTTTATACACTTTCATCAGATTAGCATGAAATATTTTCACTTTTGATTAGATATGAATTCAGAAATTGTACCCACTCAATTTCTCAACAACTTTATAGGGTCCTTGCATGACTCATCTAATTTATTTTAGTGCAAAGGTAACAGCAACAACACCCATGTATCGACTTCAATGTTAGACACTTTTGATCTATATTTTGGGCAGGCATGCCTGACTAGCTTTACTTTTGAGTACATTCTTGACTTCTATTCGACATGATGTATCAATATGATTCGCAAGTTTATACATGTGCAATCCTGAGAGCTTCGCCTTCTCTCTACATTTCTCTAGAGAATTGTCCGTCAATAGTGCTGCTCTGAGAATGGACCTTTTCACATTCAGTTTCAGCCACAGTCTGACAGACAGGAACAGCCATATGATCTGTCATGACTAAGTCCAGTGTGACTTCCTGGTGATACAACTCACCAATGACATTTTCAGCTAAAGTCATTGTCACATCATTTTCATACTTGCTACTGACTATTTCTGGTTCATCATGTATACCTTCACACACACACACACACACACACACACACACACACACACACACACACGTTTCAGCATCCTGCACTGCAGCTTGCCTACATGTGAGTACACACATACATTTTCAAGCAAATCTGGGGTGTCCTATTAATTGAGAACATATTTACATATCTTGATAGCACGCTGAACACAATTCACTACAGCCTGAATGTGTCCATATACCTATTTGCTATCTATGTCTACCATCACAATGGGTACTTTGTTCTTTACACCATTAGCTAGAGTGATTGTTTGAAAATGTCTAGTGTAATCACTTTCCATCACTAGCCTAGGGTGTACTACTAACCTTATTCTGCATCTAGTGTCACAGAGGACTGGAATACAATGTCCATTTATGTTTAAAACGTCTTGTGCCACCTTATTATATTACATTTATGTTACCTGGGCAATAACGTTTGATATGGCCTGGCTTGCCACAGCTAAAGCCTACTACTTGTTAATAATTAACACATTTGCCTTTACTATTAGGTAAGGTGTAGATACTCTATCGTTTGTGTGTTTAAATGAAGGAGTCAAAGAAATGAGTCCTGCATTTGGTTTGTGGTCAAACCTATCATTCTGTCACTTTTTATATCATTTGTTCATTAACGGTTTTGTGGGGTTCAGAGTTATACATAGCTATCAGATCAGTATTCCTGTATATCTCATACCTTCTAGCTGCTTTAAACAAATGTGTCAAACTATATGGTCCTTTGTCCTTAATGTAAGCCAAAAGTGCTGGTGGACATGATGACTGTAACCTGTCAATCATGAAGTGATCACTAACATCTTTTCCATTGTTAATCTCTACTTCATCTAGTTCTAACCATCTGTTTAAGATGTGCTGTAGCTTACTAGTTGCCTGTAAATATGTTTCAGTCTGATCTCTCTTAAATGGCTGAAACTTATGTCTCACTCGTCACTCTGAAGTAACCTAACAGTTCAGCCTTATATGTGTCATATGTTGCATGTTCCTCTAGTAGTCTATCAAAAACCAAACTGACCTGTACTTTCATTCCTACCACTAAATAATTAAGCCATAGTTTTTCTGGTAGGCCTAATCTCATGGCGCATGCCGGAAGCTTAACACATGATCTTTCATAATTTGCACTCTCTTCCTGAACCTTAGCCACATTCTCTCCTATTTTTAACTGGTTTATGTTAAGCACTCTGTGTCTCTTTTCTTTTGCATCTATCTTGGCGAATGCCAGTTCTTGTTCAATCTTATTTTATAACTTCCCTCTCTTTTTATCTATAGTTCCTCTTTTTGACATCCCTTTTCATCTCTAGATCTTTGTCACATTCTTTTTTTCATTTCTAATATTTCTCTTTCAGATTGGTTTACATTTCTATTTATACCTGTAACTTTTCTTTCTTATTCGCATAGCTTATAGCATGTTCTATGGCTTCATATTTCAAAATACCAAAAATCACTAGCTTCTACTTTTGTTGCCTGTATCCACATCAATCTATGTCACCCTAGAATCTTCCATTTTTCAAAAATTGCAAAATCTCTGTGACACTAATGCCACTTAGTTAATTGATATGATTATAATTAATTTATTAATCATCCAAAATTAATTACAAGTGATAAGAATCTTAATATTATTTTTATTAATGATCCTCCAGAAGACACCACTCATCTCTCTCACTTAGTGGATATATGAGTACTGCAAATATTTCCTCTCTTCCACAACAATAAAGATAAATATTTACTGTCACTCAATATTCCGTAGGTGGAAAATTTCTTACTAAAAGCAAAGACGAATCTTTAATCTACACATAGTGAGCCACAATCCTCCTACGTTCTTCTCCAACATAAGGTCATCAATACATGTAAGGCCAATAAATTTAACAATAAATTGATTCACTCAACAATCGTATACACACATGACAAATACAATGAAATATATCAATTATTTCATGAAACCAAAATCAATTAATTTCTGTAATTCACAGCCTTATGCTTCAAATACAATTAAAAATAATGGCAATACAAATCACATAATAGTTTTATCAGAGAACAGAAATGTAGTTAATAGAGATAAGCAATAATATCTTTGTTTTACATAACCTTGATAACTTGTTGTCTTAATAATCTTTCCATGTGATTTTGCAACAAAGGCACAAGTTATTGTCAGCTTTATTACATCAGCTCCTTGAGCTTCATTGAAACACACTGTTCCGCTATTTAGAGTTAACCTTGGCACTTATTTTCGCCATGTCAACTCCTTCAAACAGAACAATAAATGTAGTGATGTCCAGCAACGTCTCTACACCAGACATTGCTCAGTTAGCCAGCATATCTTCTTGCCACACATCAGTAGAGTGTAATGTGTTCTTACACTTACACACCACTTCCCACTTTTACAATGGTCAGTTGTAGTAACAATTTCCAGTAACCTAATTCTACCAGAAATTCAAAGAAGTACTTTGCCTTCATTATTAACAGAGTATATTGTACCTTTACACTTACACATTGGAATAGACACTTCTCAAATATACCATGGTTGTAATGGTCTAAAAATCAATAAACTGGAAGCCAGGATGAAAATCCTGAAAATTCTGGAAAGGCTCTTCCCTGTAAAATATAATCAGGGAACAAACTCTTAGTTTTCTAATTTATCATCTCTAATTCCATTCTTTCTTTCATTCAGATCTCAGCTTACAGTTTCCTGCAACAACATTTATTAGCCCAATACACGCACATAGCATAATAAATAAAACATAATAACTTATGAACGTGTTCACTAGAAACAATACCATGTGTTTAACATATTACTTTGATGGCCTTGCCACTTAATTCATAAAAATATTATTATTATTAATTAATTTTTCATAACTATTTACAATTGAAGAGAATATTAATTTTATTTTATTAATGATTCTCCAACACCACTCGTCTCTCACTTGGCGGATATTTTGTGCGTTGTAAACGTTTTCACAAGTCCACAAAAAACAACATTTACAGTCACATAAGATTTCTGCAGGTGGAAAACTGCTTACTAAAGGAGAAGACAAATCCTATTTAATCTATTATTAGCGAGCCCCCCTCCACCCACTTTCTTCTCCAACATAAGAGTATCAAGTTCAATATGCATAAGGTCATAACAATAAATTTATTAAAAGAAAATTAAATATACATATGACAATTACAATGAAATAGATAATTTGACATCAATATCCCATGAACCCATTTTCAGATAATTATAATTTACTCAATCCCTTACTTCACTTAAATAATAATAAAATATAGTCACAGTTCAATGATAGTCAATACAAATTGCAGGTTAGTCCAACATGTGTCCCACTTCACACATATGGAAACACTGACATGCTATTTTTCTCTTGAACTAACTTGAGCGCCCACTTTGCCATGTCTGTTCCTTCAAGCAGAATACAATTCAGTAATTCTGGTAACTTCACTGTACTAGAATTTTCCTGATTTTTGCCCACGAAAAAGAAAAGAAAATGTATAGTATACTACCTTACACTTACACTCACTGCAACAGACATTTCCCGCACCTTTCCGGTCGTTCAGTATTATATTCAATGAACGTATAGGTTCAAAAACGTGAAAATCAACTGGAAAGGCTATAAAGATAATGGCCACCTTTCAAAACCGGACTTTCTTCGTGCCACTTCAAATTCAAAGTGAGCAGAGAATAGAATTTCTAAAGGAAGTAAACTTTTTCATCTCAGCCGATTGGCTGGTCGCATTCTAAAAAATCATAACCAGTACATAATAAAAACTACTCACTAGTTTGCATTACTTCAGTAAATCTAGAATCTTCTTGCCTATCTATTTACTCACTTTCAAAAACTCCTTTCATAAGGAATGCCCAAGTTTGGGTTAATCTGACAATTTAACAATTTATATAACAATTAAATTTAAAATTAAGGAGAGGGAAATTTACTTTGCCATACAAGCATCATAATTCACAATTGTTGAAGTAATAGTCTATTCACATAATTCATCTCTACATAGAATGCAAGTATAATATATCAAAAGCAAAATGCACGATATAAGTCACCGTTAAGCTAACAGCCGCCTTTCATGACCGGACTCTACCACGCCAAATTCAAAGTGATAAGAGAATACAATTCCTTTCAACAGGTGAAGTTTGATTTAAGCCCATTGACTGGTCTCATTCTTTATAAATCTTAACCATTGGTTAAATAAAACTACTTACGCACAGTTTAGATTACGTCAGCAGGTTTTAGCACAGTCTTGGTTTGAATTGTTATTTTAACTCTGTTACTTACAAAACACACTGTACCTGAAGGTCTTATCACTCTGACATTAAATAAGTAGTATAATATTTAATTATGAAAATAGGGATAAACAACTATATCTATCTATCTATCTATCTATCTATCTATCTATCTATCTATCTATCTATCTATCTATCTATCTATCTATCTATCTATCTATCTATCCATCCTCCATCAATCCATCCATCAATCCATCCATCAATCCATCCATCAATCCATCCATCAATCGACCCATCAATCGATCTATCTATCTATCTGTCTATCTATCTATCTATCCATCCATCCATCCATCTATCTATCTATCTATCTGTATGTCTGTCTCTCTGTCTGTCTATCTGTCTGTCTGTCTCTCTCTCTATATATATATATGTATGTCTACCTATCTCTCCTTTCATCCATCTGCCTGTCTGTGTTTTTGTGTGTACATGGGATACATGTTTTGATTGTATGTATATGTATATATATGAAAACACGCGGGCGCACATACAAACTATAAACATACATATAGAGATATATGCAATGTGTGTTTGTCTTTATACGTGCGCATGTGTGTGTTACTAAATGTAATAGAAGGTAGAACCATACCTTTATCATCCGCAGAAAAATATATGTCCAAATCACTGCATATCACTATTTCCTACATTTCCTTAGTTTATGTACGACGTGCGAAATGAGTTCACGTCCGATCAGTCTTCAATTGAAAGACTTGTAAATGTCTATTTATAAAATCTTCACATGATCATTAATGCGTGTCTGTGCCAATACGCTAAATTAGCACCATAAAACATAATGCTTTACTACTCTTGATATTTACAACTTAGTCAGATATAACTCAAAATATCATGATGCCTAAAACTTTGTAAATGTGCTCCTCTCAGTAAAATGACTGAATTTAACAGTCAAATACTAAATATGCTTGTATGTGTTAAACGACGCTATTTTTGTTTGGGGGGTGGGGGTGGAGGGGAATAAAGATAAGACAACCATAAATTGTACACTGCTCGTATTTGTACCTGTAATGTTTGTAGTGTTCGCTCAGCGCGAAATTGTATGACAAGCTGAATCATGCATAGAAAATGTATTTTATTAAAGTACCGAACTGAATACCCTTCTGCACAATACCATTGTTGACATTTTTGCAGTGAACTGAAAAGGAAATGTGACAGTACATGAGAAGTAGCTCATACTTTAGTGGCTCATTGTGGTATGAATGCGTGTCCAAGTGTGCTTATCAGAATTACAAAAACATACTAAATTGTTTCTGGTACATTACAGCACATACCAAATAATTCATTCTTTGTTAAAACTTGTATAATCGATTCAGTTTCGTTTAAAATTAAAATAGGAAACCTTTGAATGATAGTTTCAAAAGAGGTTATACACTTTATTTTCGCTTTGGTACTATCATTTATAATTATAAATTAATTATTTATATATATCATTTATAAATTATAAATTAATCATTTATATATATATATAAATTATGGACCTTAATACAAACATATATTCAAAGAGTGAGAGTATGTAGTGGAGATTTTAATTACCGTATTCTTTTATCCTTCACTCAGTAGAAGCTAATAAACTATCAATGCAAAAATGAGGCTACTAAACCGCGTCATTGTTTACAATTGTTATTAAATCCTGCTAATTTGTCATTGAACACAAAATGTTAGAATGTAAATGTAATTCTATATTTGGTCTTATTACAATATGGAAGTATTAGCTTTTTCAAACATATAATTCACTCGATCATAGTAGTCAGTTTGTATTTCCAATTTTATTTTGACTTGAATCTTGAGTACGGTTAATCAAGGCATACGTCTTAGAATTATTGTTATTTGATAATATTAGCGTAAATCTAGTTTAGGAAAAATACATTTCATTGTAGCAATCAGCAGTAGTAAAAGTAGGAGCATTATTTAGCAGTATTGATAATGTTCTAATAACCCGTACACGTTCACATTCAACATGCTGTTATTTTATAGACTGCGCTCAACTCATAAAGTGAGCCATGTATTTTATTTCTGGCATTCAAGTGTGCAGGTCTAAACGCAGGTCACACTTGCTTGCTCTTATGTCTGGCTTTGCAATTTTTTAATTTCAATCAGCAATTACTTCCTGGTTTGTGCAGCTAGGCGCTGTCTTTTTTCTTTTCGTTTTCTTGCGTTGCTAACCATTAAGCGAGTAATCTATTTTGTCAGGGTCAATTCAGTACCATTTACTTAGTCTTTCAATAGGGTTTAATTACGTCTAGGAACATTTCCCTTACGTAAAGAAATAAGAAATTTGCTATACTGGGCGCACATGTGAGGGCACGTCCATTGTGTATGCGTGCGATATTAGATAGAATGAGACAGAAAAGGGAGAGAGACCATAAGTACAATAGTATCGTTATTTTGAAGTGGAATCACTAGCTGCGTGAAGTGCTAAATAAATTATTTAATTATATGAATATCTCACACAAACGTACAATATTGCAATATACACATAAAATAATATAAATGTATGCATGTTTGTTTATTTGTGTGTGTGAAACCGTGGATTCGAATATACAGCCGGTATAGCTGCACTACCTTCATTTATTAATTATATTTACAATATGATCAAAATGGTGCTATTATGTATGGATTTCAGTTGATCGTGGTTAAATACAGTTCATCGGTATGATATACACATTGGGTCTGTAAACAGAAACACAAGAATAATTAAGCTGTTGACTATTGAGATAGTAAAGAAAACATTCCAAACGCCGATTTTAAATGCTATATTAACGTAGAGAATAATTTATCAGTTCATTGCATATGTTTATACAGTACATGTCGCGGTGAACTTCATTCGGTGGTGAGCCTTGTAAAGCATGTCTCTGCAGGTCGCCACTTGATTGCTTTATGTGAGATTGTCCTTGCGTTTAGGCGACCCTTACGGGGTGTACGTGGAATGTGTGATTATATTAACCTTAATAAATGAATAAATATATGCATCATACATGTATGCAAAAAAGTACTACAGTTCTGGTGACATTTTGGTAGCTCTAGTACTTTAGCACTTAATGTCGACGATAGGATTCTCAAGTAAGCGAGAGGGAAAACACAATAGATAATAAGCACTGAATGTGAACCATCGGAATAAAGATTAAAACGATTAAATTACTCTACTAATCCCACCAATCTACTCCGAAATGTTATTTACACAACACACACACACGCACGCACGCACGCACACACACACACAGAGGCACGCACGCACGAACTTAAGTATATATATATATATATGAGAGAGAGATTGAGAGACACGTATACATATATAAATGCATATATTTAGCTCCAATAGACCTCCCTGTCGATTAGATTATACTAATAAACCCATAACAAGTCTATTTTTATACAATTATGACTCGATATGCTGTTCTGCTAAGAACACTTTTAATGTAGCTTAATATTTCAACCAAAACATGTGGGCCTATACTTTTACATGCTGACACTTTGTCATGCATGTATTTTCAAAGGCACAAGCTCGCCATTACATTTAATGCATGCTATATTAAGGTGGGGCGAATGCCGCTAACAGGCAAACAATTTTCTTACGAATAAGTGAAAGCACAAATAACGCCAAATAGTCGTCCTAGAAATATTATGTTTCAAAGAAAACGTTTTAATCGTATTGCGAATCATATATTTGTAAACATGTAAATATGCAGTTGGAACTATTGGTATGCATTAAAATGCTGAAAATCCTAGCTCTTACGTCGGCCACTTCTCTAATTTTACAGCCTAGAAACCTAATAATAATCCGCATTCTATAATTATTATATGATTATATTTATAGCATTCACTTCTGAAAGCTAGATACAAACACATAACCTCTAAAAAGTAAATATATTACCCCCCAATTTAAAAAGCTGTTAAATTATTAATTGTTAATAACAATTTTTATTTATCACATCATATAAAATACATCATCCTAATCTTATTTTATATATTCCTTTCACTCTGTGAATCATTACTATATTTTACTTAAATAAACTATTTTTGTAGATCTCCTTTAACGTGTAGTTCACTGCACATAATTTTAGTAAAGTGTGATGGACACGCCACTTAGTTAATGAAACGGATTATTTTTATTAATTAATCCTTTATAACTAATTTCAAGTTATGAGAAACTTAATTATTTTTATTAATGATCCTCCAGCAGAGGCCACTCGTCTCCATCACTAGGTGGATATTTTGGCATTGTAAATGTTTCCTCTATTCCTCAGCAAAAACATTTGCAGTCACAAAATGTTTCCGTGAGTGGAAAACATCTTACTAAAGGAGAAGACAAATTTGACTTTAATCTATATTTAGCGAGTCCCTCCCCATCTCCCCCTTTTCTTCTCCAACAAAAGATTATCAATATTAATATGCATAAGAAGGTCAATAAATTTAAAATTGCTCTATTAATAAATACTAAGTTTGGCATAAGCCTCTGAAATGTTAACATGTCCAAAATCAAAAATAGCGAAAACATCATAATAAAACCTAACCTTTCATACCATACAAAGATACTTTTATCTTATTCTGCCAAGGGTTTTGATCTGCATATACCACCCACTAGTGAAGGATTCTGATTTCCAGTTTCTCGCCCAAAGAGACGATTTCAGAAATTAATGCTGGCAAAATTTACTATCCCCCTTTTATCACCCTTAAATTCATACCTGCATCTTCTAGACAAGCTTTTGATCTGGCCAGTTACTTATCGCTAGTACGATTATGGCTTTCTAATAGTTTCTAAATGCACGCACCGACCTGGTTAACAATGCTTCCCATTGTATACCCCAAAACACACATACACTGCAAATTGATCTCTCACTACGCTTATCAGCCATTGATCACGCACATTTAAACAACAAACACTTGATCACCTATCTGATGCAAACATCAAACACTGGTCAGTAACTGTAAAACCATGCACGACTAATTCGTTCAGAACCTCACTTCTAAGCCAACATAATGCAATACATACACGTCATTCAAATTACAATAACGTTCAATTTAAATGCAACAATGAAAATTTATATAAAATATATGGGAAAATTCCCCGTCATACAACTTAACATCATATTGTATTCAAATACATTTAGATGACTGAATGATTTATTTAATCATGTTTATTATCAGGCTATATCATTGTCAGTTATGCTGGATATTTTCAGAGAAAGTCCTTATGACCATCTTCCTCTAATGCAGGATTGCTGACTTCAGACTACTTCAAATTATTTATTATTTATTGTTAATAAGTGACACGTGCACACTTTCGCCTGATCAGTTATTTCATAAAATATTGTCAGGTTGCAAAAAGAAATGGTGACAGTTTATTAAATGAAATAAAGAAAATAGTTTTTGTGTTAAATTGGATATTTTCATTTCTTTAAAATTGTTCAATTGAACTAACATTATTTTTTAAAATGTAAATTATTTTCTTTACCAAAATAATATACCAGGTACCTGATGAATTTGCCAACAATCATTTTGTCATTTACCATCATAATTTAAAGGATTATATCAGTCTTCCCCACCCCCTTTCCAGCGGGACTGAGTGATTCGCCCACTAAGTTGTATATAAAACATTTAAGTTTAATGTTTTATATACAACTTAGTGGGCGAATCACTCAGTCCCGCTAGAAAGGGGGTGGAGAAGACTGATATAATCCTTTAAATTATGCCGGTAAATGACAAAATGATTGTCATTTGCAGAGACATGTCAATCTAAGAATTGTTATCATATCTTTACTGTCTTATTACTATCCATTTCTGTTTATGATTTTGTTTTATTTATTACCAAAACTATTTAGTGTACAAACCGTGGCTATTAAACGTCGCTAACAATTCATAGACACATTTTGTAAGTATTCACATGTTTGCAGAGTGAAAACCTAGGCCTACCACACTGAAACTGATATTTCTTTTAATTCGTGATAATAAATTCGCATCTGTTTTTAAGCGTAATTTCTGTCTAAGTTATTTTCTGAGATTAAAGTAATTCAGGTATGTGCTGGACAGTATGGGATGATCAGGTGAGATAAGGAAATACCCCAGTAATCCAAACTCCAAATTCTGTTCTCACACACGTAGAGTTCAGTGTTATAGTAGCATGTCTAAACTTAGGCCATGGTGAGTATACATGATTTACATCACGAACACTGCAGTGCAATAAACAAACCTCAAAATCGTGCATGTAAAGAAGACTCAACTGAAATAGACAAAACTTTACTCATTCCTGCTCCAACGATTACAGGAAGCGAAAATAAGAAAACAATTTTATTTATTATGTTGCTATTTGAAATTCTATTTACAATTCAAATGTATTAAGACAAAAACTGGAGATGCGTTAACAAAATGTGTACACACCGTGACACTATTATTAATTCATTAACGTTAGGCCATATCGCGTCATTTAAGTTATTCATTCACCATTTCAAATCTTTAGTGCCTAAATTAAATGTAATTAAAGATATTATAGACATATTAAGAACAAGATTACACCTAGAATACACGGGCATTGTCCTTAGCATGGAGCATTTAAAGTGATCGGTTTTAATGACGAGAAATAACGTATTGAATGACTAAAAAGAAAACTTTGTCCGTAGAATAAAACAGCACATATAAGCTATGATTCATAATTCACGCATTTGTGTTTTGCTATAATTTTTTTTATAGCGATAGTATTATATACTTCGATAGAAAACACTAAGAACAGAACATCTTAAGAGAAATACGTTCATAAAACAAATCATACATGTAAGCCGCAGTGTCTTATTATTGCAGAGTAAATTACGTTATATAAATGAACATATCTGGTAATTTAAAAATAAACAAATTTGCGGGACGTTTTAGGGGATACAAAATTAAAGCTTTATATAATTTGTTTTGTAAAGTTCGTGTCTGGGGCTATTTTTGTGACTTATATTTCTTTAATTTCATCCTGTTTGCTTTCTTAACACAACGACACCATTTTAGGGATATTTGTTGTAATTCGGTCAATTTCTTCTTATCCTTGTCGTCATTGTCTCTTGAAATGATCCATAGGATTTGTTCCTTGAAAACTTCGTGCGAAATAAAATACGAAACCTGTAATAGAGAAAATGCAAACATAAGAGCTTACTAATGCAAAAAATACAAAAATATTCATCAAACAAGATATAAACACGAGCATACCCACATCAATCCTATGCATATTTTCTAATTATCTGTCTATCTGTTCTTTTAGATGGAATATATATTGTTAGAAAACAATAACACACACACATATGTATATTAATTTGCACCATAATATTTATTTTTTGCAAAAGGAAGATTTAAAGAATACTAGTGTATTTTATTAGAGTGTTCCAGTTTTAAAAGAACTATGTTGTAAATATTGATTATTGTAATTTAAGAGAATAGAAAAACAACTTTAGGTTACCTCATCTGCTTTTTTGTGCGTTGCAGTGTTTGGTTTTGCTTTGGAATAAAACAGCACTGAGTCCAGTGGGTTTTTGTCCTTCTTACCAAAATCAAACGTTGCGGTCTAGAATTATACACGGTTATAATACAAGGTAAAACGTATTTATATTAACATTTAAAACATCACATATTATTAAAGGAAAAGTAATAATAGGATGAATATACAAGCAGTTAATATAAATCTTCACGTGTCTGCTTAATTTCAGTGTGAATGATATTTTTAATTGTATTTTCGACATTATAAATTATATCATATCACATTAATTTTATCAAAAGTAAGTATTACTTTGTCATATGATGGGAAATCCTCCCACACATTTTTTCATATAGATTTAATTTCTGATCTACATATTTTAAAATGAAATGTTATTTGTATAATTTGAAAATGTCGTGATAAAGTTTATTTATGAAGTGAAAGTCAAGAATGGACAGGAATGGAGGGGGTAGGGTGAGCTGTTTTGAATGAGTGAGTGAGTGAATTAAATATTGAACTTAAATATATGCCTTTTAATAAAACTAAATATTAAACTTACGTGAAATCTAAGCTTTTTAGCTAATGAACCCAGTTTCTGATCTTTCAGTTTTGCCTTTAGTTTATCCACCTGTAAAGAAACAATGTTTGAATTCATGGTCAAGTAAACTATAGCTGTTGCAAATTATTTTCTTCACCAGTTATTAAATAAATAGCCATAGGACATTACATAATTAAGGTTTAATTAGTGGAATCATTTTGTGCAGAGAGAGAGCAAGTTATTACAATTTATTTCAAAACCTGAAGCAATTCGGTAGTGGAATGAAGAAGGCTGATTTCGAAAATTGCAAATAAATGTGTATTTATAACTTGGAACAGATAGCATTTCACGCAGCTTTTGAACTCTTATGCACATATCAAAGTATGCAAAATGTACTCCTTGCAACACAACTTCAATCCTTACTCTCTCTCTACTCTCTCTCTCTCTCTCTTTTAGTAACACATTTATCCAGGGTATGAATGACGTTACCCACGTGAGGTCGCTAAGTGATATACTTCCTTCTCGATCTAGTCACAAGTCGCATTGAAAGGTCGAGGTCTTGACAGGACAGGCGTTATAAGGAGTACATACACAGCCAGTGACATGCAGTAACCTAGGTGAATAGTCCTGTCGACAATGTCGCGTGCTATAAACCGTGGCATGTGCTAAGCAGGTGTATTTTGTATGTGGGGAGTAAAGACCGATAGCAATCATGTATCCAGGCAATAAAAATATATAGTGGGATTAAGCAATCATGCCATTAAAAAGCTACAGCTAAAGATATAATTTTGTATATGAATAATATGAGTCAACTTTGTTAAATCCCATTTTCAATATAATTTAAACTCAGTTCAATTGCTCTGAAGTACTTTTCAGTAATGTAAACCTACATATGTCAAATTGAAATACAGGAGGGTTGAAAATTGTTGTACTTTTCCGGTTCACAACTAATGACATTGGCTGTCAAATTATATTCAGATAGATAGATAGATAAGTAGATAGATAGATGCATAGATAGATAGATAGATAGATAGATAGATAGATAGATAGATAGATAGATAGATAGATAGATAGATAGATAGATAGATAGATAGATAGATAGACGCACGGTCGGAAGGACAGACTGAGGAAAAGAGAGAGATGAAAAGACAGGAGAGAGAGAGAGAGAGAGAGAGAGAGAGAGAGAGAGAGAGAGAGAGAGAGAGAGAGAATTATCTAATCCTTTTCAAGTTTGTCTCAGTCGGCTTCCTCAATGCTTTAATATTTATGGTCTCATTCCAATATTTGTCTACTGCTTGATTGCTGTATTTAACCTACTTTCAGTTACCTTGTTAAGTGCCACCTCCATGATACATAATTTCCTTAAATTCTGAAATCATTAATTATTTTAGTCATATGTTTCCATAACCTAATTAATTTAGAAGGTAATGTAATAAGAAATTTAATAGAAATAATTTTGCTTCCTTAATAAATAGTATATAGAAAATTAAGTAGTTAGCCCATACTGTAATATTTTACTAACACACGTAACAAAATTTTGGATACCAGTCATCTTTTTAAACATCAATTGACGACTTTTCTTTCCTGATAACCACTCATAAATACTCAAACACAATAAGTAAAATTAAATTAAAATTAAATAATAATAAATTAATTTTCTGTTTCTAGGATAATATAATGCAATGCTGATTTAAAATAATTTGATAGTACACAATTTCGAATGAAAGCTTACTGCGGCATTGAACTGATGGTTCAATTGTTAGATTTATAATAGCGGGATGTTTTTAAGTATTGCATTGTCATTGTTACTGCACTTCTCCCAGTAGTGCACTCCCTTAGTTTCTGACTCCATCATCGCTGAACACTCTCTCTTTCGAACGTCGGTCGTCCCGGGTAAACTACAGACATATCAGTGGCTACAAGTACCCACTTCACGTGATACTTCTAGCTATACACGTCGGCTATAGTATCACTACATCACCAACAGTTCTAGGTACACTATAATAATGTACAAACGGAACCTTAGACTCAATCAGTAATGTAAGGTCAACCTGTTCACTCTTCACTCGCGGGCTTTCAATCGGGCTATATGTCAGTATTACGGATTTCCCTTTGAGCCCCAAAGTCAGACTGCTTCTACTATGGAATCCCCTCAAGAGTGTGTTTGTGTTTCTATGTGTGCGCGTGTGTGCTTGTTTCTGTGTGTACGAGTGACGCGATTCAATTGAATGTAAAATAACTATCACTTTGATATATGTTGGCGGAAACACATTCCCGTATTCGTTGCTTATTTGTTTTGAAGGGAAAGTTTCTACTTCAATAGGTGACGATATGTTATAGCTCCAACTTTCTTTTAGTGTACTGTGTAAATCACTTGTGTGGAGCTAAAATCATGTTAACCGGGAAGTAAAATTCATGAAATCAATATACATGAGTAGATATATATTTATACATATGCGGGCACGACTAGATTACTGATCTTAGCTGCATGTTCAGAAGCAGTTTAAAGAGAAGGCATATTCTTAACTCTTTTAAGCGATATAGTTGTACTTGATAATTGTGCAATATGCATGTGATTCAGAAGAACACTCATCAGTCTTAAATTAATATTGCTGCTTTCAGGTATGTTGTGTATGACTGTCTACGTTACAGGTGTAAATATTGGACCTCAACCTTGATTTGTATTAAATAGTTTTTATAAGGTAGTATGTGCAAATGTACAGTAAATCGTTCATTTTAAAATTAATTATATGGTGTTAATACATACTGATAGGTAGATAGATATATAGATAAATAGACAGACAGACAGACAGACAGATAGATAGATAGATAGATAGATAGATAGATAGATAGATAGATAGATAGATAGATAGATAGATAAATAGATAGAAAGAGAGAGAAAAACAAAGAGAGAGAGAAACTGTGAAGTCAACGCCAACTAGTTAATGACTGTGATTATTATTAATTAATTAATCATTCATAACTAATTACAAGTGATGATAATCTTACTTTATGTTATTAGTTATTAATAATTCCCCAGCAGACACCACTCGCCTCTCTCTCTCTCTCTCTCTCTCTCTCTCTCTCTCTCTCTCTCTCTCTCTCTCTCTCTCTCTCTCGGCGCAGTAAAGGTTTTTCTATCATCCACATCATTAAAGACAAACATTTACGGTAACACAATATTCCGTAGGTGGAAAACATCTTACTAAAGAGGAAGACAAATCCGTCTTTAATTCATATTTAGCGAGCCACCATTAACCCATTTTCCTCTCCAACATAAGGTTATCAGTATGTTTATGAAGGTAAATAAATTTAACGATACATTTATTAAATTAACAATCAAATATGCATATACAAATACAATGAATAAAGATTACTTGATATCAATATTTCCACAAAACCACGTTCAAATAATTTCTATATTTCTCAGTCTTATTACTAAAGCACAATTCAACAAAAATATCAATACAAATAATAGGATAGTTCTTATCATAGAACATGAATGAAGTTATTACAGATAAGTAATAATAGTTTTACATAACCTTGAATTAGTGCTGCTGCAATAGTCTTTCATGTGCTTTGCAACAGTGTCACAAGTTTATTGTCCACTGTCAACTCCACGTGTCTCTCTCCTCACATGTTGAAAACACTGGTTAGCTACTTATACTCTGGAGCTAACCTGGTTCATTCACCTACCAGTTTGCTGTAATAACAATTACAGCAATTCTAGTACTGAAGTACCAGATAGATACCAGAAATTTCATGATGTAGTAATCAAGCATACTATGCAACCATACATCAAAGGAGTGTAGTGTATTCCCCATACATACACACTGTTCCCTGCCTTTATCTTGTTCGGTCATTGTGACGGATTCTGACCAAATTCTGTGTCACGAACTCCTGACCCATATCCGAGAAATTCGAAATCATATTCGAATTGAATTCCTTTGTTAGAATCTTTCCCGCCGAGGAAACAACAGAGAGTTCAACCTGTGTTATGCAACTTTAGACGATAGTCGAGAAAGTTCGAATCAACAAGCATACCTTGTGATCTAGTCATGTGATGCATTCATGCACTTCAATAAATACTCTTGATGCGATAATATACTTCACTCACACACAGACCGGCTGGACACACACACCTTAGTCGCCGAATATTTTGCTGAGTCGTAAGGGAACACATGGAACCCGTGTCTTTTATGTAAAGTCTACTTAAGAAGGTAACACGTCTACTTCTTACAATATTATTGCATTTTACTATTTGTATTTTTGTATATGAATTTATGTATGTATTTGTGCGAATTATTATAATTCTCTTCCGAACACACGTGATTCGATAAGAATGACTAAAAGCCTAAAAGTTCATTGTATATAAATTAACTGTAACCTTTTTAACTTTAATTTGTATAAACTTTAATTCTCTTGTGCCGCAGAACATCTGTGCACATTGCGAATTTCTATGTAATTCAAATGACTTTCTTGCGTGTAATTTTATTGTTAAATTGTAAAGCACTCATGCTTAATTTGGATTATATTTTATTCTCCTTGTATGAATTCCATTTTTAATGAAGTAATGTTTGGAAATTCATATGTTCATGTAATGTTAAAAATAACACACATGTGAATTATATTGTATCTTTTATGAATATAAATATATTGTAAAAGACACGATAGTCGAAGATTTAAACTATGCGCATTGTTATCATCACGTGCTTCGGAATTTGCGAATGTAAACACAAATCGCTCATAGAAATTAAATACAATTTCAGAGCGGGTTCTTCTCTTCCTTCATAATCTATGTTTCTACGTATGATTGCACCTTCGTTCTACGTCGGGTGCGTGTTCCTTTGTTCAACCTTGGTCGGACGATGTTACAAGTACCGTGCCACCATAGTTGATGATGCTATGCCGAGATACTTCTGTGGTGTGACTAGTCGGGAGACGACGAGTTACAGGAACTACTGGTAATACGACGCAAGCATCGCTTGATATGTGGAAGGATCGAACTGACCTTAGACCACGTGTTTATCAAGACTACTGAGACAGATAAGTAACTGATCTGGACTCTGAAGTAGAAGAACGTGTCAAGCAAACAATTTCTCGTAACATTAACTTTCAAGGATTAAAATAAGCACATTGAACTTGCCTTAGTTTAGATCTGAAGCTGTGTCTTCGTAATTGATTGTTATTGTTAAATCTTGATTATTAAATTCTTTTATTGTTAATACTTCTTTCGTAGTGATTTTTATGCATATAGACCTAATCGTGGTTTGGAGGTGGGGATCGACTGAGCTAAATGTAACATTCTGAATGCATAAATATTTAAGAGAGTTTTTAACGGTTTCCAAGCCGGCTATTGTACACAAGTTTGTCTGTTCGTGAATCTGTTTGTCTGTACTACAAAGGTGCATTTTCATATGAGATGAAAGATAAATTTGAGCAACCAGTCTGTTTAGGGAAGAGGAGAGATTAATTTATCTAATTAAATTAAGGTTCTGTAAAATTCCTAAGCAGGGTCCCTAAATAAAAACTGGACATGTAACAGTCATAGCACTTTACAATCAGTAAATAAGGAGATTCAAATCATACACAAAAAGTAGAAAGGCTGCTTGCCCCTGTAAAAGTATAATCAGTCTAAACTTCATCTCAAATTATATTTATCAGCCTGATACACGCACACAGCATAAAAAATACAGCACATCAAAACAAGTGTTTAGCATACTTTATAGGAACATTTTACTTCAAACATTTGTAAAAATAAAAGTCTACACACACAGAATAAATTTCTACATAAAACATAAGTATAACACATCAATATCAAAGAAGCATGAAATATTTCAAAGTCCATTCTCACTAAAACAGTCAGCTAACTTACCATTAAGCTAATGGACACTGGACACCTTTCAAGACCAACTTCTTTACCACACCAAATTCAAGTGATCACACAATAGATTTCTCTAAAGCAGGTAAACTTTTTAATTTCAGCCAATTGGCTGGTCTCGGTTTCGTAAATCATAACCATTGGATAATAAAACTACTCATCCAGTAGAAAGAATTTGCATTACCTCAGCAATTTCTAACATATTCTCAATTCGGGATGTTTACTTCAACTCAGAAGCTTTAAAAAATACCGAGTTAAGGAGTGTCCAAGGTCTGGTTACTTTCACAATTTAACAATTTATATAATAATTATTTTTTTAAAATAGGGATACGCAAATTTACTCTGCCAAAGATAGATTGATAGATAGATAGATAGATAGATAGATAGATAGATAGATAGATAGATAGATAGATAGATAGATAGATAGATAGATAGATAGATAGATAGATAGATAGATAGATAGATAGATAGATAGATAGATAGATAGGTAGATAGACAGACAGACGGACGGACGGACGGACGGACGGCAATTTCTAACATATTCTCAATTCGGGATGTTTACTTCAACTCAGAAGCTTTAAAATATACCGAGTTAAGGAGTGTCCAAGATCTGGTTACTTTCACAATTTAACAATTTATATAATAATTATTTTTTTAAAATAGGGATACGCAAATTTACTATGCAATAGATAGATTGATAGATAGATAAATAGATAGATAGATAGATAGATAGATAGATAGATAGATAGATAGATAGATAGATAGATAGACAGACGGACGGACGGACGGATGGATGGATGGATGGATAGATGAATGGATGGATGGATAGATAGATAGATAGATAGATAGATAGATAGATAGATAGATAGATAGATAGATAGATAGATAGATACATAGATAGATAGATAGATTTTTATAAATATATCTTCAAGAGCTTTGAAATGAAACTTCTTACAAAAGAACGCCTAGAAATACATTCCGACAGAATTTAGTGCGAGACAATCACATCCATCTGATGGTGGATTTGATAGTAAGTGTACTACTATTACGATTAGTTTCAGGGTTCACGTAAGTAATCTGTTAATTGTGATACATTATTCAAATATAAAACAGGCACGCTTTACTTTTGTATTGTATTTGCCTCTACTCCATGAATATACTTTTGAATTGTGATATATTTAAATCATTAAGTTTTAATACTGTGCGACGTCAGATACGGTTGTTTATAACATTTACAACTAAATAATAATCAGAGTGTAATTATATTTTACGTAGAATTACTCATTTTCTGTTATTGAATTGTGTTTAATTGTATTAAGGAATTATTCAGACATCAATGTGTAATATTCTACGAGTTTCGTGTTTGCTTTAGTTTGTATATTGTTTGTTTCAATTTTAATTAAAAGTATATGTAACGTTTCATTTTTACCATTTCTATTCTTTAGTAGGAAGATTAAAATTATGAAATATTTTATATCAGTGAATGATTAATAACATCTTTCCAGAGCAGACCTGTTGGACAAATTCCGAAACTTCCAAACCTATGACAGCAGTTAATACATGCAACTAAACCAGACGTCAATAGCATGTATGTTTCTGTGTCTGTATTAATGTATATAGGCACACACATATATCTGTATACACGCACACACCGTACACATACACACACATAAACATACATTTTAATACTTTTAATCTATTCTTTGAATATCCACATGATATATTTTTATTTCATGACATTTTGCTTATGTACATGCTTGGATATATCCGTAATGGACATGCATTTATAAATAATATAAATTTAAGTTCCATAAAACGGAAAGAAACTTTGCATAAATCATTCATTTCGAATTAGACTGTCAAATAGAGAACACATGCTTCAACGAAATATAAAAATATTGAAATGTAATTCATTCAGCATTTGCTCACATTTATTTATTTGATCATATTATGTTATATATGCTAGGCCATTTTTCATGGCTTGCTGGCTTGCAAAACTACTTACTTAAGTCCTTCTAATAATAACTATTCAGAAGAATATACGAAGCAAGCGTGTAAGCATGCAATGCTTTTCAAAGAACTCACACTAAAATGAGACTTAAAGTAAATTTCAGTGTCTTCTAGAAAAAAATTAAAAGTGAAATATCTCTGCTGAAAACAAATTCTGAATAACAAAATTATAAATGTTTTAATATAATT
Organism: Sinotaia quadrata; assembly: GCA_028829895.1. NCBI lineage: Eukaryota > Metazoa > Mollusca > Gastropoda > Architaenioglossa > Viviparidae > Sinotaia > Sinotaia quadrata. The sequence goes on along the minus strand of CM054181.1, from coordinate 109,936,915 downwards.
TACTTGCCTATAAAGAAATATGTTCAAAGCTAATTATTTAAACCTTCAGTAACTTTGCCTTTCTTTCATAAGTCCATGTCCTGGCAGCTTGATGGCACGGTTTAGATTCTCAGTAAAATCATGTGGGGGGGGGGACCTAGGTTATTTAATTTGTATTATCTCTCTACGTTTACAGTTTTAATTGAGCGGCTGATATAATTTTGCATATTATATTCCACTGAAGAGCATACTTATCTAATCCAATTGTACTACACAGGATGTCATAAAGTGCATTTCTATTCCAATCAAAAATAATAATGGTGCCTTTCATTTAGATGCTTAACTGGTTGTACAAATTGGAAATTTTGTTAGAGTTGACATTTTCATGAATGCTTTTAGCAGGTTTAACATAAATAAATTGAAAATTGTGCGCATTTTGATACTACTATCTGCCACATTGGTTATGCGATATATTTCATCGAATTAATACTCATGTAGGAGAGAATTAATTCAAGAACAAGAATATATGTTATGTTTAGACTAGGCTGATAAATAACGTATTGAATGAGTTCCAAAATTTCAATTGGTTATGTAAGCAATCATGTGCTCCAAAAGTACGCATAATTTCTTTTCTAGACAGTAAATATGCAAAGTACCTTGAAAATAAAATCGAAAACTAAACAAAAGAAACACTTGAAATAAGAATGTGATGAGTGTATTACAATTTATTGCATATAAAGAAATGGAAATAAATGAATATTTAATAAATATTGAACTTCAGGTTAATATTTTCGTACATTATATGCCCGTGTCATATCTCATGTTATTCGTTTACCAACTACTGAAGTAAACACACATGAACTAGAACACATATAGTCATACACTTAGGCACTCTTTATGATGGTATTTTTGTAAGTATCAGACATGGAGTAGACAACTCGAGTTGAGAATATGCTAGAAAATCGCTGACACAATCCAAACAAGTTCCAAATGTAATCTTTCTGGCTAATAGTTTTGCGCTTGTTCATATCAATTTAATCCAATGGGGATGGACTAAAAGTTCTTTTGGTGTGGCAGTACTCTGTATCAGATTGAATTTGAACATGGCCGGTTACTATCGAAAATTCATTCTCAAGTTCAGTGCCATCGCTAAACCATTCATATTCTGTATCCAGTGGCTTATTCCAGTCGTACATTAAATGAATTTGAACAGAATTATTCGACTGCATAGAAAGAATGTCTCGGAACTGTGGGCAGGCCAGAAATTCCAAGCCTCTCTATATGGTACAAATTGTGTTCAGACAGATCATTAATCTTTCACATACTTAGTTTACTCGACAAAGGCAAATGGGCATTTGACCAGATGGCTATTACTACTAGGACAGTATAGATATACTGTAAGTCATCTAAGGCACCAACAATGTAGGGGCCGACTATTTGTCCAGAGCAGTATAAATAGAAATGAAAGAGGATCCATAATATACATATTTGTAAATGTGGTGAAATCCTCATTTCTTCTATATGGTAGACATGAAGAAATAATCTTACCTAGATTTCATTTATATGATGCTAATTTGATTGTGTATTTTATATTTTCCTATCACAAGGTGAAAAGAAATAATGATAATTATTTTTGCTTATGGTTTGTGTTGTATTCCTTAAGTGTAAAGAAATAAATGCGTCATCTCTCTGACTTACAACAAAGGAAATTGTAATGATTTTTCTTGATGATATGTTTTGTATTTCCTTTTTGAGTGTGAAGACATAAATGGGTCCTTTCCACAATTAGATAAATTAATATGATATTTGATATTTTAATGCTCAGTGATTATTGTGGCATATCCGTTTGACTTAAAACCAATACAATACTTTATTATTTATGAATATTTATGCGCATGTTTTAAAACTGACATATAAAGTTTCTCTTATTCGGGTCGTATCATTATAGGTTCACTGGTAATATTTTGAAATTTATTCTTATTAGGGTAGAAATTAATATGATGGTCAATATCTCAAAACGGAAATGGGGTATGATGCAGAGTAAATTTACCTATCCTTATTTCTAAACTTAATTGTATTTAAATTGTTAAATGTCGAAGTGAACTGACCATGGGCGCTGCTTGTGCTGATATTTTTAAGTGTCAAAATTTGAAGTAAACACCTCAGATAGAGAACGTGCACGACTTGCTAATCTAAATCTGTTTAGGTGGATGAGTAGTTTTTATTATCCAATGGTCAATATTTACAAGAACAAGAACAGCCTATGGGCTGAGATAAAAAGTGTATCTCCTCTAGATAATTATATTGTCTAATCACTTTGAATTTGGAGCAGCAAAGTCTGGTCATCAAAGGCAGCCATTAGGACAATTGTATGTAGTATGCTAAACACTTGACATTGTATCTAGTGAACTTGTTCATAAACTATCATGCTTTATTTGTTATGCTTTGTGCATGTATCAGACTAATACCTACTGTTGCAGGAAACTGTAAGTTGAGACTTGAATATAAGAAATAATGGAGTTGGAGATGAATAAACTGAAAACTTTGCATTTGTTAACTGATTATATTTTACAGGGCAGCATTTTTTTGTTTTAGCTGAATCTTCCATGTTACTGATTTATAAACCACTATGACCATGGCAGACTCGAGAGGTTTCTACCCCATCCATTGTGTAAGTGTAAGTATACACTTTACTCTGTGTATGTATGGTGGCAAAGTATGCTGACTGCATAGTGGACTTTCTGGTACAAGGAAGTTATTGAAAATTGATAAAATTGTTGTTCTGCTTGAAGGAACTAATATGGCAAAGGGCCCACATTAGCCTCAAGAGAATAGTGGTTCATCAATATTCTACCATGTGCTAGAGAAATACACGAAACTAATGATTCTCTTGTGACATTAAACTTGTGTCTTTGTTATGAAAGCAGTAAAATGACTATTTTGGCTTTGCCTAGACAAGGTTACGAAAAACTATTATCGCTATAATCTCTAGAACTTCATTTCTGTCTATGATAAGAACGAAACTGTGAATTACATTGACACTGATCTGTTGAATTATGCGTTAAAATATAAGAGTGTATAAATATTAAAATTGTTCAAACATGGTTAGCGGAAATATTGATATTAAGTAATATTTTTATTATAATTGCTCAATGCATATTTGATTTTTGATTTAATAAATGTATTGCTTATTTACTGATCTTCTTATATACATTGATAACCATATGTTGGAGAAGAAAGTGGGTGGATGGGGGCTCGCTAAATACAGATCAAATGAATGAATATCCGCCGAGTGAAAAAACGAGTGGTGTCTTCTGGAGAGTTATTAATAAAGATAATTAAGATTTTCATCATTTGTAATTAGTTATGAACAATTAATTAATATTGATATTCATAGCCCAAATCTAGCATTGTGTTAGCATCACATGTCCTTATAGATAGAATAGATAGACTAAGTTATTAGAAATGTATGTAATATGACTGTAAATGTATTTGAAATGTATACCCCCCCCCATAAAAAAGAAAAGATATTATTTGTTAGTACATTGTTATGGTGCGATGTTTTCTTTGTGTAGCTGGTAGAATACTATTCTAATTCAAAGAATATGAACGTGACAAAGTAGGTCACATTCAGATTGACGTTCTACATATACACGTTTATCACAAATACAGCAAAATATAATTTATTTCAATGCAGAACACATTCTAGACTGATACAGTTCATCACATTACTACCTTTTGGAATTAATTGAATTATTCTTAGGATTTGAATAATTTGCTGTCCTGTGTGCAATCGGTGTTCAATGGGGTGAGGAGGAATATTACTTATGTTCTGAGTTAATAAGTAATTTTTGTATGTTGTGCATAATAAAAGTAAGAAAAACAATAACATTTATAAAATATTGTAATTGTATTCATTATTCACACTAGTAACAGATGATCAAATCTAATGAAGGAAAATAGTGTTTTATAAATCATATAATTATAGGGAGTGTAATTGCTATAATTTATGTATGCTTCTAAATTTTATTCAGAATTAATACTAAATAACTTCAAAACTTTAATGAAGACACTCATTATAAAATCAATACACATTTTTCAATTCATATCTGAAAAAAAATAATCGAAAGAAATAATTTACTATCTGATATTCAGTATGTAAAAATACACCACTTCACCGTAATAAGCACAAAGTGCATTTAATAGAAATAAATACCATCGGTTGCTGCCATGCATAAAGAAACTAACTCAACAACGTACCATGCATCACTCAGTACACAGATGAAATGTCCATTTACATACGACGGTTTCCTTATTCATAGCAACTATGAAACAGCAATATATATGTGCGTGCATATGTTTGCGCACGTGTGCGTATATATATGTACATACATATTCGAGTGTGTATATGTGTGTCTGTGAAATTGAGTACGTAAATGAATGTATGTGAACATTTCTAGAATACGCTTTGTGTAATTCCCCGACCTGATGACATTTTATCTATATGATCTTTGTACATTCGTGCGCCAAAACTTCGTTCGAGTGCATTCTTTGTATGTTGACAGGTCCTCAGAGCTGGTTTATTTTAATTTGGACACGACTGGATTGCCACAAAACGGTGTATGGCCAGACATAGTCCTCATTGCCGCCATTCAGGGCGAAAGATTCTTTGAAAGGTATTAAAAATAAAAACGTAAAAAAGTAATTTATTAGTCGTAATAACACCTTGAAAATAGCAAGAAGGTACCATGCAAAACAGTAAAATAAAAGGTGTTTTTGGAGATGTTTTCAGCTCTTAATTCACTTTCAGTCTTGTTGAACTCAATAATACCGTTAAAAGCTTTCATATAATGCATTAGAACAACATATTAGAACACTTTGTTAAAATTGTTAATTTAGTGTCCATAAAGTAGGTATATTTCAACACCCATATGATGTGACAACTTTTTTCAGTGAGTGAATAGTGAGTGAGCACGCGAGTATTAGCACATTCATCCATACAATAGACATACGTCAGCACTCCCGAAAGATGACTTATCGTAAGTCATTGGAGTTGACATTGAATCATAAAAATAATTATAACTTTTATCACTTTACTTCAGGTACATAGTACCTCCTGTACCTATTGACAGGAAGGCCACAGAAATAACGGGTTTCACATCGGACGACGAGGGATTATACCTCAATGGTGTAAAAATGGAAACTGTGCCTCTCCGAGATGCTTTAAATGATTTCCTTATATGGCTTGGTCACGTGGATTACGTCCAACCAATCCTGATATCCCACTACGGAAAATATTTCCATGCTCCTATACTTTGCAATAGCCTCAATAATTGTGGGTAAGTTTTGCATTTTGAATTAATGATAGTGTAGAGAAGTCTTTTTCAACCCTTTAACAATGGAGGAACCCTTGAATTATTTTCAGGTCTCAAAGAACCCCTGCATAAAAATTACTATATCTATGTATGTACTTGTTTTATAATCACGATCTCTCGGGGAACTCATAGTGACCTCTCGCGGACAACTGGCCTAGAAGGATATTCAATCAGTTCCTTAACAATTCACAAACTATTTAAACGGGCTATTTATTCACTTCTAGAGCAATAAGCAGAATGAACTCTTCCTCAAAACGTTATATAATCTTTTTTTCTTTACAAACAAAATAAAATCTATCCATCCTAATTATATGTAAGTCATTGTATCTTACACCAGTGTGTCTCTCTCACTGATTTACAGCAAATAATCATTATTTCTACCTTTGAGAAAGAGAGTGTATCTACCGTCTTCAAGTAAACTAAACTAAAATTGAGTCTCGTTTTAAAAAAATCATCCGATGATAATCAATTGTCAGATCCTTCAAGTGAAATAAAGTTTGTTTCTTATAATTTAATAACAACAGAGTTTCAGACATCGGGATAATAAAAACATGGGGAAAAGAAAACAAAAATTATTCAAATTTTTTTTTTAATTGTTAGGATAAATGTATTCCCTTGAAATATGCATTCCCAAAACAACTGGTAACGTCTAGTTAACTGATTTTATTATTAATGGCAACATCACTCTCCCTGCGTGAAGCAGTTACTTTCCTTCAGTTCTCTGCCACCCCTACCCCACCACCACATGTTTCCTGAGATACATAGAGCCTGTCTATGTCTGCGTTTGGATGTAGGACATTACGTACTGAAAGTATATCTTTTTTCTTCCTGTCCAGATCATTCATTTCATTTGTTGAGGATTTATCTAACCAGTTATTCATACTCTCTCTTGAATTTGGAATTTACTTCACTCTGCATACCTTCTTGATGTTGTAGTATCCTCAGGTATTTATATCCAATTTCCATTGAAACATCGGTGATATTTCCGATTTCAAATTGTATGCCTTCTGTTATTTTGATCCTGCCGTTCTGAACGATAAGTCTTCCACATTACCCAAGCCAAATTTCATTTTAATGTCATCACTTCAAGTTTTCTAACAGTATTGAATTGCAAATTGATGGCATGTTCATTTTCACTGTATAATTAGGTCGTCTAAGTACAATAAATGAATAATAATCTGACCCGTTTTCAAATTTTTATTATTATTAAAATGTATGCTTAAAATAATTAAATTATACCTATAATGTATTATTATTTAAATTACTAATACTTCTACTACTAGTCCATTCCATCGGTTATATGATTTGATTAGTTCCCTTTTTAATGCACAAAACGCCATTTAAATAGCAATCGATGCTTAATGATATGCATCTTTTGTGAAATAATGGCTAGTATATAGTGGTTATTGATATATTTTACAGTAATTTGTTCATTTAATGATCGAGATCTGATTATTTGCTAGAACGCTCGTGTACTTCAATGGTTATGGAAATTATGTGAACTCGCCCATTTTGCGCGCACTTCTCACAAATAGAACACATATAATACGGTTTCTGTGACAGGCATAGTTAATGAAGATGATTGTTATTATTAATTAATCTTTCATAACTAATTGCAAGTGATGAGAATCTTAATTTATTTTATTAATGATCCTCCAACAGACACCACTCGTCTCTCTGACTTGTCGGATTTTTCGGTGCTGTCAACGTTTTCTCTATTTTACAACATTTACAGTCACATAATGATTCCGTGAGGGGAATTCTCCTTACTAAAGGAGAAAACAAATTCGATTTAATCTATATTTAGCAAGCCCTCATCTACCCACTTTCATCTTTAACATAAGATTATCAATATGCTTAAGCAGATAAATACATTTAACAATAAATTTATTAAATGAACAATCAATTATACATATGGCAATTACAATGAAATAGATTGCTTAACATCAATATACCATGAACTCACATTTGGATAACTTTTTGTCTACACAGTCTATATAAGTAAAATAATAAAATTACAGTTCAACAATAGAGACAATACAAATCGCAGGTTAGTCCTATCAGAAAAGAGAAATGGAGTTATTAGAGGTAGGTTATTGTAATATTTTACATAAGCTGGATTACGCACTGCTTTGACAGTCTTTCAATAGTCTTGCAACAATGTCACAATGTTTGTTAATATGTGTCTCCCACCACCTGAGTGAAAAAACACTGATGCGCTGTCATATTCTTCAACACTCTCATCACCAAGTCCATTCCCTCAAGCAGAATATGATCACAATAACTGTGGACCTTCAATATATTAGAATTTTCCAGAATGTACCCAGCGAAAGTGTATAGCACTACCTTACGATTACACACACTACAATAGATGTTTCTGCATCTCCCTGGTCAATCAGGTGTAGAACTGGTGAACATGAGGACTTGAAACTTGAAGATTGAAGCTCAACACTCAAGACTCAAGGTGAAGCTCTAATGTCAAAAGGACAATTGCTCCCTGTCAAATATAATTACAGACTAAACCTAAGTTTAATGTTCATCAGAACTCCTCACCACCTCACATTTCATTCTCAACTTACAATATATTGTAATGGTATTCATTAGCCCGGTGCACACACGTGGCACAATAAATACAGCATATCAAACAATGTCACATTTTCTTAGCAAACTACATGTGAACAGTCTAGTTCAACACTTGTTGTAATAAAACTCAACTCACATATTACATAAACACAAGTATAACATATTAATAGTAAAATGCATGAAATATTCCATTATCTCTCAATCAGTCAGTTTAACTCACCATCAAGCTAACCGTTGCCTTTTAAAGCCAGATTTATTCCTTCCAATTCAAAAGTGATTAGAGAATAGAATTGTCTACGGCAAGTGATTTCTTTAAAATCAGCCCAATTGCTAGTCTCGTTCTCGTAAATAATAATCCTTGGATAGCAGAAAAATAATCACTCAGTTTCCATTCCATCATCAATCCAGAATATTCTTGCCTTGAGCTATTCACTTCAACTCAGACATTTTCAAAAATAACAACATAAGGAGTGCCCAAGGTCGGGTTACTCTGACAATTGAGCAATTTATATAACAATTTAAATTTATAATGGGAATTTGGCAAATTTACTCTGTCACAGTTTTTATACCTTAATTTCTATTTAGATAATGCAAACACTAGCTGTTTATGTATATATACCATACATCTATTCAATAGCACTCATAAAGTATTGTCAGGAATATCAATAAGTCAATAAAATAATTCTGGATAGTATTTGATTACTGTTGAATCACACGATAGCAGTTCGCAGATAACTGTGGTTGGTCTCTCAACGAGTATTTTTCGCATGTTTGGGTCTCTAAACATGTAATATTTCTGTATGTTGAATCTCTATATACATGTTATTATCGCTGTATGTTAGTTCCATATTCGTTCGGACTATTTCTGTTTTTGCAGACTTCTAGGGACTGCCGAAAAGTGCATCCGTGGTTTTGTTGATTCTCATGAGATAGCAAGAGCCATCATTCCAGCTAAAGACGGGGATAAATACGACTTAATATCACTGGCTAAAAAATTCCTTGAAGAAGTAGACACGATCTATAACTCCGTCCATCGTGTCAGGGTCCTGAAATCTTTATATGAAACGGCGCTAGCTACTAAGGCTGATATTAACACGTATTGTTTTACAGCCAGCCAATCCTTGGAAATACCATTAAGACAATCCACTAAAATTACATCGAGTCAATCCGCAGAAATACTTGTCAGCCAGTCCACAAACATACAAGTTAGCCTAAACTCAGAAATGCAAGTCAGCCAGTGCACAGAAATATCAGCCAGCCAATCCACAGACGTACCAGTCCGCCAGTGCACGGAAATACCAGTCAGCCAATCCACAAAAATACCAGTCAGCCAGTCTACAGATATACCAGTCAGCCAGTCTACAGATATACCAGTCAGCCATTGCACAGAAATACCTGTCAGCCAGTCCACAAACATACAAGTTAGCCCAAACTCAGAAATGCAAGTCAGCCAGTGCACGGAAATGCCAGTCAGCCAATCCACAAAAATACCAGTCAGCCAGTCTACAGATATACCAGTCAGCCGTTGCACAGAAATACCTGTCAGCCAGTCCACAAACATACAAGTTAGCCCAAACTCAGAAATGCAAGTCAGCCAGTGCACGGAAATACCAGTCAGCCAATCCACAAAAATACCAGTCAGCCATTGCACAGAAATACCACTCAGCCAACCCACAGGAATACCAGTCAACCAGTGCACAGAAATACCAGTCAACCAACCCACAGAAATACCAGTCAGCCAGTCCACATAAATACCAGTCAGTCAGTGCCTAGAAATACCTGCCAACCAAGTTCAATGATGTACCTGGCCATTTTAAAGAAATTCCAAACAGCCAGTCTACATAAATATTAAGCAAACACTTCCCAAACCTACCAGTCGGCAAATCTACAGAACTGTCTTTCAGCCAGTGGCAATCACCACCAGCCAGCTAATGTACAGAATTGTCTGTCAGCCAGAAAAAAAAACACAATTTCAGTAAAACCGTCAAAGGAAATTCTGTTTGATAACAGTGGCTTGAGTTCAGAAGAAACGACGAGAATGAGGTTTTATATTACGGATCTCTAGGTTTCATGTTTATGTCAATATTATTTGCGGAAGCCTGACCCTTCTAAATCGGCTTATTTTACGACAGTGATGTGAAATTGCAAATTAGCAAATACAAATATTTGTTTACAAATTGAATTTTGCTTAAAGTGTATCTAATGACAAATGATTTAATTTAAATATTAATTAAATTATAAATGTTACGATTAAATTCATAGTCCTGTTATAACCTCTATTACAAAACTACTCATCCAACTACTACTACTACTACTAATAACATGATGATGACGATGATGGCGTTCGTTTTTCAATTAATGAAAGGTATGTACAATTTGAAAATGAATAATTTCATTCGGCATTACAAACAAAAATTGTCTGAAACATTCATAATATGGTTTTAAAAGTCACACAACGTGTAACAGAATAGCAAAGAGCAAGGTATCATAAATCATTTTAGTAAAATAAATAATTTTATGTCATTGGAAATTATCATCCTTATGAGAAATTTCAATCGTAATGTAGCGTGTTATTTGAAATTATTTGTTTGTATTGCTGCTGAGGTTTGAAGAAAATGAAATTGTAGTTCAACGTGACTAATGCATAGATGGTCTTAAGTAAATTTATGGAAGACTGGAATGGATTTTTAAAATGTTGGTACAAAATCCAAGTAAAATGTGATCACTTATTCAGTATATTCCCTGACAGGACTTGTCTAGTTGACATTCTAGAAACCATCAAAATTTTTCGATACAGTCATGGCAGTTGGTATATTTCTGAATCTCTCTTCCTTATTGTAATACAGCCAAGGCCAAATTATACTTGACTTCCTACCCCATTATTAGTATGTATTGTTATGTTAAGCTTCTGAAAGTTTCATTCGTATTCATAGCTGATATTTTTGGTACATATCGCGAGCGGTGATGTAATCATCATGCTCTGATGCATCGCGCTGCAGACGGCTACCCACAATCAAAAAAGAATCTGCATATGTTATATAATATGATCGAACAATAGCAGATAATGACACATTGTCCAAGCCTGATGCTTGACTGATAGATTTCCTGCAATAAATTTGTAGGTATCTTTATATACAGTGAACCAGGGTTCAAACCGGCATTCACAAGGAACAGTGCCTAAGACGTTCCAAAGAGGCCGTCATATTATTCCGTGAATCAAGAATAACCCGTTTGCTAGGTAAAACACATCGAATTCTTAAGATATTGTAATCTGTATTTTATTAAGAACATTTGTGTGAAGTTTGCATATCTATTGTGTTTGAACTGTATTATTGCTATTTTTCCTGATGTGTGGCCAGAGAATAGAGTGACTAGATTAATATGTATTTGTAACTCTAAATAATTGCTGGATTGCATAAGGATTATGGAACATTAATTTATCTTCTTTGTGTAAAGTTACGGAATGCTAATTTATCTTCCTGGATAGCTAACTAACGAAATTGCAATTGTGAAATGTTGTGTGAGATGGAGTTTGTATGTAATGATTTAACCCACTTGCATGTAAAATGTTTTGTTGTAATTGTAACATGCATGTGCATGATTTGGATTGTATCTTTTATTTCTCATATTTTATTTTCATTGTAAAATATGATTATTTCTGTATGTAATGATTTAATCCACTTGTGTGTAATATGTTGCATTATAATTGTAACATGCATGTATGTTATTTTAAATATATCCTTTTATTCTTCATATGTATCTTTTCATGTAAAATACAATTAAAAGGTCGGTTTGCAAATAGGCTACACTATTGTCTATGTCACATGTATGGGTTGGCAAATAATTAGAATTGTTGTTCATGGACTGAAATTATCTTTTCAGAGTGAGTTTCACGTTTGTGTTTTGCATTTGAAGTTCAGACTGGAACTTCATTCTGGGTTCTGAATCATGGGAGTGTTCGATGTATGAGACTTAATGAACACTGGGCCTTATGACTTCAAAGTTGGAGAGCCAAATCGATGCTATAGAAGCGACAGGTTATTTGACAGCTGCCTGACCACCAGTATTGTTGGGGTGTGAGTGCTGACTTAACGGATGAAAAGTTGAAAGCTAAGTGGACAGTGGTGGAGTCTTAAATCAGACTGTAACTTGCGATTCGTACAAACTTTAAAGACAATAGGTAGTCCTATGACCTTTGTATTGTGAATTTGATGTATGGAATTACCTTTTGTTAATGTTTAACTTTTTTACATTTTTATTTGCTATCTAATTACAGAAGTTGGCTAATTATTGCGAGGAAGACCAATTAGGGAGTGGGTTGGGGGCTGAGTCATATGATGGATGTTTGAATGCATAATTCATCAAGATGATGAGATTGCTTATTTAACCCACAAAAGCGGAATTTGTATCTAATTTCATGGATGATGTATTATTAGCTTCTCTGATTCTAGAGGAACAGATCTGAGTGTTATAGAAATTGTTCCAGCAGAGAGTGTAATCTTACTGCTAGACTGACCAAATATTTAAGGGGGGGGGGGATATTTTAAACTCGAATATTTGGGACACACAGTGGGTCAAGATCTCCTTAGGCTGGAAACTTTGAAGGTACAGAAACTTGAAGAGATGATGAGACCACTTTCAAAGACAATTGTTAAATCTTTTATGTTATTGGCCAGTTGCTCTTATGCTACTCATTGATTTAATGAGGAATGGCATTCCAGAGACAGTGATCTGGAGTAAGGAGTGTGAAACCAATTTTACTAGTTTAAAAGACTATCAAGAGCTCATGTCCTTCACCTTCCAGATTTTAATAAAGAATTTGTACTCTAAACTGATGTGATAATGCAGATCTAGGTCCTGTACTGATGCAAAAGCATGGTGATATTCTACATCCAGTACTTACTCAAGTCATATATTAAATGCAGCTAAACAAAATTATTAAACTTCAGATAAATAATGTCCCAGAATTGTCTGGGTTGTGCAGAAATTCCAAGTCTACCTTTATGGCAAGCATTTAAACATTCAGACAGATCATCAACCTATCGCCTACTTAGCACATTCGACTAAAGCAACTGGTCGTTTTACTAGGCGGTCATTACTATTTCAACAGTATAGATATACTGTAGCAAAAATCAAAGGCACTCACAATGTAGGCACAAACTATTTGTCCAGGGCAGTAGAAATGGAAGTTTAAAGATTCCAATGTATGAATCTCCTTATAAATTTGTGGTAGAGTAAATATTTGTCCATACCTATGTCTAAACTTAATTGTTATATAAATTGTTAAATTTTGATTGATGCCGTTGTTCGTATGCTGTGCGTGTATTGGCTAATAAAATTGTAAGTGGGAGAGAATGTTTGTAAGAGAGAAAGGAGTTTAAAGATGAAATATGCCTGAAATATAGTGCTGCCTTAATTTGCTACAATGACTATTGTATTCTACTTGAATATGTTGGTGTGTGTATCCAATGTTGTCTACTTGAATATGTTGGTGTGTGTATCCAATGTTGTCAACAGTAAATTGTTTAGCTGTAAGTTGATTCCCGTAATTCCATTTGAGAGCCAATATGGAAGAGATTTGTGGCCTGAGTTTGGTCTTGAGAATTCACGAAGAACGTTGTGAACATTCCTCATGGTGTGTTGAGTAAATGCACAGGGATCTTTCAGAACATTTATCCAATGTGAAATTCAGGATAATTCTCTAAAGCAAATGCATGGAGAGAATGCCATAGATTCTGGATCAGTTGTGTAACGTGCCTCTACAAGGGACACTTGGGACCTTGTCTAAATACGAAAGGCAATGACTAGTTGCAAACCACGTGATTGTGAAACTATATAGCAGAGATTTGTGACCTGAGTTTGGTCTCGAGAATTCCCATGAAGATCATTGTAAACATTCCTCATGGTGTGTTGAGTAAACACACATGTAACATATTCCCACCCCACCCCCGATGTGCATGATAGCCTTGAGGTATAACATAAAGAATGTTTTATGTTTTCTATTATTTTAACAATTAACATATGCGAGCAACCTCGAGTCACTATGTAGTCAATTCATCTCTAATGTATTCATCCATTACAATATAAAAGACTGCATTCTGTGTAGAGGCACTAGCGATTTAATTAATATGTTTATATATTTAATTTAAATGTCAGAACAGAAAAAGAACTGATATATGTTGATACATATGTTGCTGTTAGTGTTTTTATACATCTCTTTCACTTCAATCCACGATGAATATTGAAAACCAACATATACTGAATTATGTTTGAAATAAATCAAAATAAATGTTGCAGTGATGTACTGAATTAACAAATTATATGTGTATTTGTGAATTACGCGGCTCAGCAGAACACTGTTAAGATAGTTATCATTGAAATCAGTTATATTCACTGCAGTCTGGCACAACAGCATGCTTTACTGCAAGATACCAAGACAACCAACACCGCCACAAAAAGATGATAATGAAAAATGTGCTAGTCTCAAGATTGCTTTATGAAATTCTCATTGATCATGTTTCATGCGAGAGATATATAGCATGAACAGTCAGGCGAAATTTGAAATATTACCTGTTGTGCAAATCTACCCATGCCTTGGTGTTAATATGCTATTTTTTTATATTCAGACAAGTTCTAGGACTTTGTTTGAAGGTCGACCCCTAAAAAAAAAAGAAGGAAAAAAGAAAAAGAAAAAAATCAAGAAGGTTCGTGTTCGGGCAAACACTGCATGATCATATACGTGGCAACTCGTGCGTGCGTAGAGTGTAGGTATGGAGGTCTCAGACGGCAGTAATGTCTTCTCACGTTAAAAAAGTCTGAGTGAGTTTTGGGTTAAAGGAGAAGCAGGGTTATATTAGAAAATAGATCCCATCGCAAAAAACCGAGCTTATCTCTTATACTCGATCTTGCCTGTCCGATCCTGTTGTTAATTTGAAACGACATTCCTACAGTGGCTTGCACGAAAACGCAAGAACACGCCGTGCTGAAGTGCTTTACAATATTTCCTCGTGTAAAGTACATGTGCACCTAAAGTAGTGAACGTTTATGACTAATCCTCACTCTGACGTTGTGAGGCGCACCTGCGTAATATTATCTTTGGCAGAACCACTATGTAGTTAGAGTGTTCGCAATGGGATACTATGTGTAAGCTTAAAGATATCCATAACAGTTTGTCAAAATAATGGACTGACCTCTAGCTGTTAGAAATAAATGTAAGATTGCGCGGGCGTGGAGTGTAAATCTCTAAAATACCCAAAAATACATTTATCAAATTTGACTTTAGTAGACAGCAACTTTTCACTTTTATAAATAATTGCAAATTTTAAAGCGAACTGCATAAACGTTTAAGCCACATTTGTTTTTCTTAAGTCAACGAGTCAAAGAGTCAAAGAAAAGCAATAAAAAAATGAAAAAAAAATGTATATTTTACATATAGAGCTGTGGGTGAATTTTTAAAGTGTACATTTAATATAATCATTTGAAGTATATATACATAATACTTTTGACGTTTTTTTTTCTATTGACATAAGTTACAGAAGTTCAAATAATTATAAATGATGAAAAGAATACATACGTACTATTTAACGATATCCGTTAAAATAATATCTGACACTGAATGTATTCCTTTATTGTAATTAATGAGTGCTATTCAATGAGTACTTTGCTCATATTTATTTCTATCAATGAATAAATTAATCAGTAAATAAGACATCAATAATCTATCTATCTATCTATGTATCTATCTATCTATCCATAGTTGGGCCACTTTGTTTGCCGAAAATGGTGGGAGTTCGAATTCCAGTGAACTATCATATCTTCGTGGGACACTCAATAAGGAAACAAAAAGAAAAGACACACAAGGAAATAAATCCAGTTTATTCCCTTCTCTAACTTTTTCTTCTAGTCTCTCCAACTGTCTGTTTCCTCTGGTGTTGAAAAACAAACTACATTCTCCCAAAGAATAAAGTCACAACACAGACTATTTCTTTTTAAAAGCAAAGTCTCCAACTGTCAAAATCTCCATCATTTCTTTCAGAGACAAATTCTCAGCTGTCTTACTGAACTATCTCTTTCTCAAGTGTTAAAATCTGTTTCTTCTCTTTAAATTCTTCAAACATAATTAATACAGATGAATACAGAAGAAATAATGTTATTCTTTCTCCTGAAAGAGATTTGACTTGATAACCATTTTGAAAATGAATGTCACATTGTATCTCAGATAACAAAGATCATAACTAGATAGATCGCTAGATAGACAAACATATAGATATAGATAGATAGATAGACAGACAGACAGATAGATATAGATAGATAGATAGACAGACAGACAGACATATAGATAGATAGGTTGATTGATAGATAGACTGATTGATATACAGACAGACAAATAGATAGATAGATAGATAGATAGATAGATAGATAGATAGATAGATAGATAGGTGGATACATTTGCCTATCTCTATTTCTGAACTTAATTGTTTTTATATAAATTGTTAAATTGTTCAAGTGACCCGACCTTGGGCACGTCTCATGATGGTAATTTTGTAAGTGTCAGAGTTGGAGTAAACACTCTGGTTGAGAATATGATTCAAATATCTGATGCAATACAAACCAGTTGCAACTGGATGAGTAGTTTTATTATCCAATGGTTAAGATTTATGAGAGCGAGACAAGCCAATGGGCAGAGATCAAAAGTTGAAAAGCTGTAGAGAATTCTATTGTCTAATCACTTGAATTTGAAGTGGAAAGAAGCCCAGTCATAACAGGCGGCTGTTAGTTTATTTTGAGCTAACTGATTGATTGCTATTGATATACATTATGTGAGTAGAATATTATTTCTACAAATTGTGAACTATAATGCTTAAATGTAGTATGCTAATCACTTGACATTTTGGTTGGCTCGTATGAATAACAATACATACGTGTTTTCTATTTCTTATTGACTGAGTGTGAGAAGAGAGATATGAATCTGTTCCTTCCTTGTTTGTCTCAGTGATCACTTGGCTCTATGTTGAAATGAGAGACATGAATCTGTTCCTTCTTCGTTTGTCTCAGTGGTCACTTGACTCTAAATGTGAGCATCTCGCTAAAATGAATTTTATTCTAATAGGTCCAATAGTTAGTGAACAGCTCCAAAGCCTCTGCAAAATCATTAATGCGGCCACTGACATAAACTGAGGAAACAAATTAGAACACTGAGAAAATACATTAGAATTACACGTTTAATTGTTAACTAGTGACTGATATCAGGTCGCATGTATAAGTCAGGGTGGGACTTAAATGGAAATAAGTGTGTCAATATTAGAATAAATAATTCGCTATCATAGAAGTCATGCGTTTGAGTATATCGTTGTACTTGTAATCATGTCAAGCAAGCCTTGACAAAGGAGTTCGAGCATTTGTTCTTCAAGCATATATTATAACAATACTATATTCTCTAAAAGTAAAGAACATTAAATCCAGTGTAATTTAACTTTGATTATTGTGTAAAGTTACTGATCTAGGCAATGTTAAAATATGCAAACATGACAATCCTAATGATTTTTCTAAAACTGAGAAATGTTGTAATTAATAAATCGGAAATGCAACGGTGATAAGTGAAATAGCTGTTGATCGTTTGGTATATTTCTCAATCACAATTGTATTCTTTACTTAAATTTACTTAAATTACTTAAATACTTTAAAAGACAAATTTTTGCTGTACTTGTATTTCCAAAACTGATAATACTGTTGTGATGCACGGGTGAGGAGAGATGTACCATTTGTAACACTCTCCACTCGAATGTTGCATCGTTGACACAATACAATGACAAATCAATGTGATTGGTTTGCAAGCTGGGCTGATCAACAGACAGAAAATCAAGTGTAGATACTTGATAGAATTAATGGAGAGTGTATATATATATAAAGACAGATTAAAAGGAGTCAGCTTAGAAAAGTCTGTACTCTCCAAATATAATTTCAATTCTCTGGATGGGAGAATTCTAGAGTAGTTGTGGTCTTACAGATGATGCCTTCCTAGGTAGAGTTACCGTGTTACTGACTGAAGATGGGCGATTGACAGCTTACTCTAGTATGAAGATGGTAGCCATTTACTAACACAGTCTTCTAAGTGTAGATAAGTTAATGTAAGAGAAAACTTTAGATGGTATTCATAATAAAAAGCAGCCAGTAAAATGGATACATATTTAACAAAGTTTATTCTATGGTAATGCAAGATAAAGTAAACCGATTTAATGAAACAATACACAAAACTTTAAAAGAAACGAATGTTTATCTAACAACTTACATAAATAATTTATATGACAAAATTGAAAAAGTATCAAGAACACATTTGTACATCATAATTTCATAATACAATTCAACACAATTATGACTTGAGTGATTAATTAATCTTCACATTCCCTCATATAATTGCAACCCCAGAATATATTTAAGCCCAACTCATTGAGAAATCCAAGTTTAACTCTGGGAAGGTTACATTATTATATACAATCTTTACAATATGGCAAATTGAGTATACATAAGCAAACTTGTCAACTGGCAGTCAGCTGGTCCTTATTTGCAAGGCAGGTTCATCAATAACCTTTGAAAGATATGGGATACAGAAGACAGGAAAAGGACCAACTAAGCGTGAACACAAAGTTGCCATCTATAAAGCAATTTTTGCTCTCCTCCCAAAGAAAAATGTTTAAACCAAATGTACATTGCACTGGAATATATTAAATCACAATTGTCTTCAGATTATAACATATCAACATATCTCAACAAAAAGTGTTTTTCTTTAATTAAAAACTGCAAGCGTCAGGGGTTTATCTTTAGCAAAGATTTACGGATGTGATATATACACTTTTGCATGACAATTTACACATTTCGGCAGATCAAACTCAACAACATCGTTCAGTTGAAAATTAAAGATCATCCACTCCATCCACTTTGCATCACGTGACTTGTTTCTCTCTGAGACATGGAAAGTATTATCAGAATATATCTTTTACTTATTTTTTAAAAAACAGCATTTCTAAAATGTTATGTCAAGCCATGATTAATACGGCTTTCATGCTTGTCTGCATTGTATTTTAAAAGCTACCAAGCAATTAAATATATAAAAGTGTTAAAGCATAATTTTTCAGTTACCAATGCATGGAATTCAAAGAGCTATTATGTAGGTAGATGATTTTACGACTCAGTCTACTCTAGGACAATGTGCAAGATATCTCTTACTGTTGTTTCTAAAAACAAACATTATCTCTGCAGAATAGAACGTTAATATTTTCTTTAAATATGCTGAACAAATTTAAATGCAGTAAATTTCGTGATTACTGCAAGGTTACATAAAACAAGAAAATCGTAAAATGAAATTTGAACAACACTGATAGCAATGTACAAATTTAAAAATTAATTCACGTAATTTAAAATGAAATGAGAAAGATTTTATGAGAGACAATTAATAAATGATCATTTGTATTTTGTATGATACAAGAGTCAAACATGACTAATATTTATTGTCTTTGTTTTCCAATGACCGGCATAAAATATATGCTAATTGAGTTATGTGTCTATGTGATAAAATTCCGCTAATTTCGTTTGTTAATTATTTACTTAATTACATTATGAATCTGTAATTTTGATTGGTGATAGCATTCCTAAATGCAACCATAAAAACGATGAACTCGGGCAGTGGGTCACTAAAGCATCTAAAAGTGTGGAGTCTATTATGTAGAACTAAAGTGGATGAACAGAAAACATTAGTTCGAGAAATAAAAACATCAATAAGGAATGAAAATGTAATAAATATAATAAAGATCTAGATATAAATAAAAATCTAGGTATTTTTGTCCTGCTGCTGTGACTAGGGCGCTGACTTGAGATGTTTCCTTTCCTTCTCGTACCACATATTGAAAGCCTTTTCTAATTCTTGTTTTCTCTTTCGGTCTTTTCCCTCGTCTTCACTTGGTTTCAATAGAACCCGGATGATTTGCTCACTGAAATGCTTCAACGGTAGCAGTTGCAACACCTGCAAGCAAAGAATAGAATATTTACAATGTAGTTACTATGATAAGTAAGAACACTATTTTAGTTTTAGCTTGATGTCTTGACAAGAGTAGATACCTCTGAACTCATCGGTAAATGGTAAGTCGATATTTGCACATACACGTGACTTTTGGAAGAAAATAGCTATCAAGCCGATATAAATAATTATTATTAGCGGAGTATCCTAGAAAAATAAAAAAGCAATCTTAAACGTGATTTAAGTTATGTAAACTGATAAGCAGATTATATCATTCACCTCTTCGGCTATGGCTGTTTTCGCTCTGCTTGGCTCATTTTTGTTGTAGAATCGAATTTCTTCCAGCGGGTTACTTTCATTTTTAGAAAGGTCAAAGGTCAGTATCTGATTTCAAACAAAAAAAAAAAGAAAGCATACAGATAATGCAAATTGTGACGCCAAATGTAACATCACCATAGTTATTAGTTATGATTATCATTGTTTATTTAATCACCCATAAATAATTGCAACTGAGGAGAATCTTAATTTATATTATTATTAATTCTCCAAAAGACACCACATATCTCGCTCACTTGGCAGATATGCGGACGTTGTAAAGATTTTCTCTTTTCCACCACATTAAACACACACATTTACTGTCACACAATATTTCCTTAGGTGGAAAACGTCTTACCACTGGAGAAGATACATCTGTCTTTTAATCGATATTTAGCAAGCCCCCATCTACCCACCATCACTCCAAAATATGTATCAATCTGTGTAAAATGGTCGATAAATTTATTAAATCAATGACTAAATATGCAACATATGAATTTAATCAAACGAGCATTGACATTTACATTACTTCATGTTTTATAATGTTTAATGATAGACAATCATTCAGTTTATTCAAACATAGACATCAGCAATCAATTAACATATATATATAATCAAGTTCATGGGTGTCATATCATCACAGAAATGAGAGTGGAGTTTTTAGAGAAAATAATTAAAGTAAATTTATGTAACCTTTTTAAATATGAAGGCTGTCGACGGCACGCTCTCAGTCACGCAGTTTCCAACAAGTCAGCGTCTTTGTTATTTAGATAACGGTCCAATGTACCTCATCTAGGCACATTGCACATCCAGAGTGTTTGATGTGCTCACAAAACACACCATAGAGAATCCTCCAGAATTTCACATGACCTATCAAAAGCACTTCATGTGGAGTGTTTTAGAATCTTTCTGTACACTACTCTGTATGCCATACTATGGAATGTTCAAATTAATCTTCATGAATTCTCGACACCAAACTGATCCTCAGATTTCCGCCATATTGGTGCTCAAAATGAATTCACAGGAATTAACTTACAGCAAACGTTTTCATGATAAAGCTGGATTATTACACCAACGTGATTACGTAGAGTACAGTAATCACTGTTGCCTGAAGTGAAAAGTCCTGCTTTCCTCTCAATAGTCAAATTAAATGCACTAAATTTCAGGTAGATTTCATCCATAAAAATCCTTTCTCTATTACAAACAGTCTTGACTTACAAATACTGCAACTATTTAGTTAGCATGATACGCACACGACATAATAAATATAACATCAATCAAAATTGACAAGTATAATGTACAACGTAATGAAATTAGCGAACATGGAAATAATCGTTCAGAAACATAAGCATTCTCCAGTTCAAATCATAGATCATTAGCAAACATGTATGACATATTTCAAAGTCCATTCGTTCTTTCTCAGTCAGTAAACTTACCATAAGCTAACGATCACCTTTATGACCGGACTCGAGTTATATTAAAATCAAAGTGATTAGAACATACACTGTCTTCAACAAAGCAATTTTCGGTCCATCCCCATTGGATGAAAAACTAAGCATCCCTTTGGAACTGGTTTGGATTGCGTAGGCAATTTTCTAGCATATTCTCCACCTGAGTTGCTTACTCAAACGTGACAAAATATCTTTACGAGTGTCCAAGATCGGGTCAAGGTTAACATTGGCAACACATATATAATTATTAAGTTTAGAACTAGGGATAGGCAAATTAAGTCCACCAAACAAGCGATAATGTTTTACTACTCACTGTTGGGTTTAAATATTTAAGTTGTATGTAATTTGTTTTAAAGTAAGAATAGGTAAGCAAAAAGATATGCGCTGGTGACTGGAGTAATTGCAATCGCTGAAGTTGAAAAAAGAGGAAGGAAAGATTGTTAATATAAGAATTAAAGTAAGATATGTTACTTCTTCTTTATTCGTATTCACGCTATCTAATGTAAACATTTTTAAGTAATATAAAGACTATTTTAGTATTTTATTGAAAGCACATATTACAAATCATCCGCCATTCATTATATTTATTGTTGCATCGATTCTTCTTGTCACTGATGACAAGATAATTCTGGACATAAAATAGAATACATTCACGGTCGTAATCTTCATGTCTGGGAAAAGAAATGTCAAGGTAGGCTTGATGTACATTTCGCTTTAAAAAAAACTTAGCAAATAAATTCTCCATGTCTATTACAGCAAAAATAGGTGTATTTAGTGAACGTTACACTACTAACAGATTTGACCAACAGGTGCTTTTTGCAATATTAGGTATAGCATGTTTTCCCCCACATTTTAATGTGCAATATATTATGTGGATTGTAATATTAACAAAATAAATCTCAGTATGAGTTTAGACATTACAGTTTTAACTGACTGTAATCGGATCTCTTATATAACCAAAGGAAAAACGTAATTTTTTATAATGTATTAAACATACCTGTATAATAACATGTCCAGGGAATGCTTCACACCCGGCACCCAGATTCGCTAGTATATCCTCCTTTACCGGGTGTTTCTATGAAACAATTAAGTACACGTAATACACATAGCGTTTTGTTCTTCCAATCGCGAGCACACATTGCACTGAATCGTGTTTGTGTTTGTATGTGTGCATATACAAGTGTGTGTGTTTCTTATCAAGTTCATTTAAAAACTGAAATGAAAATATCTATAGATGTATATGGTGAAACATATCTTTATTTAAGATTCCGTAGGAAAAAAGTATAAGTTCGTGAAATGTCGTGAGCAAACAAGTGCGTAGAAGTAAGTTTCATCTAAAATTATTTCTCTATCAAACCTTTACAGAGCATTACATTTGGAAAAAAATAAGGATGCAAACACATGGGTTTATCAATATAACAGATAATGAAAGTAAATTGTGCAAATAACTAAATCAGTTAATTAGCAACTTGCATTAGTAAGACTTTGTGCAAATAGCATTTAATCTCCAGCCATGCAAACTGATGTATGGAGCTGTTTTGTTTTTTAGAATTTGCCGAGAGATATCGATCAAAACACTAATTAAGGATTACATTTTTATCTTACATGATGATTTCCGGTTTAAAATGGGCGGTATTCAATTTCTTTCAAAGGTTAATATATACAAATGATTTACCTTTGTGAAATGGTGGTTTGGAATGGGTTCAGTTTCGCCGACACACTCGTAGTAATGTTTCTGTTGAACGCTCGCTATAATACGCTGGGCCTTTTCTAAACCAGGTTTGCTCTTCTGAATTTTTCTTAGAATGACGTCATCAGTCAAATTTACGTAAGCGTCCACATGTTCTGGGTCTACGCATTCGGACATCTTTACTCGTTTCCTGGAGCAAAATCATTATTTTAAGGCAATCGGAATTCTATCCATTAAAATGTGTACTGCTTCCATAATGCAGTTAATATGTATGTCTATACTGAACAATGAGCGTTGAAAACGAGATGATTGTGTTTATTATAAACACTGAAAGTATTTTCTGGTTGATCTAAAAGTCTTAGTATTCCTTAATAATACACAGTAGGCTAAATTATTATATTGAAATGAATAAGAGTTTTCATCAGAAAGAAGATAATGACAAAATTTACTGTCATATTATATGCTTAACTGAATTTCAACTGATAGGTGCTATTTCCGTCGACATATAACTTTCCTCTAATATTGATTGTTATACAATGTTCAGTCTACCACTACTTTTTTAAAGGTATACTAATTTCATGTCATATACCTTTCAAAGGTAATATACATTTCACTTCGTGTACCTTTTACAGAGAGAAGCAAAACATGAATCATCATCAATTTACCCATTTCAAGAATCACGACTGAAATATTTAAAATAAATGCCGTCATAATGCAGTTAATACAAAGCTACGTAGAGTTATGTTTTCTAACTTGCACTCAAAAGCCGATGCAATTGGCACCACATACAAACATAAAATCAATACGTCTTTAAAGGAACGTCGTGTTTACCGTTTTCCATCATTTGGAATTTTAATCAAGTTGTCGGCCTCCATCATTGCTTCAAAGATCCTGAAACATTAAGAAGTTTTGATTCAGCTTTATGGATGAGTGGATGAAAGAAAACAAATGGCTCATGCATGATTTTGGATTTTCATATATTTGTAAATGGCGGGGTTTTGTTGAATGATTGAATGATAATCATATAAATAGATTAAATCTGTCATTGAAAGATTTGATGAACCTGGAGGAAAAGTAGAATCCATCAATATAGTGTCAATGACAGATAAAGTAGCCACCAAAGTATGGTAGTATGTATTTAATTTATGTAAAATGTATGTTGTATATTAAAGACAATTTTTGTAATTTGTGTGAGTCTATGAACATTTTTTATCTGGCCTTTTTTATTATTACTGAGTTGAAAACTATAAGAAAGAAATGGGTAATTTAAGGATAAATGTGACTTACGCATGCTATTTAATAAACTATGCTTAATATTTTCACATTTTAATTAGCCATAAAACTATACTCAGCTACTGACATTAGTTTAGTATATTTAGTATTTTAATATATCATTGTTTTAGTGTGGTATATAAATATTATACATATCATCATCGTAGAGTAGTATATACTTTGTCTTTGTGTATGGATGCAATCTAGAATTTCTTTATCTATATAGGTTATAACAATTCCCTAAAATTAGCTAGAAGCTTAATTTTACTTCACACTTTTCCTAGGATAGCAAGGTTTACAAAGACTTAGTGAAGGAAATAGATACAACAATTTTGCACAAAACTGACATCTTTTTTGTGCATTCATTTGTACTTTAGTGTCACGGCTTTTTGTGCATTCATTTCACCTTAGTGTCACGGCTTTTTGTGCATTCATTTCACCTTAGTGTCACGGCTTTTTGTGCATTTATTTGTACTTTAGGGTCACAGTGATGTATTATGTCACGTCGAGTGGACGTATGATTTTTGTTAGTCAACCGGATGGCTAGTTCTGTTAGAAACTAACCAAACGGCAAATTTTCAAAATATATTACAGAAATCCTAAACTTTTCTACCATGCATACATTTTTAAACTTGTTTATTTGTTCAGGACAGAGTCACCAGAGGCTAGATACTAATGATCTTAGTGTTGGTTGTTATAAGACCCATTCAGTGCTATAGGCTAACGACTGACCAAGATTGACTGATATCATTCAACGAACTTTATTTTGCCCGCTTTCTACACCATTTTGTAAAGATTGTTTCTACGCCTATTAAAAGTGTATTTTGCCAGAACTTTTCCAATTCTAGCAGTCATACTAATAACAGGTTATTATACATAATAATTCAATAAGTTTTTTAACTCTTGTATTAGTTTGATAATTATAAATTTATAATAAATTTAATTCATACCCACTAAACTTGATTGTTTGATAGTTACGTGAATAGCGTGTTTGATATGGAGTAAATTGTTTTGTAAGATATATTTGTGAATAATATTTAAGTCGTTGCCTGTTTGTACTCAACAATAATAAACAACGTTTCTAAATGTTTGATACCTTAATTTGTTTGTTCGTGAAGACAGTCTTAACAGCCCCACATCCCTGTTTACCTTCCAGGTTAGTGATTTTGCTGACCAGAGGAGTGGGTGTGTAGGTAATTGTGACATTATGCAGGTTTAATGTATGTATGTATACAGTGAACCTGACTATATATGTGTATGCATTCATATTATACACAGAGAAATACAGATACATGCATGCACACACAAAATGAACACGCAGCGGTCATTTTGTTTTCATTGTGATTATAGCATTGTATGGAACAAGGAAAACATAATATAGATTAACGTACTCACATTTGTTCCACAATGGTGACATTTCTGTGCTGGTATATTTGTCGAGTAAGCAGGAGTCTTGTAGAAAAGAACTTGTGAATTTGCTACATAAATAATGTAATCATTATGGTAAATGCCATGTTACCACATAAAGCAAATATTCTTACCTAAAGGTTTCCTTTTAAATATAAAGTCTTAGACATACATTGGTTACTATAATAAACGTGACATTTTATTTTAAAGTTAATATAAGTGCAAGTCAGAAATGTGAGCTTATTTGGAGGTATACACTGAGAATAATGTTGTTCATTTTGTTCTATTTAAAGTATGCGCTGGATATATTTCTAAATAAAGAAGGCATTTTGTGCCATTTTTCACTGTAAGTAAATGTGAAAGGCATAATATACTGGTACGAAAAGCACAACTATTTTATATTGCTATTAATATGTAATGATGCACATGGTGTTATAATGTTAAATGGGCGTCAAGTTTTAAATTTCTCTATATCCAATAAATTCCATAAAATAAATATTTAATTTTGTTAACTTTGATTCTTTTGCATGTACATATTTATTCTCTTATAATATTCATGAAGTGTGCACATTTTTAAGTAGAAATAAAAGGTTGATTTACTCATTGACACTATGTGCCGGCAACAACAGATCTTAATAAAACTGCTAGTAGTTGTGTTACGTTTCTCGAAGAATATGCAAGATCTAAAATTTTGTAAGTGGCACACCTTTATTGTGCCACTAGCTGTTTTATCAAGATCTATTTTTTAAAAAGTATAACACCTTTATTGTGCCACTAGCAGTTGTATCAAGATCAATAATGATGTAACACACCTTTTTTCGAAAGCAGACTGACGTGTGTCCTTCGACGTCGATGACACGAGCGAATTCGATGAAAGTTTTGAAGTCTAAGTTGGTGGTGACGCGCAGGTGGTGAGAGTCTCGGACAAGGGAATCCAACGTGTCAGCATCAATGCCGTTACGATGATTGGTCACGATCTTTAATAAAGTATACAACAGCTCATTGTAATTTAAGTGCATTATACTGTAACACTGATGAAGTCTAAATAATGATTTTCCAATTTAGCACATTTGACGAATATCAAAACACTTTTTTTAATTGAGGAAATCTCCATTAAAAAATATTGCAAATGAAAATAAAATGTTCAATGGATTTCTTAGTTCCTAAAGAACTTTCATTAGAGGAGTGACATATTCATGTATTTATTGCTAAAGGTCATTATTTCAGTTGACAAATGACAGTAATAGAATGTATAGAAACTGAGGACAACGTCAGTAGAATATTATAACTAAAGTGGGCAAGTTAAACAGCTTGTATATAAAAACACCATTGAATGTACGATGCCTTTATTATCAACACAATTCACTTTTCCGACAGTTATTACTGTTGTGTAACAATAAAATCGCCATCATTAATATTTCTGAAAACACAGATAATATATATGTTCACCAATTATACGTACCTCGTACAAAAACGCTTTCTTTCTGGCTCTGCCCTCGTACAGCCACGCCTAAAAACAAAGACGACAATAGAGAACGACCTGCATAGAAATACTTTTGTCACTGAGACAGGTAATCCATTTTGATTATGGAAATAAATTACACATAAATATGATTGTTTTTTAGTTACCATTTATATATTCTCTAATAGGCTTCTTATACTCAGTCTTATACATTTCTGTGTTCCATTGTCACACTTTATAACAGATTCTGAACTCTATAACAGATTCACAGAGTAACACTTAGGACTGTTCTGTAATAAAAAGACAAGCAGTTAAAGGCCTCTTATTAATTATCAGTTTCTGGCTATCCATATATTTTTAACTACCTATTATGTGGCTAAGAATGTTTAAGTCTAAATACAATCATTATCAGCGTATTACTTAAAACTATGCTTATAAACCACATTTTGACTGTTTCGATAACTAAAATAAAACGTATTAAATATCACACAGTACGTAATGATTTTATGGATTTGAATGAAGGTATGATGTTAATGTGCAAAAAAAATTACCTTACTCTTTAGAATCATGACTCTATCATTAGGTAGACGAACTCTCGGTTTGCATAAAGGTTGTAAGAACAAGGTGAACAAATGATGTGTTCATTTCAGTTATTAAAGATAAGACACAAGTGTTTATCTCTACGACAATGTGCTTATCTATAAGACAGAAATGGTTATCTCTACCATATAATAAATTAATGAATTAATAATGTGTAGATTTGCTCCGTGAACTTTCGTTTATTTACTCTTATGACATAATATTCCATGCACATTTAATAAGAGTAAATAACGAATAAGCATCCCATCTCATGCATTGAAGTAACACACACTCTCTCTCTCTCTCTCTCTCTCTCTCTCTCTCTCTCTCTCTCATCTATGTCTTAATACATTGGAAATTATTTTCAACCTTTTATACTGGATTTAATCATTTTAATCAATAATTATTTATTATTCCTGTTATGTTTCTGCCAGCTGTTGCTGTATGGGACTGTTATTGAACCATATTTATTTGAGAGAGAGACTATTATTATTTTTCTGTCTAATTCTTTGTTCCTTAATTATTCTATATATTAACTCTTATTAGCTGCATTAAATGAGGAAATGAATAATATACCGCGCGCGCGCGCGCACACACACACACACACACACATAATGAGTTAAAAGCCACTATGTCAGACTTCTCCAAAAGAATACCTTTTGGTCACTGGGTGCAGCAGGTGGACCTTTAATGATTTCTTTGATGAGTATAATATCCTTATCTCGCAGTCCGTGTTTCCTGAATTCTGTTTCAAGTTTGCCTCCCTTATCTTTCAACATGTAGTCAAACATGACAATAGAGGCTTCTTCAATCTGTCAACACAATTTGAATTAATAACCTCCCTTGACTTTCAACATGTGGTCAAACATGACAATAGAGGCTTCTTCAATCTGTCAACACAATTTGAATTAATAACCTCCCTTGACTTTCAACATGTGGTCAAACATGACAATAGAGGCTTCTTTAATATGTCAACACAATTTGAATTAAGAACCTCCTGTACAAGCTGTGTAAATTATTTAGAGCGAACGTGGATATTTTTAAAACTATGATAAGTAAAATGATAACAAGATATGTGTGAGTATGTGTGTATTGAAACATGCTGTGTTATGATATATAAATCAAAACTGTATTATAATTAATTAGATTTTATTATACATTACTCTAGTTAATATTTGTTAAAATACAATCAAGTTTGCGTTAATGAAGAAATACTTATGTTACAGATTTGATGCTGAATTGTACTTTTCCGATTTATTGCAACAACATCGAATGCGGAAATAATATTAAACAATGTTGACATATTTTATAGCACCTTTTATAAAACTGGTTAGTGAGTTGATAACTCTTACCAATGGTAAATTTTATCACAGCATTCACTCTTACAAACCTCCCACTTAGAATCCGGCTTAATGCGTGGAATGAAAATGCCATCAAATACATGGGAGAAAGGTCCATAACCCAGGTCATGACACAGTCCCGCAAGCTGGACGCACAGAATGTCATTGTTATTGATCTGGAGATCTGGCTGACGTTCCTGTAGTGCTTTGGCAAGCTGTCCGGCCAGGTGGCACACCCTGAATAAAGAAAACGGAATGTAAAGGGTCGCGAAGGAGGTGATTTCGTTTGGAAAACCTGAATAGCAGACATTTGCAATAACATTATTTTCTAAGGAGTATAGAACGCGTGTTTAATAGTATAATTGTGTACTACAAATACATACTCGTAATTATTAGGAGAATCTGACGGACAATTATAAATCTAAGATACTCGCACACACAGAAAATTGCTAATTAAATAAAAATGAAGGTATTGTTTAAAAGAACACATTATACTTACCCGATGCTGTGCTCAAATCGGGTATGCGTTGCACCCGAGAATACAAAGTATCCTCCCCCAAGCTGTTTCAGTTTCTGCAGGCGTTGAAACTGTGGAGTATCGACTACGGCAGCACACACCGGGTGTAGCTCAATGATGCCATGCACGGGGTCGTTAATCGTCTGGGGAATTTACATTTTATAAAGAAGCAGAACTTTAAAGTACTCAGTCATGCAAAGATAATGCACAGTGATAAATCTACATTATTACAAAGCTCGAGACCAAAGAAAAGCAAGCACTTGTTAATAATTCAAGCAGCACTTAATTGATTCAGAACTGATTTATCAAAGGTGTGGAGTTACAAAAAATGCAAAACACCTTAATCTCTTTCTCATTCATTTAATTAATTTTAATTAATAATTTCATTAAGAATACACGGACATTGGACAATATCATGATTAGTAAAAACGTGTGCCTCTATTTTTTCGTTGGCTATTTGTTTGTGTAGACTATCAATGAAATGCAACATACCAAATTCATATATATATATTTAAAACGTTACGACATATATTTCTGCTTAGTGCTCAGCGATGCTGCTTTTATTTTACTTTATAAATGGGAATTTGAAGCTTGACGTCATTGATTGATTTAAGAAAGCAGATACGCATCATATAGATATTTCGTTCAAAAATGATTCAGTACCGAATTAATGTTTACTGTAACTGGCAGGTTTCTCAGTTTCCCAATACTGGAAAAGTCCACTGCATTAGAAATATATAAAATTAAATGTGATTCATCTTAATTATATTGACATTCAGAGAAGAAACGGTCGATGTTATTCCTATACAGAAATTCCTAAATGCACTCACTGGTATGACGTACGAGAGTTATTAAGTCGAACTAAATGTTCTCTATCTCTGTGTCATTTGGTCCCTCTAATTATGTCTCTCTATCTCTCCATCTATCTGCCCATCTGTGTGTTAATCATTCTATTGACATTTTCATCTATC
Organism: Sinotaia quadrata; assembly: GCA_028829895.1. Taxonomy (NCBI): domain Eukaryota; kingdom Metazoa; phylum Mollusca; class Gastropoda; order Architaenioglossa; family Viviparidae; genus Sinotaia; species Sinotaia quadrata. Next base: position 109,905,964 of record CM054181.1, on the reverse strand, counting down.
TTTTAGCTTTTTTACAGTATAATTCTATTGCAGACGTGAATATTGAGAAAAAAATAAATCAGCGTAGTTTGATATAAATATAAGTATTATTTGAAGATAATATCATTAAGGAAATAAATTAGCTTACTTTCAAATGCATAATTTTTTAGTATATACAACGACAAAAATTTAACCTTTGAATTTGCTGGCTGCATCTTTCCTCGTTTAGTTCAGTAATTAAAAGCCTTTCTGTGTCTGAAAACAGGCATAATTATAAAGCTATGAACAGCATGTATACAAGTTACATTATCTCAAAAGGACGTTATTCTAAACACAAAGAACACAATGGATACATCTTACATCTAACGAAGGCATAATTCTAATTACAAAAAGACATAAAATTATGCACAAAATATTAATCTAAAAAAATACATCGTTCTAAACACACACAAAAAATGAATTCATACTTCTTACATAATCTAAACATGACATTGTTCTAAACACAAAGAACAGAACTGATACATCTTACATTAATCTAAAACGGACATTGTTCTAAACAAAAAGAGCATAATTTATAAATCTTACACTAATATAAAAAGGACATTGTTTCATGTACAAAGAACAGAATGGATGTGTGGCAGTAAATGTGACTACCCCTTGTTATATGAATTGAAACATGTCAATGTAACTTGGCGTTGGGCACTCCTTATATGGCATTTATTTTATTTTTGTATGTTGGAGTAACCAACTCAGGTAACAAACATACTAGAGCTTACTGATGTAATCTAAACTTGTTCCAACTGGATAAGTATTTTTTTCTGACATAGTCTTACACATGTTTATAAGAAATTTATCCAATAGGGATAGACAAAAAGTTATTTTGTTGGAGAAAGTTTATTTTCTAATCACTTTTAATTAGGTGTGGCAGACGTCCGGTCATGAAAGGCAGCATTAGCATAATGTTGAGATAACTAAATGATTGAGAGAGAATGGACTTGGAAATATTTCGTACATTTTGCTATTGATATATTACACTTACATTGCATGGAGATATGTATTATGTGAGCAGGCTATTACTTCTACAATTGTGAATTATGATTCTTGTATGTTATATATTATACACATGACATTGTCCCTAGTAAACACATTCATAAATTGTTAATTTGTGTTTATTATTATGTACGTGAGTATCGGGCTAATAAATACTGTTGCAGGAAACTGTAAGGTGAGACATAAATGTAAGAAAGAATGGAGCTAGAGATGCATAAACTGGAAAACTTAGGGATTGTTCCCTAATATTTTTCAGAGAAAAAGCAGATGTTTTCTTTTATTCTAGAATCTCTGGAATTTTCAGCATTGCCCAGTTTATTGATTTATAAACCATTATCACCGTGGTAGATTCGAAGTCTCTACCCCAGGTTGTAAGTGTAATGATACACTGCAGTCTATTGATACATGATGACAAAGTACGCTAGACTACATCATGGGATTTCTGGTAAAAGGGAGTTACTAGAAATTGCTAATATTTTTGTTCAGCTTGAAGGAACTAATAAGGTGAAGGAGCACCCAGATTAGTCTCGAGAGGACAGTAGCTTATGGAACATTCTAGAGAACAAATTGAGAATTGACAATTGTACTGTGAACAATACACTTGTGATATTGTTTCAAAAGTGCACAAAATGACTATTGCAGCATTGTCTAGACAAGGTTATGTACAAGCTATTATTGCTTATCTCTCGACATAGGAAACAATCAATGATGTCTCAATGGAAAAGAAATATAAATACATGGTGATACTATAGTCCAAAATTAAGAGAGAGTGTGAAAAACGGATTACACAAGTCCTGAACTCCAAGCTAAATGTGGTACTAAAATACAAGCTATTAACGCACACCTTTAGTCAGCTACACTGGAGGCATCATAGATTGGACAACAAATGAAATAAATGAACTGGACAGAAAAACAAGAAAACTATTCACAATTCATAAAGCCTTACACCCAAAAGCAGATGGTGATAGGCTATATGCATCTCGAAATATAGGAGGACGAGGTCTCACGAAAATCAAAGATGTCATTGAAGAAGTCATTGGTCTTATGGACTACATCTGGAATAACAACAAAGATGTGCCACTGAGAGAAGCACTAAAGATGAGTGGACTATACCAACCCTCAGTTAGACAAAGAAATATGGAAGACAACAACGAAGAAAGCGTTAGCAAATACCTCGAACAACAACCTCTCCATGGCCGGTATGCACGACAAGCAGTTGAATTTTTTTTAAAATATCAACAAACAAATGGCTGAAAGAGGAAGGTTTGAAAGCAGAAACAGAAGCACTCATAAGAGCCTCGCATGATCAAGCATTAAACACGAAATCACACAAAACGAAAATCATGGATGAAACAAAAGAGCATATACTATCTGGATGTCAGGTTCTGGCTGAAACAGAATGCACTAAAAGACTCAGTGAGACGGCCTCACAGAAATCTCTGTGGAAACTATAGCATAAAAACCTCAGCAAGAATAATGATGCACCAACCAAAAGCAGTCACTGAAACAGAAGAAGTCAAACTACTATGGGACTTCGAGATAAAAACAGATCGAGTAAAAGACCTGCACGAAGTCCAGACATTGTAGTTGTCAATAGGTAACAGCAGGAATCATTGAAATCGCTGTTCTAAGTGATAGAAACATAAAAACAAAGAAAGAGAAAATAAGGAAAAATACCACGACTTCAGATTAAAAATTCAGAGACTGTGGAATTTAAAAGCAGATGTGATACCTATAGTGATAGGAGCCTTGGATTACATAACATCTGAGTTGGAAGTCTATCTGAATAAATTATCTAAAATGGACATTGTTTTAAATACGAAGAACAAAATTTATACATTTTAAATTAATCTAAACACAAAAGAGTATGTGCAAGGAATGGGCTTGCTAAGAATAGATATTGTTAAGGTGTTGATTTAAACATTTTCCAAAGTTTGACTTAAAGAAATCAAAGAATATAATACCTGACAACGATATGTATTGCTGCCAAGCTTAAGCAATGTTCACTCGTTGTTGAGGGACTGCCGGTCAGTACCAACTCACACGTTGCACAAGGTAAGACTGCCTATGTCGCCTCTAACTGTTAGTTATTTAGTTGTTTACTTAATGGCGTGACTCAGTGGCGCAGTATGTCACACAAAAAACAAGTAATCAAGATTATTATGTCTGAGACATATGGCGGTTTTTTAATTAAGGCCGCAAGATTGCAAAACAAGTCAAATTCTAAAGCATATTTATAATGATCTTTCTTTCAGTATACAGTTATTGATTACGAGCATATAAAGCAGGGGTCGGGAACCTATGGCTCGCGAGCCAGATGTGGCTCTATTGATGGCTGCATCTGGCTCGCAGACAAATGTTCAATCATAAAAAAAAAAATGTTTCTTTAGACTCCTTTGATCTACATATTATTTGCATATCAATATTTCATTCTACAAATGAGCTAAAGTCTACTAAAGTCTCAACGACTGCATGAAGCTTAACCTCACCACGTAGTGAGAAATCGAGGTGTTATCTCAGCAAACGCGTCGGCTGTTCCTATACGACTCACGAATAAGCGGCATCTGGCTTCTTGTATCTCGGAGTGACTCTACAGAATCACGTTCCCGTATTTATTAAAAATCATAAGGTGCATCACGTGACTGGTCACGTAGTATATGGTTGGTTTGAGAACTTAGACAATGGTCCAAAGTTACATAATGTCTCTGACCTCTTTGTTGGAAGCTTCTCGATACTGAAGTATCATGGGAGAGCTCCAAACAAAGGAATTTCAAATTTTGATGTTTGAAAAACAAACAAGTGGGTCAAGGAGTCATGACATTTTTATCAGACTGTGACATTCACATTCATACCCGCATGCTCACACTCACAGCCAACCTTCACACTTTACCCTGCATGCAGAATAAAACTTTTCTCTCCACAAGAACATCTTGGTGTCTGTGTGAGAGAGTTGGTATATTTTTACATCTTGCCATTCCGTGTGTCGTCGATGTCACTGCTTCCACGACGTGTATAAGAAAGTCAAGAGCAAGCACATACGTTTGATGTAGTTATTCATGTCATCAGTAGATCCCAATCTGATGTTTTGCTGGAATACAGGTCATAGGGAGGTCAATCAGTTAATTTAAATGTATTTTTCATACGGAAGTGTGGGCAGAAATCTGACAGGTCCAGTGGTAATAAACATAGATAGATGTATAAAGATAGCCTTGACCAGAAGTACGCATCAATTAAGGTGTAGAGATGGGGTAATCTGGTGGTAACCTAGTGCGTAGTTGTTAATGAGGGAGCTGGGGAAGTAGCTGTGACCCTTAGATCAAACAGGCAAGTCTTTAAATATGGGAGACAAACTTTTAATGGGTGCTTTTTTCAAAGTGACAGCACATTTCAGACGTGTAACGAGAGAGGCCCGGTCTAAGTGTGGTGATAGATCAAAATCTTGTATGAAGGAATAGTCTAAAAAAATGCTTTATTCAAAAAAAGAGCAACTATTTTGTGTGGTAAATTTATGAGCTTTTAATAACAGATGACGTTTCTGATTCTTTGGGTTTTGCTGAAAGGATAAAGGATAATCTCTGTCTCTCTTCATCTCTCTCCATCCATCCAACTATCTATTGGACCACTGGGTTGTGATTGATGCTTGTGTATGAACGTCCGTATGACAGTTGTGCTGGGTTGTTCCATGTGGGAAAGCCAAGAAGTCTACACTAAATCGCATGACCATGGCCAGTAAACAAGGAAATTATTAATGCAGTGAGTGAGTGTGTGTGTGTGTGTGTGTGTGTGTGTGTGTGTGTGTGTGTGTGTGTGTGTGTGTGTGTGTGTTTGGGTATACAATGGGGATCGTTGCTACCGGTGTGGCAGAGGTGGTCGGAATATGTGGGGAATATCATAATAGTATTAGCTCTAGGTAATTGGCTGAATCGAAGGTGTGTCTAGCAGAGACAGGTGTGGTTCCACGGAGAAATAAAAGTAATGGAGTATATTACCCTGTAGTCTTTATTCCAATGGTCTCTTGGGGTGAGCATTTTGAGAATGGGTCCCTCCCTATTTGGGGTTGTATATGGAGCAGTAAACCCTGGCTGGATAAGGTAAAGGCGTCTTTGTATTGTGTGAATGGTTAGGTTTTATTATGATATGCTATGTTTTATTTTGAACATGTTAACCTGTATTTCTTTCAGAGGCCAGTGCCAAAATTAGTACTTATTAATGGAGTAACTGATAGGAAACTTAAACTCTGCAATTGCTTCTGTTTCATGGTTTTTGGTTTCATCTTGATCTTTATCTTTGATTTCAATGTGGGAAATGGAATGTGTTCCTGATGTGATGTCATGTCCTATTGAGAGTTTACCAGCGTGCTGTACATCACTCCATTGTATTGAGATAAGTCGTGATCGCGAATGTGACTACAGTGTGGTTTGAACTTACTCTGGCATTATGATGAAAATTAGGACATAATAAATATTACTTACTTTTCTAAATATTGTTAACTTTTCTTTTATTAAAGTTCTTGTTATTAACTGTTCAGTCTTGCATATTTGTTAGTGAAATGTAATTTCTATCATTTGTTATCATAATCTGAAGTGACAATCTAATGATTATGTCTTGTTCTCTTTTCGTCTATTTATAATTGCTGTACATATATTTCATAAAATCGATTCTCAGCTTATTACTGAGGGGATGGGGGGCATGATTCAAATTGGTGGCGTACCACCATATCAGCTTAACAGTTGTAGATATGCATATATAACCAGTGACCCATACTCTGCATCGGCACTTGTAGATGTCTTGTATCACAACTAATTACAAATATTTGATATAATTCATTATTACAAAGTCACCCCAGAGTACAGCGGCGACAATGTCTTTTGTCTTTGTCCAATTAAATGTGAGGAATTCCTTCCTCTGGGGGTTTGTACGAGCTATCGGAAGTGGTTGACCTCAATTGCAGTGTTGTTCGAATTATCCATTAATTTACGGGCGACCAACAGTGAGGTAAACGAAGGCAAAAACAATTAGTACTATTTAAAGAATACAACGGGAAAGTGACAAAAGTCACGTACAATGACATGAATGTAGACGCATCACAATGACACTCGTAGCGTGAAAGATGCAGGCGGAATTGTCACAGCTACACGAATTATTAAATCCCGAACTATTTAAAAATATTGTTAGATTGTTAGATACCACGGTGACAAATAATTCCTTTCTAGAGATCGTGTGACTATGAAGACGACAAAGAAAGAAAATGAGACGTTAATGGTTTCTGGGTCAAAAAGTCTTAAATTTAGATCAAAATAGTAAACATTCAGTAAAAGGGTAATAATTGATGCTTATGGGTTGCTTTAATGAAATTGATTTGAGGACGAACTTCACACAAGCTGCTTTTACAGTAGGTCTGAAATCGTAACCTGTAGTCTAAAGAATTGTAAAGTCAAATTTTGAATTTTAATTGCTATTGTATTATTCTGATGTGTGTGCGTCTTTAACCAGATTACTTGTAATAAGTGGATATATATGAATTGCTGTAAGGATTCGACGTATTGTAGCGTTGTCAGTAATCGTCATACAAGACTGTAAAATAACTCAAACGCGTTTAGCGATCAAAGTAAATAGTCGCTAAAATAATTGTATAAGGAGAGAAAAATCTTGATATATAGTTTCATTATATGAGTTTAATATAACGAGAATGTTAATAATTATATTTTATTTCACAACATCCACATATATCACTCCCTCAAAGAAAAATTCAAAGAAAGAAGAATTTCTGCCTATCTCTATGTATGTGTATTATGGATTCGTCGTGGATAAATTCCTATCGTTCTGTCAGTATTGTATTTCGCAAATGTATTTAGTATCGCACGTTGTGTGAGTTGTATGCTGTCTGCCGTTCATCACTGTTCGTGTTTAATTAAACTTATGTATAATCGATTATTGCGATTTGCGGAGACTGGAGCAAAACTGGCCGATAAAGACAGGACACTCCATTCGTGTTCAATGCAGATTTATAAATAGTATGACAAAGAACGTTAACATTCGTGTGTACCTAGCAGCTGCTGTCATGTTGTTTCGATGTAAAATCTACACTCTTTTCAATTTGCAATGCAAAGACCAAAGAATATTGATTATATAGGAAACGATAGTAATCATTTAATAGAGTGCTTACACTCATACTTTTATAAAATTGCACTTCACACGCATGAACATATAAAGAAACCAACATTGATTAGTAAATGATTTAGTTTCTTTTAAATTTATTAAAATATATAATCAATTATTAACTTATTAACAAAAACATTATTAATGAATCATCCTACACTTGTTCATAATATATTACAATACCAAAATTGTTATCATAGTATAATTGATTATACTAATAATACGATTAGTAACAATAAAACATCCGTCTGTTTCAGTTTCAATTTGCGCTTAAGGATGGCTGTCACGGGGAAGCGCCATAATTATATATTTATTTTTTTAAAAATATTCCTTTTACGACGACCGCTCGGTGTCAAGGTCGCCGATTACCGCATTCATGGTCGGAAATTTTTAGAAATGTTAGGTTAGGGAGTATATCCAGAAAATTCACCTACATTTCAAAACAGTGAGAAAATACGTTTGATGTTTCATTAATGATATATTTTGTGGATAATGCAATTGAAATTGATTTCATGCATTTGTGTTCATGCAGTCGTTTCATTGTTGTGATGCGTGAGTGCGTGAAGATTGGATTAGAAAGGGTTTGCATATCGTATGCTATTTCGTTGTTGAGAGAATTAAAAAGATTGAAATTACTGTATAATATATTGTCAGAATAATGAGAGATATTTATTTAACTTAGAATAAGCGTGCACAAGAGGAATAGGAATGTCAAATGATGGGAAATTTTCTCATATATTTTATAAAATTTTCATGACGTGCAATTTTATTTGAAACGCTATTTGTAATTAGAATGACGTGGATATTGCATAATGACTGTTTTGAAAGTGAGGTCCTGAACGAATGAGTCGTGCATGGTGTCAGTTTTACTGACCGGTGTTTGGTACTTGCGTCAATTAGGTGTTTGTTTGTTGGCCAGTAAAAGTGACAAGTGATTGACGCGGGCGGGGGGGTGTGTACATATAAAATCATATATATGAATATTTTTTGCAAATGCATATATTATACACACACACACACACACACACACACACACACACACACACACACACACACACCGCATCAATCACTTGTCACGTTTACTGGCCATGGTCGTGCAAATTTGATTGTCGGCTAGAGCTGTAATAAAGGGATAAAGAAGCATGAATATTAATCAATAAATAAAGGGGAGATAACATTAAATTATCAATCAGAATAAGTCAACTAATTTATCTGGCTAAGTGTCGGGAATAATTGGCCGATATTGTGGCATTTGAGTGGGAGATAAGTTAGGCAGTCCGGCTGTCACTAATGTTAGGAATTATCCAATAAACAAATATTGATAACTAGAGCCTAAACCCGAAGGCCATGACATGCTGAAATTAAACAAGTAATATAATACTTAATTTTAAAATATGGACAGACAACTCTGCTCCATCAAAGAACTAAACTGGTTATGATCTACAATGTCCAAAAATGAATAAACGGTTGGTTTCATTTACATCCTGTGATAAACTGTATATGCTCCACATTTGGACATTTTTATGTTATGATGCCTCTATTAATACAGAATACAAAACTCAAATTAGTATTTCTAATCCTACTGACTGAAGTATGTCTTTGTTACTAATAGTAGGTCACCTTGAAAAAAAAGCACAAATATACCCAATCCCAAATTAACTCTATTAAAGTATGAATTATGAGTGAATATGCTGGGAGCGTTTATTTGCGCGAATAGCATCACCTTTACTATACTGGTCTGTCACTCGTGTACTGTGATTTGCCTATGCTCTATTGCCACCGCCTAAGAAAAGTTCTTATTACTTGCAATTTTTACAAGATATAAATTCATAGTTACACAATGTATTAATATAACATTAAGCCATGCATTTGAGTGCCTTCGTTAGAAACAGGTTTGGTTTTATTACCTCAGATAAAATGGTTTTACAAATACATTAAATGCTCATGTAACAATATGGGTTTACTTTTGCACGGCTGTCAGTCATTCATCCAGAAGCATCCACATTCATGGGAGGGGGGTATGTGTGGACCAGAGCAATGAACTATGAATTTAAAAAAAAATAAAAGAAAGAAAGAAATAAAGCATTAATAACAGTGATTGCGTAATATATAACAACCCACAGTGATAACAGCAAATATATATTCGCTCAAATACGTTGGTGAAAACCAACAAAGTCAATCAATAAATATTCAATATAACTAGCAGTGATGACTGCAAACAATTATATATATACACACACAAATATATGGGTGAAAAACCAGTACAAAATTTAATATTAATTGTGATGGCGGTAAGAACTGCAAAGTGTCACAATACAATTATGTTAACGGAATGTTAGTGAAGTATTTTGCAACAAAAGTTCATTGAGGTTCCAAATAAAAACTAAAAATATCAATAGTTTTGAAACTCTAAATGAGTAATAAAATAAAAGGTTATAGAAGTATAGATAATTAATCTACCTACGAACATATGACGATGTTTGGCGATGTGCCACAATGAAGCATGCACTGACGAACAACGAATGCTAATGTACACAACATTGAAAAACGTTAAAATAAGAAACAACACCCACCGGTGAAGCAAAATGTACACAATGCAGCGACACTGATGAATGGCGACCACACTTGTAAACACACTGAAATATACCAAACCACCTAATGAGCTGGGCACTAATGTGTGACGACCACTCGCATAAAGGTGAAGACCCAATGCCTTTCCCCATTGAAGAACGCTGGGAACGTTTCGTGCTGATAAGCAAGGAAATATCGTGGTAAAAATCAGTTGAGTGCAGAGTAGAATGATCTCTTCTCTCTCGGGCCAACTATCACCAGTTCCAATACGTCGGGACACTGGAAGTTGCTGCTGAAGGAACTTGACCCATCGGGTGGCTAGTCACAGAGACCGTAAGGTCTGTGTCATGAAAGACCAGGAGTCGAAAATCACCAGAACACACAGTCCCAGACAGGCAACGGCGAACGCTCGAAGATCCTTTCTCGAATTATATGATAAAACTGTCAAAGTACCCACTGAAGCTCAGTTTGAAGAAAATTCACGGCTGTATTTCAACACACTCAACAGGAGCTTGTGCACTCATACACTAAATAAAAATCAGCGCTCAGTTCTATTTTGTGTAATTGTCGAATTTTCTATCATTTCATGAGCTTCCAGAAAACCCGCATGGCAAGAGCGTGCAACTATAAATGTCTATTGTATGGGTGCATTACCTCTATGTCAAAAAGCGTACTTACTAAGAAATATAGGTCCTATCTATTGTCCAAAGGTATAAAAGATTAAATATATTGTCTATCTACTCCTAACATGATTAGTTAATCTTGAAGTAGATAAATAAATTAATTTAATTAAAATATAGATATACATGACAAATGTACATGCACACAAACTCACTGACAGTGCATGTATCGACACTACATTCATTCCACAGAATGATTAAAAAAATATACACCTGTTGACCGAAAAGGGGAGGTAAAAATACCTTAAAAGAAAAATACATTTTTCGATTACTCCCCCCTATCGTGACAGACTGTATCGTAGTAAACCAGACATTTTGAACACATTTTTGTTTGATCGGTTTATAAATACCGATTTTATGACTGCATATGTTTTTATATAAAGACATAAAAAGGCCACGCTTTCACATGTATAACAAACATTTATACTGTATATTCTACTGCAAAATGTTTACCTGTGTTTCAGTTTGATTATAATAATTTTCATAATTTATTTGTAACTACTGCACGATGAACAGCACTAATACATTGTTGATATTTCAGTAAAGATGTACAATGGTGGGAGCAATTTATGACAAAAATCATTCAAGTATTTAAGAATATTTTATAATCAATTTGATTGTTGAGTGCAAACGTTTTCTTTACTGTAATTAATATAAATTAGAGCATAGGGCATTTTAAAACAGACGTAAATGAATGACAGCACAAATGATAATAGTATATGGTTAAATAAATGAAATCTACATTTGAACAACTCATAAAATATTTTGAGGACAAGTGTGGTGAATTTTGAAGTGTTGATGCATGATTTCTGAAATATACATACACTAACAGTAGAATATTTTAAAATTATTTCAAAATACTAAAACATACTCAGTGCCGATGTTATTATAGAACCTGAAAACTAGGCGAATGTGCAATACAATCATTATTAACATATCTCAATGATATGGTGCGTTTTAAATGCAAAGTTTCTTTCTAGACAAGTTAAATTGTTTTGCGAATTCTTAGGGGAGTTTCACAGAGTTATACACACCTATACCACCATTCATCTGCGCGCGCGCGCACACACACACACACACACACACACACACACACACACACACACACACACACACACACACACACACACATACACACACACACGCATACCAATTTTTCTTATATGGGAGTCTTGGATACCTGTATAAGTAAATGTTTTGTGTAACTTATAATAAGCTTAAAAAATAACGAAATTCTATTCACTACATTTTTTTCGGATACACTTTTACAAAGTCATCAAGAGCTTTGTTTAACAGTTCTCTGCATTCGTCATCTATGGATGGCTTCTCGAAAACCCGAACGTACTGTTCCCTGTATTCTTTTTGATGTAGAAAACGGGATACCTATAAAAAAAAATACTTACATATATGTATAATGCTCCGATATGCGGAAAAAATGTTAAGTCAAGATAATTAGTTTTCACTAATGTATGCAATTTTACATAGATCATTGTAGTAGATCATTGCAGTAGATATTCTAAGTAAATGTTAGATATTGTACAGCACACACATGCATATATATGCACACACACACACAAACATGTGCATGCACATACATTTTTATTGGTGCTAAAGGCCTATATGGTTTATACTTTATAGGTTTTATCCATTTTGTTTCACTAAATGACTTCTATTCAATGCATTGAATACAATGTGATGTGAAGGAATAAAATTATTTGCATCTGAACCTGTAGTTTTAAATGAATAAAGAATATACCACCAAAGTTTGAAAAGTGCTCTGCCTCTGGAGTGAATTTCATAATTATGGGCCTAGAGTTATAGAAATTATAGCCATAAGAGTTTGTATGTAATCCTGTCTAGGCAAAGCCACAATAGCCTGTAAAGCACTTTCATAACAAAGATACAAGTTTATTGTCACAAGGGAACTGTCAGTTTCACGGGTTTCTCTTGCAGATTGTAGAACACTGATGAGCCGCTATTCTCTCGAGGCGCACTAATATATTAACTCCCTCAGGCAGAACAATAAGTAGCAACTTCCAGTAACTTCCTTGTATCAGAAATTTCACGATGTAGTTGAGCGTACTTTGTCACCATACATAAACAGAGTGCATTGCATCCTTACACTTACACACTGGGGTAGAAACTTCTCGAGTCTACCATGGTCGTAGCGGTTTATAATTCTGTAAACTGGGGGATTCAGGTGAAAAAAATAATCTGCTTCTTCCCGCTAAAATTTAATCAGGGAACAAACGCTGTTTCCAGTGTATTAATCACTAACTCCATTATTTCTTACATTCAAGTCTAAACTTACTGCAAAAGTATTTAGTAGCCCAATACACGCATAAAGCATAATAAATACAATATACCAATTTTAATAATGTATTTACTAGAAACAGTGTAAATTAAAGTGTTGAGCATACTACATACATCTTAGTTCACAATTTGTCGAAACTATAGTCTACTCACATAATACATCTCTTTTAAAACACAGTTATGATATATATATATATATATATATATATATATATATATATATCAAAATACATTCCATTCTCTCTCAATCAGTTAATTCACCATTATGCTAATTGGTTGCCATTTGCCATTCATGACCAGACTTCTTGACACTCCAAATACAACATGATTAGACAATAGAATTCTATTCAGCAGGTTAACATTTGATCACAGCCCATTGGCTGGTCTCATTCTTGTCAATTTTAACCATTGGATAATAAAACTATTCATCCACCTAAAACTGGTTTAGATTACATCAGCAAGTCTAGCACATTCTTTACCTGAGTTGTTTACTTCCAACTCTGACACTTAAAATTATCAGTACAAACAGTGCCCTAGATCAGGTCACTTTGACATTTAATGACTTATATAACAATTAAGTTTAGAAATAGGGAAAGACAAATTTACTCTGCCACAGAAACATTTTTATGTTCACTAATTTGTGTTACATTGTACTTGTGAATTTTGATCAATGCTAAATATCATTTCAGGATTTGTAAGTTTATAATGTGTCTAAGGGAGAAAGAAGTTTAGAGATGAAATATGCCTGAAATATAATTCTGCCTTAATTTGACTTTAGGAAAAAGGAATGCACATTGTTTTTATTTCATATTTGTGTATCTACTTCAGACTGCAGTTGACTACCATTCTATATTGGATCACAACGGTGTGTGTATCTAGCTATTATCATCGAACATATCGGTAAATGTGTAGCTGTAAGTTGATTCCTGTGAATTCCATTGTGGCAAAAAGCTGAGGCCTGTGTTTGGTTTGAGATTTCATGGAGATTATTTTGAACATTACTTGTAGTTTGCTTGAGTAGGGCACATGACAGTTCTTGAACATTCTTCCTGGTGTGTTTGATTGGGCATACACAATTATGGATGATTCTCCACCATGTGCATTGTGAGCACATCAAAGATTATGGAACAGTTATGTAATGTGCCTAGACGTGTGTATTGAACAACCATCTAAATAAGAAAGACAGTGAGTTTCTGTAAACTACCTGATTGTGAACATGTGCTAGTCCTAACTGCCATCATTGAAACTAAAACACCACTCTCATTTCTTTGGTAAAACCATATCAATGAATTTGATTATATATATATATCCATTAATTTGACTGCTGATGACTATGCTACAATATACTGAATAAGTGTCAAACATCTAATTAAACCTTGTTGTGAAGTGATGTAAATGTCTATTCTCTTTTGATCATTTTCATATCCTGTATATTTATTTGTTGATATAGTAAATTTACTGATAAATTTATTAATCTTCTTGCATATACAGGCAATATCTGTCAACAAGTGAACCAGAAAAGGAAAGATCCCATTTTATTAGGGGAAACCCCAACTATCAATATTCATTTTAGGCATGTAGCCATCGATCTTAATGGAGAAATCATGCCCTCATCGGGTCGAGGTCACAGATTAATTCTCACTATCATTGAATAAGCAGTCTCCCTTAGTTCTATTAGTACCAGGTCAGTAGCAAATGCACTGTTCACAATTTTCTGTTGTGTAGGCTTTCTGGAAGAAATCTGGTCCAATAGATTGATTTAATTCACGAGCAAGTTAATAAAAGAGATTTATCAACTTTTTAGGGTAAGCAGTTTAGAACTACTCCTTATCACCTATGTGTAATGGTTTAGTCAAAACTTTTAACGCTACTCTTAGCAAAGTCATGGAATTATAATCTGATCCACATGAAACCTTACATTCTAACTTATACTAAACGTGATGCTGTTAAACAGGAAATCGACTCTATATTAATCTTATGTATGATTGTAAAGGTGGAGTCCCCATATAGATCTCATAAAAAGGACGGCATGCACAGATTTTACAAGGATTACAGACAACTAAAGAAGTTAGTCATTTTTTTCATTTTTGTCAATTTAAAAATGTGATGGAGTAAATTTGACTATGCCCGTTTCAATCCTTACTTGTTTGAAACGGGAACAGTCAAATTTACTCCATCACATTTAGTATATTGGCTGAATATATCAGGGGTCTCGAGCTATCTTCTAGAACTATCACTCTTCTATTGTATATTATCTATCAATCATCTTTCTAACACGTATGGCCAGACAGAAGTTGTGTTTTGCGGATTAACCTAAGATTAGGGCGGCCCGAGGTGGTGGAGAATTCACATCTTGCCCTCCCCCATGAAAACGTCACACAATGTGTGGGCACAGTGTTGCCGTGTCGTTATTCAAGTTAAGGTATTTTAATGAAACAATGGCACTGGCAGACTGAAACTTTGATTCTGAAATCTATAAAACACTAGTGAAAATGTACAGGATCAGGGTTGAACACTGAATGATCTACTAAGAAATCATTTTGCTTTTAAATATTGTTAAACTGTTTCTTTGAATAAATTCGTGTTCATTGTTTGCGTCTCCTGTATCTGCCAGTGTTGTGTAACTTCATGTTGCTAGCATGCGTTTTGTCTGTCTAAGCTTAGATAAATTTACAAATGTTCATTGAACTATTATTTCCTAATGTACATTAACGTAATGCGACTTTTTTGTCAATTCTCATATCTTTCAAAATTGTTTTTTTTTATTTAGGGATCACAGTCTTGTTATGAGCAATAACACTGAGAAAATAACTTATACACTGTCTAATGAACACGGATGATTGCTACTCTTTTTATTTAGTCAGATTAGTTCTGGTCAAAGCAAAGTAAAGGTACCATCTAACTATTGCAATAACAGATTAAAAAACATAGTATACTTGCCTCGTGAGGTTCCAGAGTAATGGCTTGTATAACTTTCGATTCACTTTTCTTATAGAAGTGAAGATCACGCAGTGGGTTCTTTTCCCTTTTCCCGAAGTCCAGAACAACCAACTGTTAGAAATAAATACTGACGATATAGCATATGTACATACTGTATTCACACTTTAAACGTCCAAGTAATTTTAATAGTCATATCATTAAGATCACACTCATCTATTCTTATTTTTCTACCGCTTAGTAGTAGTAGTAGTGGTAGTAGAAGTAGTAGTATTCAGCCTTTTTCCTCGACTTCTGATTGACTGTCGGTTGTGAACCAAAGTGTTGGAATCTTACCAAGATTTCACGGAGGATGTAGACACATCCGAGGAGTCCTGATTTTAGTAGTGGGGCGAGACATTGGTTTCCCTATAGTTTATTCAGATAGCCTTCCAACTCACGTTTTACTCTTTCCCCTTGAACAGCTGTTAACAGAGCTTTTGTTTCTGCTTTCGAATCCTGCCTCTTTCAGCCATCTGTACCTTGATTGTTTGCTTCATGTTTCATCTGCTTGTCGCATATACTGTCTTAGAGAGGTTGTTTCTCCAATTATTTGTTAATGTCTCGGGGTTTTTTTCTTCCATGTTTGTTTATCTGTTTGAGGGGTTGATATGATCTATTCATCTTTTCTGTGTGTGGCTCATCTTTGTTCCAGATGTAGTCCACGAAACCTATGACTTCTCTTTCAACGATACTCTTTACTTTCTTGTGACCTCTGTTGTAGTAGTAGTCGTAGTAGTGGTAGTAGTAGTATTGTTATTATTATTCCGCACTTTATAGGACTTCTGTTGACTGTCAATACTGATCCAAGGTCTCGGAATCTTACCAAGATTCTGGGAGACGGTAACATCACTATAAAGCAAGACATAGTATATATCATTAACATTATGTAAAACAAACAGGTAGTTAAGTCCTCGTGGTGTACAATATTTCAAGCGTATTACTGAGAGGGTATTTGTTCATAAATTACAGACAATTAATTATTTTTTTAACAGATGCAAATTTAAGTCGTGCAATAATCTTTAACTAGTATTTGTTATCATTCATAGAATTAAAACCGTTTTCCGGTCTGTTTCTCTTACCTGAACATAAATGTGTCCTTTCAATTTTTCTCTCTGTTTTCCTGTAAGACACTGTAACAAAATTGATGTAGCCTTCTTTTCCTGTTCCATTTGAAAGAAGAATATCATTACAAAATAAAGTGTTCAGTATGGTTTTAATTGTTTTATAACCATCAAATATGATTTATTTTTGGTCAGTTAAGAAACGGATTTGTGCGCAAACTACTACCATTGAAATAAATAAAATATCAAGATATTGAGGACAGATTTCTACAGCATTTTACAGGCTAATATTATTCTGGTGTCTTAAAAACCTTCGAATTACTAATAAATTATTTTAATTCTTTTACATGTAATCTTTGTCGTACAATATTAATACCGATAGATAATTATTTTTATTTAGGCGGATTCTGAAGAACTATTTCTAAGTGCGTACATATTAGAAATTCTAAGAAAAGATTTTTGTAGTGTTTTGTTACCAACAGAGTTAACAATGATGTCTATATGCTTTTGTAATGTTTGATTAATAATTCCACTGTAATTTGGATAATCTCTACTGTAATAAAAATATAGGGTCATTTCATCATTGCTACTGCGGCTTTTACCAATATATTTCAATACTATATTAAATTTAATTATTTAATATTCTAATCATTTATACGTCGATATTCAACCATACATATTTTAATGATATCAATAGGAAACATTTGTTTGGCAACTCCAATAAATTGCTGACAAATAACTTAAGCCCATAAATAAACTTCCTGCCCTATTTGCAAACTCCTTCCATAACAAAGTGAAAAAAAACATCAGACATCAGCTTGATACTGATTCACGACTGAACCCTTCATTACGAAACAATTACAACAAAGACTTCCAATGTCCCTCATAGATGTGACCTACGAAGACATGTGATCTTGATCAAATCACTATGTAATAATAATAATCCACTTCGACAGTTTTATGCGGTATATTAATGATATTATTAATATATATACAATAATATCTGCAGATTTATTACTGTAATTATTATTTCTTTTAGTCATTTACTGACATAATGTCAGGCATGTGTGGATTTTGTTTGAATATACTTGTTAATTTAATATGTAAACATAGATGTTGTCTTCGCGTTGTTGAAGACAGTGCATGTGAGTGTGAGTGAGTGCTTCTACCAACGGTAATCCATACGGTTCTTTGGATCACTCTAGAACCCCGAACCACTTCTCAACTCCCTATATCCATCTGGAATGTTCCACTGACGACCTCATTTATGAATACAATCCATTTTGGTTTTCTTCTAACACTCGTACCCTTAATGTACCAACAATGCAATTTAAAAAATATAATCAGAAAACTTTCTCACATGAGGGTCTGTTTTTATCTGAACAGGATGCCGTACAGAATTAAGAGAAATGCACCCGAATAACATCTATATACGTCTAAATGTGTTCTAATATTAAATATGTGAATGTGAAACTGGCTTGTTGCATTTCTAAATCGTATTTTATCACTGATTGCATTTATGTTCTTAATATATGCTACTGTGTATAAGGCACTAGGTGTAAGGTTTATTGTATATTGTATCGTGTGCTATAGTATGATTATATTATAATATGCAATATATATTATAATAATTATTGATGTGATAAGAGCATAGTTTATTGCGTTTGCACACCAAGTGCTGTTATAACAACATGTATTAATTAAATCAAAGATGAATCAAGTTACAGGCTTACATTCACAAATTCGTCTCCAGGTAGTGGTGGACTTTGGTAACGAAACTTGTACAGGTGACGTTGGTGGATCGATTTTAAAATGTGCTTTGCTTCTTTCAAGTCTGCTTTTTCTTTAGCATTTAGTCCTTTTCCGCTGGCCAGTAAAATTTGATAAAAAATGTTGTCAGTTAAATACGTGAAAGCCTCCATGTCATATACACATTCCGCAATCTTCAGTTTTTGTCTGAAATGATTCATAGAATGCATTTTAAATCAGAAAGTAACCAGGTTGGTTTCTTAAAAAGAAATTGAGGGAAAGGCAAAAATGAAGGACATTTTTTAAAATAAAATCATTCTTTATTAAATAAATAATTTTAATTTATTTTGTGCTGTCGTACTTAAATCTTATTTTTAAATTGTAAGAGTTTTCCACGGTAGGCATCATAACTCTGCATTATAATAAAACTCACACTAAGTAGTTAAAGCAAAGATTGCAAGTACTTAAAATAGTTCTCTTCTTCTCTGTCTCTCTCACACCTCTTTATTCTCTTTCCGTCTATCACTTCTTGTCTCTTTCTCTGTATTCCTCCTCTCCTCTTTCTTTTCACTTATTCGTCGATATGTATTTAAGTGTATGTTTCATAGAAGTATTATATGTGCTTAACTTTCGTGACCTGACAATTTAAGTGTATGTTTCATAGAAGTATTATATGTGCTTAACTTTCGTGACCTGACAATTTAAGTGTATGCTTCATAGAAGTATTATATGTGCTTAACTTTCGTGACCTGACAATTTAAGTGTATGTTTCATAGAAGTATTATATGTGCTTAACTTTCGTGACCCGACAAATGCGCGATGACAATATCGCGTCTACAAAATCGCGATGATACATGTTAAATCGTACAAGAATGTAATAATAACATACGTAGATATCAATATTACGAGACACAATTTGTAAATGGCTGACCAAAGACAGTGAAAAGAATGAAGCAGCAAGTAAATATGTCAAATCTTAATAATTTTATTTAAAGATCAATATTAAGAGAAAGTGCGTGCAAATAATCCTTAAGATCACGTCCAGCATATGTAGGAAAAATTGCAGCAAGCCGTCTGGATAGTTGAATGTATTTAGATTTGCTGGCGGCCTGACTGCAAATTCCACTTGTGAACAAGACTTGACTGAACAAACCATGCAACTCATGGTTTGTTCAGTCAAGTATTGTTCACAATGGAAATGATCGACCATAGGTAACACAGTTTTATTAAAATTAAACCAAATTATTATGGTTAGAATACAACTCCTAATATCGCACTATTTAACCCAACTGAGTATGTAAACAGATGGGCGAAGTCCAGTATGCCAGAATACTTGGCTACACAAAAGTAGGCCACACTTGGCGATGTTTATCGCGATTTTATCGGCGCGCATTTGTCGGCGCGAACTTGTCAATTTCAATGAACGTGATTTTGTCGTCGCGAATTTGTCCATCGCGTTTTTGTTGGCGCGCAATTGTCTTCCGCACATTTGTCGGTGAACCCTTAAGTTTAGAAATAATATATCTACTTAATGACAGATAGATAGATAGATAGATAGATAGATAGATAGATAGATAGATAGATAGATAGATAGATAGATAGATAGATAGATAGATAGATAGATAGATAGATAGATAGATAGATAGATAGATAGATAGATAGATAGATAGATAGATAGATAGATAGATAGATAGATAGATAGATGCACAAATATAAAATGTAGCAATATATAAGTATATTTACTTACAAGTGTGAGTGTGTATTTGTTTACGTGGTGTTGCGTCTATCATAAAGAACAAATGGCATAATTATAAACTATTCCTAGAAATATGAAAGTAAACACCTACCCATGTTTTCCTTGAAACCTTATAGCATTATTTGCTTTTGTCATTGCTTCTGTAACCCTGAAAAGAAAACAAGCAAACATTCTTCCAATGTAAAGATGACGCGTTGTACATTCCTAACAGTAAGTCAGAAAATATGCATTAATTGATTAAATTTAACTTTTTTCTTAGATATAAAGTGTAAACATGAAGTATTGTCACAAAAGTAATGTTTATTTTGTTTACTTATATATATATATATACAGAACACTTGTGTTAAGCTGTAAAATACAATGACGAAATAACACTTAACCATTACTATTCCTGTTTCGTCACTTTTAATGATAATATTGTAGCCGCATGGAATTGTAACTGTTGTGTCACTTACATAATATCGACGACAGCTGACACTCGGTGTTGGCACACAAAGCGAAGGAGGAAGTCACGTATGTGATACATCTCGTAGACGTTGTATGCTTCCTGTTCGTAAATGAGTTTGATTGCATTTACTATAAAGTAAGATAGGACTGTTGAAGCTAATGTCAGCATTTCAAGATTGTCATTCAGAATGGAAAGACAAAATGTTACATCTGCCAATTGTTTCTACAGTTTTAGTTAATTAAAGGAGAAAAGGTAGAGAAAATAAAATGCATGTACTAATTGATACAGTTCTAAATCTCTTATTCTACTACAACAAACTACTAAATATAGTGCTTTATTGTGTGGTGTTTCCAGTGTTTATAAAAATGCCCCTGATAAACCAATCTAATGTCAATGATCACACTTAGTACAATAAAATAGAGTACATATTTTTTTAATAAAAACCAAATATTACTTGTAATAAATATAAATAAAGTGTTTAAACTTGAAAACAACTAATTACGTCAGTACAAACCTAATGCTATATTGTCAATTTTCAAAATATTTACAATAAATCTGATAGGAGAATCTTTTCTATACTTTGACCTGGGACATGTACGATAAGACTGGCATTAGGTTCTTACTTTGTCACGCAGACATATTTCTGTCTTGCCTTTAAAATGGGCAATGCGTGCAAATCTAATGACGCGCCTGTGGTCAAAACTGGAACGTATGCCAAGATGGTGACAGTCACGTGCCAGGTAGTCCCACTTGTCAACGTCAACACCGTTACGTTTGTTCGCCACAATCTGTCACAATACAAGCAGAATGTGTCAGACCGACATTCACACACATGCCAACACATATATACAAATAGTGTATGACGTTATCGACAACTTTAGAAATCCTAAAATAGTTGTTAATTGTTTTCTTACTAACTTCATTACGTGATGAAATGAATAGAAATCTGCCTAAAGGTGATTCAAACAACAACGAAAAATAAAACAACGTAAACAGTTCTTAAATCACAAATTATTAGGAGAGTATTGTGTCACAATAACTAGTTTTGCAAGATCTCTAGCGTGAACTGTTGGATCAGACAGTTATCTCAAATGAATAAACACCATGTCAATGACGAATATCTCATTTATTTGAGCACTATGGTTGTCGGGTGGAGGAAAATAATGAAATGCGTCCCAAATACATGTGAAGAAATATCAAAAATACATATCACCTTAATTTCCACTATATCTTCAGCCTACCTGTCACACGTTCCTACAAGGTGTGACAGGTCTCCCATTCAGCAGTGCCTAACAGCTTTATCTCGTGTTAACTCCCACCCCCATTCTAGGCCCCCGCTTCGTCATATGGTACAGACAATGATATGATAAATATGAATTAACCAACCGACAATAAACAATCTTCAGATTCTCAGAAAATAAATGACTTAATAATAATAAAAATACTAAGTAAAGAAATAATAAAATAGTATAAAATGTAAATCCAGTATACATCGTCAATGCAACAGTATATTCATCCAATAAAATATTGATATTTCCTCATGCTAAAAGCAATTCAAGCCATACAAAAAGGGTAGAATACATATGGGATCACATAGATTAGAAAGTGTGGATGAATCACATCACAATGAAATACACAACATATTTTTTCTTTATGATTTTCCATTCTATAATAGCTAAATACTTTTGTGTACCAGTAAACAAAAGTGTCGACAGAAATATGTTTACCAGTGTATGTTTATGAAGAAAAAAAGGAATATTCACATATATATTTTAATATGAATGCGTAGACCACTTTACCTCGTACAGGAAACCTTGCTCCTTTGGTCTGCCTATTCTATTCCAAGCACTTGGAAGTTCCTGATAAATATAAAGTATTTAATTATATTTTCTTTTCTTTAACAGTTGTTGACTATATTAAATTTGGGCTAGAATCCTGATCACACGTAGATTGTATCGACGCATGAATTTTCGGGTGAATATTTCATTATATAGTGTCAGAGATATAGAAAGAGTGAAGGGTTTATTTTTTTCTGTTGAAAGCATGCATTCTTTAAGTGATTACATGGATACGTACCTGTTCTTTCTGTTTTACGTCAGACTGCTGATGGATTTGTTCTTCTATGAAAATGAAATCTGTTTTGGTTAGTCCATACTCCCTGAACCTACTGACTAATTTGTTGGACGGGTCACGAAACATGTGATTGAACATTTCAACAGACCGCTTTTCGTGCTGTGAACAAATTTTACAGTTCTTTCATTTGCACTCTTTAAAAATGATTCTGATACATATGTGACATATTAATGGCATTATTTTGTTGATAGGATTATATATATGTAGGATTTAAGAATAAGAAAAACATTTATTCTTATCAGGACCGACACTATAATTATGTCTTACAATTTTTAATAAACTGTCCTACAGAATCACATTACACCTATGGCAAACCCAAGAAATACAATTGTGAGTCCCTGTTTAAGGCTTCTTTACGTGTATCATACTTATTTCTTTAAAATTACATTACAACTGAGCAGCATGTTTCAGCAAATGACAAACATATAACACATATGACGCCTTAAAGACTATGTTTAAATGCCAGGAGTTTTCAGGGGGAATATTTATGGTATTCATTGAGACATTGTCCTGTATTTATAGCAGAAGACAAAGTTATGTCTACTTCCATATCACTTAATACTATGTGTACGAATTGAGAAGTACTAAATTCAATTCAAAGCTAATGAGGTTAGAAGAGAACAAAAAAGAATGCAAATTGTTTGGTCACAAGCTTTAGGTTGTGTTTATTTCATTTGTAAGTAAATATATACTAGCACAAGCTATACCACGTTTCCACAATGTTATATAAGAAATACGTGTCAGTATATAAAGGCATGTACCGAGTCGTGGTAGTCTGGTAGAACATTTGTAATGAACTTTGTGTCAAACATATGTGAAAAAGGTCCATGTCCAAGGTCATGACAAAGGCCGGCAATCTGCACGCAAATTTCGTCTTCCCATCTGATTTGGACATTTTTATCACCTTTGTGCACATCCTTCAAACTTTTCAGGAGTTCACCTGCCAGGTAACACACGCTGTAACAATAGAACACTGGAAATGCTAGTTTCCAGCTTGGGGTTTTAAATATCTGGCCTTTCACTTGCATAGATATCACACACTCACACACACACTTGCATACAAAACTATTTACACATTCAAACACGTGCATGCTAGAAAATGATTATCTCTTAACTGATGTTTAATTTAATTGTTTTGCGTTGTATGTACAGTTCAAACTTTCAATATATTAATACCTGCATTTACGTCCACATGTACATTATTTACCTACACAATATTCTAAATACACTTGCTGTCTTCTATTGATTTTCAACCGGATTATAATATACTTACTACAAGGTTCCAACAATGGTTAGCATGTTGGTTGCAAATAAATCAGCCAACATTAATTGCATAGCATTTCTACTGAATAAGGTAACAACAGATAGAACTATAAACAGTAAGCAATGTTATACATGAAAATTAAATATACTTTATTACTCAGCTTGAAGAAAGACATAAAATATATATTTTTCTTTAGCTGGAAAGGAAACATGGAAATTACAATTTTAAAACTTACAACTCTGTTTGTTACTCATGACTAAGGCTTTCATTGCACGACTCCCCAATAATGGAGACTATGACAAAAAATGTCTGATTGCATGCAGAATTCCTCCAACAGTGATTGCAAAACAGACAGTTTTCCACAACACGGGTTTCCTCCCTGTATTTCCTTACTGCCCATTGGTCAGTTACAGTCGACCAGGAGACAACCATTGGTTAGCTATAGTTCGCCAATAGATGGCCATTGATTTAAGTGGCTAGCTTCTGAGAAACACTTGCATCATTTGAGAAACTGTTTGTCTATAATATGATTCAAGGTGGACTCACGCATTCAATGGAACTTAGACTATTGAATTTCACCAGGAATGACGCCAGTGTCACTTAATTATAATACTACTTCAGGAAATGTCTAGTAATTCCTTTTGGAGGACAGTTGTGATTTTCCCATTGCTTGATTGCTTGACGTACAGTGCATGTCTACTTTTAAATCATACTGCATAAAGATCAGCAATATCAACAAAGTGCTCTACAAACTTCGTCACAAAATATAACATAGATAGATAGATAGTTAGATAGATAGGTAGATAGACAGACAGACAGACAGACAGATGGACGGACGGGCGGACAGACAGACAGATAGACAGAATTATAGATAGATAGATAGATAGATAGATAGATAGATAGATAGATAGATAGATAGATAGATAGATAGATAGATAGATAGATAGATAGATAGATAGACAGATAGATAGATAGACAAGATGGTGGGTGGGTGAGTGGAGGGAGGGAGGGAGAGAGAGAGAGAGATCTTACCATAGTTGTGTTAAGACAACTAGTTTTATTTTTAATTTTTGTCTTTTACATTTATAAGGTATTTTATTTGTTGATACAAACATCCTCTTTTGACAATATTTTAAACTATTAATCGAGGTGTGAGGTGAAACTCACCCAAGTGAATGTTCAAACCGACTATGTGCTCCTCCTGGATAGACGTAAGGAGTGACACCCATCTGAGACAGATTTCGCAAGCGTTGAAACTGCGGTGTGTTAATGACAGCCACACACAGGGGAGGTAATACAATGTTTCCATGGACAGGGTCAAGTACGATCTGTTCATTCGTAAAATTAAATGAATGTTCCTTTCATTTGTGATGCAATTGTTTTCTTTCTTAATCTTGAGATTTTAATCTCAATCTAATGATCAAAGAAGACTGTACGTCAACATGATAAGTAAATGACTTCTGCACCTGTTTGTAATTTAGGAATTAATATATAAAGTTTTTCAATACAGAACAAAATTATTTTTCCGTTTGTAGACTGTTTTCTTTCATAAACCTTGATTACCAATCATTGTGTTATAATGATTTGTATGGTGCTTACTTAACAAAACTTAATATCTTTGAAAGCTTTGTTCAGTCTTACTCATAGCCAAATATTTATTTAATTCGAAATTTCTATCAGTTTCATTTGTTTCTGTTTGTTTCATGCTAAATTATTTAATTTATATTGTTACAAATATTTGCACAAACATATTGTATCATCACTTAGTTACATTATTTTTATGATTGTGTATTAGATGGAAATTTTTATTTACACACATTTGCAAAAGCGGTTCTTTGAAAGGTACACTGTCGTCCTAATGCAAATAGTTTATTATATGATGAAATGCGATGATTGTAATTTAAATAATGTAAACATTTTACTTAATTTATTTCTTTTTTCACCGGAAGCAAAACTAAAAAAGATACATAATATCAGCTGGAATTACTTTATTAATTTTAGTGTAATTAAGGCTGATAACTGATAAATAAAGTGAACAAAATGCATATTTTGAAACAATACTTCTTTTCATTTCAAAAGATTAACAACTGTAGCCGCAGAAATGAATCTTCTCAGTTTCTTTCACTGTCAACATCATTCGAGTAGGGCTTAGTTAGGAAATAAATTTAAACATTCTAACATTGAAGAACCCGTTCTTGAAAGAGACATTCATGTTTTACAAAAAAGGAAAAGGGCATCCATTTCGGAATACCCATATATGTCAACTTTACATCAGTCATAATATTCTGTCAATACAAACCTATTAAACATAATATTTTCCCATATTTCTTCCACACAGATTTGACGCCCAGTAATGAATTTTACTTCATCACAACATGTCATCACACAACAAAATAAATATACAATTGCCTTTTTCAGCGTAGACTCCTTTAACTTCTTGGTGGCATTTGCGGGTTCCAAAATACCAGACAGACTCTTCAGTTCCCTTAATGTGGGTAGAGAGAAAAGCAAAGAAAAACAACATAAAACTAATATAAATAATAATTATCATCTGAAACATCATAAGGTCCCTTCCCCACAATATTTGTTTTATCTCATAGAATTATTTAAGAGGATAAACTGAAAATTCATACAGCCATTTAAGATATCCATGCATAGATCTGTCAGTCTTTACATTGAAAAGAAACAGCATTCGTGTTTAGGTCTTCTTATTCAATTATGAACTAATTAATCGACACATTTTATTATTTATATCAGCACATATGCGATATTTTGTCTTATATTTCCATTGAAAAATAGAGACCAAACACTGTTTAGATTCACCATAATAGACGGAATGTTTTTCAAGAATAAACATGTGACGTTGAGTTTATTTTGTTTTAGATATTTCTGACGAAATAGTTCTAAGGAAATATTACAAGTTGAGTATCTATTTATTCTTTATTATAACTACTTAACTTGATCAATACAAAATGACTTGCCTATCACGGGAATAATGAAATACCATTCTGGTAGGATTCACAACATTTCAATGAACAAAGTCAACTGAATACTCAAAATTTCGATATAGAAATAAATTATTATTAGAGGTAAAGCAAAACGCACGGGATATTTACAACGCAAATAAATAAATAAATTACTTTGAAAATAATAAAATATTTATAATAATAAATAATAAATAAATTATAATATAAAATAAACAGTCCCGTCTGTTGTCGAAGAAAGAGAACCACTCAAACACTTTTCTATACACATTAACTTCAAGAAACAATAGAGAGTGCTAAAGATTATTTTACTCTTGTGATGACGAATTAATTTTTCTTAGTAAAGCGTTGTACAGAAACAGTATTTTTTCTTCTTTCTTTATGTATTACTTATTATTTGTTGTCATTTTAAAAAATCGTTTGTATAGTACGTTATGTAAAGAAAGTTTTAAAGTAAGATTTCAAAGTTTTTTTGAAGAATCACAGATAAAGTTTAAGGTACAATTTCAATGTTTTCTTTAACACTAACAAACAAAGTTTAAAGTGAGATTTCAATGTTTATTGAAGACTCACAAACAAAGTTTAAAATATGATTTCAAAGTTTTCTTTAAGACTCACAGATAAAGCTTAAAGTACAATGTCAATGTTTTTTTTAAAACTAAAAGACAAAGTTTAAAGTGAGATTTCAATTTTCTACTTCACTCACAGACAAAGTTTAAAGTGAGATTTCAATTTTCTACTTCACTCACAGACAAAGATTGTCTAGATCGTCATCCGCTTGATCGTGTTTGTATCCGATGATTCTCTTTACAGCTTCTCTCGATCTAGTAAAGAAATTAAATATTAAGAAGTTTAATTTCAGCAAAAACCTTTCTTTTCTTAATACAATATTATGCTGATTTGTCTAAATATAAGAAGGCTTTCAGATGTATTATATTTTCATTTATATGTATACGTTAGGTTACCGTAAATGTATTTGGGAGTGTTTAGAGTTGAACGATTAAAATTCAGTGTTTAATAACCAACGGTTCATCGTCAACGAGTTTACCAAGTAAATTATTATTCGCACAGAGGTTGGGGCTTGAACTCTAACAATTTGAACCATTCATTAAAATTGAATTATAAACGTTGTAATGAGATATACAAACATAATATATTTGCAGTCGAATAAAGTTTCAAAGATAGCAAAATTAGTGTTTGGTAGATAATAAAATAGACATAATTCTTCAAAGAACAGTAAGAGATATTTTAAAGGCAAATATTGCAAATCAACCATTATGTGAATATATTATTATTGATTTAACATTAAAAAATATCTTTTTCACAACAAAACTCTTTACTTTTTTTCATTCTCGTAAAGATATTCCAACAACTCTGCTGTTTCGCGGTCGCAATACTTGCCATTAATTCCGTGCTCTGAATTCGAAAACAAAAGAAATAAGCATGTGTCATACTCCTTCCCATTAAAGTGATGAATTTGCGAAAGAAATATATTATTATCTAATGTGCAAATGTATCCATGAAATTAAGTATGTACATATGTATGTATGTATATATAGATAGATAGATACATGGATAGATAGATAAAAAGATGGATAGATAGATAGATAGATAGATAGATAGATAGATAGATAGATAGATAGATAGATAGATAGATAGATAGATAGATAGATAGATAGATAGATAGATA
Source organism: Sinotaia quadrata (assembly GCA_028829895.1). Classification (NCBI taxonomy): domain Eukaryota; kingdom Metazoa; phylum Mollusca; class Gastropoda; order Architaenioglossa; family Viviparidae; genus Sinotaia; species Sinotaia quadrata. Next base: position 109,877,148 of record CM054181.1, on the reverse strand, counting down.
GATAGATAGATAGATAGATAGATAGATAGATAGATAGATAGATAGATAGATAGATAGATAGATAGATGGATGGATGGATGGATGGATGGATGGAGAGAGAGAGAGAGAGAGAGATAGTCAAACAGACAAACACACAGACGGACGGGCGGACGATTGACCAGGTGGTCATTACTTCTACAACAGTATAGATATACTCTGGAAGTCATCAAGGGCACCGACAATGTAGGGGCCAACTATTTGTCCAGAACAGTACAAAAGGAAGTGTAAGGGTCCAGTACATAAGTCTTTGTAAATGCTGTGAAATCTTTATATAAATATGCTGTATCTACGTTACAGAGGAAGGAATAACCTTACCCAGTCATTTATATGACGCTAAGATGATAGTGTATGTTGTATTTTCCTATCAGAAAGGAGAACAGAAAAATGATATTGATTTTAGCATATCATTTGTGTTTATATTCCTTAAGTGTAGAGACATAACGGGTCATGTTTCTAACTTATAACAAGGAAAATTATGATGATAAATTGTCCTCATATCTCTTTAGGAGTGGAGACATAACGGGTCGTCTTTCAACTTATAATGAGTGAAAATAATAATATTTAATATTTTAATGCTCAGTGATTATAATTATTGATGCATGTAAACTTACATAACCTTTGTTTCCAAACGTGTTGAATTAACTATATGTATGTCTTAAAAGTGACATAGATTATTTTGGTCCTATGAATATTTCTGCGTATTTGTTAAAACTGACAAAGAAATGTGGTCTTATGAATAGATCTTCATTTCGTATTATGGTGGAAGCTTCACCAGTAATGTTTGAAATTTAATCCTAACAGAGTAGAAGTTAAAAGGATGGTTAACATCTCAAAAGGAGAAGGTTATATGGCTGAGTAAATTTGCCTATCCCTATCTAGGCTTAATTGTTATATAAATTGATTAATTGTTGAAGTGACTCGAGCTTGGGCACTCCTTATGATGGTATTTTTGTAACTTCAGAGTTGAGAATATGCTAGAAATTTTTATGGAATGCAAACCACTTGCAAGTGGATGAGTAGTTGTATTGAAAGATTTTATTTAACAAGACCAGCCAATGGGCTGAGGTCAAAGTTTACCTGCATTAAAGAATTTTTATTTTTTAATCACTTGAATTTGGTGTGGCAAGAAGTCCGGTCATGAAAGGCGGCAATTAGCTTAATGGTGAGTTAATTGACTGATTGAGAGAGAATGGACTTAGAAATATTTCATGCATTTAGCTATTGATATGTTATACTTGTGCTTTATCTTTTCTAGTGATGCATTATGCTAGTAGACTATTTAAAGAAATAATTGTGAACTATGATGCTTAAATGCTAAACACTTGACATTGTTTCTAGTGAACCATCTCATAAAACTATAACACTGTATTTATTATACTGTATGTGTGTGTCGGGCTAATAAATATTGTTGTGAAACTATGAGCACGACCAGGTAATAATTATAATCCTTTGTAGCAGACACTCTAACATCATATAAACATTTTATTTTAGAAATGTGTAACAACGAATAACCCCGATTATACATTTTATGAACTGTGAACTCGTGGAATTTGTTTAACATCCTAACTCGAACAATTCAATGCTTTTAAAAAGTTTTTTCTTCATTTGGTGACATACCTTTCGGTCTGCGTGAGAGTTTATTCCATTCAGAACAAACGAACTGATATTTCTTAGCTAATATACTGACAAATATATTTTATTAATTAATAATATTTCAAAAATCATTTAAGATCATTGCAATTAAAGTATATTGAGATTTAGATTGAGATTTGCTTGTAACTAAAGAAGAATAATTGTAAATTAAACTAAAACATTGTTTCACATTTCGCAAACATTAGTTAAAAACTAGGAAAAGTTATTATATACACAACTCTAATTCAATATAGCGACCCAAAATAAAACTTAATTAAAACGAAATATGCCACATAAAAACCAGCTTCTGCTGAGTTGTTATTTACTCATTACAAAAATATAAACATTCAAATCATCATAGTGTCTACCTTTATTTCGGTAGTTTTGTGTGGTTTTCCCGAGAAACCTTAAATACCTGTCACCTATCTGTTCAAGATTTTATCAAGCACAGATAAAGGTTATCTTGCTACGAGTGCAGTAGTGTATGCAAAGAAAAATCATCTTTGTGATATATCTGCGATTTTACCTAATTCAAGATCATTTTTATTAGATAACGATATGTGATTCTCTTGGTGAAAGTTTCAAACTGAAATGAAAAGAGAATATTACATGTTAATTTTATTTCTTGTATCAAAAGAAAATGGGGATAGCTATTTGAATGTTATTTATAAGTATAATAAAAAATAATATGCTGCCAGCTGGGGAAAAAACCTCTAACTCACTTTACTGTTTAAACATTGTCGTTCTAAAGTACACTCATTCTTCCATACTTATCACACGAGTCCTGCTCTAAGATTCGTAAAGATATATTGCTTTATTCATGCATTATTCTTCAATATATATCACAACTTATTGGAGGTGACTGTGAATATAGAGGTCGGTGTAGTGTGCCACACTTACTCCACGAAAACAAAAATATCGACGCAATTGAGAGCACACGCGACAAATCGTTAGACACTTAAAAGCTCGCCACCTGTTACACTCGCTCATGCATAGACAGGTGTAGACAGCTAATAGAATCGCTCATGTCTCGACAGATGCAGACAGTTAATAGAATCACTCATGCCTAGACAGGTGCAGACAGCTAATAGAATAACTCATGCATAGACAGATGCAGACAGCTAATAGAATCACTCATGTCTCGACAGGTGTACACAGCTAATAGAATCACTCATGCCTAGACAGGTGTAGACAGCTAATAGAATCAACAGAAGAGTCTAATGAAGAGATTGATGACATTGTACAATAATAAACTTAAAGGATATTAACTTAATTGTGTAAATGAAAATACCAAAAGAAAATGGATTAAAACCGGTATATATTCTAGATATTTTATATTTACACATTTGGCAGGTATTACTCTGTATTTATAGTATTACCTTTAAATGTTGCTGAAGCTTGGGTAAATCCTTTTTCTTTTAGAATTCTACTGATACCTTCCACAGAATAATCGCTCATATTCTCATTAAGCCTAATGGAGTTAAAATCATTAAGGTCATGAACTGGTATCACTAAAAACGTAAACATTTTCATCTGTGTGTAAATCCTCTTAATCATTTTCTGTGTGCATGCCTGCAGCAAAATGGCAAAGACTTGATTTGGGTGTCCAGGTAAAGTCACGTTATACAGATGTAGAGAGTAGGTGAAAAGAGATAAAGAAAACAATGATAAATTATTTATCTTAATCAACATGCTAAGGCGAGTGTACATCTAAAACCAATGATGCATGTGCAATCTTTTGGATAGTAATTGTATGTTCATAATACTTGCTAAAATTATATTTTATTTTTACAAACATTTTTATCATGACTTCCAGATTCCATTAGCAGGATTTAAAACACCGCAAACATAGATAGATAGATAGATAGATAGATAGATAGATAGATAGATAGATAGATAGATAGATAGATAGATAGATAGATAGATGGATGGATGGATGGATGGGTGGATGGATTGATAGAGAGAGAGAGGTGGGTGGTTAGGTGGGTAGGTAGGTAGGCAGATAGATAGATAGATAGATAGAAGTGTGTGTGTGTGTGTGTGTGTGTGTGTGTGTGTGTGTGTGTGTGTGTGTGTGTGTGTGTGTGTGTGTGTGTGTGTGTGATGACCTTTGAACAAAGCAGAACTTATAGTAATATGTACAATGAACACGCTAATATTTGGGCGCAATAAAACTTACCCGTGTTTTATCTATCGTTATCTAAGAATATTTATTCCTGTCGACATCCCTTGCGAGTATAAAAGTATTTTGCTACTTAAGCATATTTAAATCGTACAGTAAAATCTTAAAAAATATCTCTTGTGTATAATAGATTTGTTTTGATACATGCGGTATTGAGAAATATTATGCCGATTCTATTCTTCTTAATAATAATTGAAATATGGGTAGTACTAGTAAAAGTAGTAACATACTACCGTAAATGTATGGGTAGTAATATTAGTAAGGGAAATTAAATTTTGTAAATATGACTAGCAATATACCGAAATACTCTATAATATATTTTCTTCCTGGAAGCTAGATATTTCTATTTAAAATAGAAACTAAACAATTTTGTAACCCATTCTTTTCAAATTACTTTTGTTTGCATTTACATCTTCAGCATGTAAGTATTGTATATTAATTATGGATGTGTGAACTTATACGCACGCAAGCACACATACACACATATAGATAGATAGATAGATAGATAGATAGATAGATAGATAGATAGATAGATAGATAGATAGATAGATAGATAGATAGTAGGATGTGTGAGTGTGTGTGCACGCGCGCGCGCGCGCGCGTGTGGGTGTGTGGGTGTGTGATGACCTTTCAACAAAGCAGACTGTATAGTAATATGTACAATGAACACGCTAATATTTGGGCGCAATAAAACTTACCCGTATTTTATCTATAGTTATCTAAGAATATTTATTCCTGTCGACGTCCGTTGCGACTATAAAAGTATTTTGCTACTTAAGCATATTAAAATCGTACAGTAAAATCTTTAAGAATATCTCTTGTGTATAATAGATTGAAATATTATGCCGATGTTAATAATTAATATAATTAAATTTGATTTTCGCTAGATCAAATTAAAACTAATATTATAATCTATTAGAATAGTAGTGCATTGTATGATGAGTGATGACGGACTTAATAAAATAAATGGTAATTGATTTTGATTGATTGCTTCGACGACATCAGATATTCGTTGATGAAAAGAAACAACAGTTTAATCATTTACATTTCAGAAATTTTGAAAAGCTGTTCTACTTTTTCCTATGCACTGGATAAATGTTTCTTTGGGCATAGAATGTGTTTAAGCAGAAGTTAGGATCCATAAAGTTCAGGGATGTTTGTATTGATATATGCTTATATTCATTTTGTTTGATTATATGTGTTGCGATTTTGTCTACACGAGAAAGTGTTTTGGACTTATTTATTTGTGTGTTTGTGTTTATGTGTGTGTGTGTGAATGTGCGTGCGTGTGTGTGTGTGTGTGCGCGCGTGTGTGTGTGTGTGTGTGTGTGTGTGTGTGTGTGTGTGTGTGTGTGTGTGTGTGTGATGAATTATGGTTCTAGTATGTTATTGTTAATGTGTGCAATCACTACTTGCAAGCATAGAAATGCGTAGATATTTAAATCTCGTCGAAATCAAAACCATTTATGTCTTTAAATGCATAGGACACATAAATATAAAAATAATTTAATTTAAAATAACAGTAATTAACGTTACAAAAGAGATCATTTTATAACACGAAAATAGCAAGCAAAACGCAATACAATGTCTAATTATCAGCCCACAAAAAAAATATGTCCTTTCTTGTTTCGACTTTTGCGACAAAATTTGTTATCTGACCTTTTTAGGTCAAGAGTCCTTAAAACACGAGTGAGCGGCACAAACACTCTACATTCCCTCTTCTGTTAGTAGTCACACTCTGTGGTCTTCTTAATGTTATCAGTGCATGTGGAGTCATATAAAACTTGATGCTACGTAAAGAAATTAATGTTCCCTAATAACAATATGGTTGTGGTTGCAATCATTCGACAGCAGATTGGACTAGCGTTGTCACTACTAATGCAACAAATACATAAACGCATGAAATACGAATAAACTGAACTACTCGTTCTTGACACAAATGATAACGTACATTCAGTTATTTATTGTTTGATATTTGCTTATTTGCTGTTCAGTTTATTTCGTGTTTAGTGCTCAGTTTATTTCGTATTTGGTGCTCAGTTTATTTCCTTTTTGATGCTTAGTTTATTTCGTGCTTATTTTTTAATTTCTTTATTTCTAACGCATTCTTGTTCGATTGTTATACACAAGCAAACTATATTTTGGTTGTTCTTTGTCCTTGTGATTTCTATTCTTCTTAATAATAATTGTATATATGGGTAGTACTAGTAAAAGTAGTAGCCTACTGCCGTAAATGTATGGGTAGTAATATTAGTAAGGGAAATTAGATTTTGTAAATATGACTAGCAATATACCGAAATACTCCATAATATATTTTCTGCCTGGAAGCTAGATATTTCTGTTTAGAATAGAAACTAAACAATTTTGTAAACCATTCTTTTCAAATTACTTTTGTTTTAAAATAATGATATTATAAGGTAAATATTGTGTTATGACCGTTGTATTGTACTTGACAGTCGCATATATAATAGTCTTTCAAGTGGTATTTGCCATTCTTTTCTCTGCAGGCAAATTAATTATTTTACAGTATATACGCAAAATTCATACGTATTCGGAGTGCTTAATAAAAATTCTATAAACTTTGTAAACATAATATATTTCTTGACACTAGTCTCAGGAATGGTTAAGTAAAATGATTTTAAAATATTAGGTCATTCTCTGGGCACATTAAAAAAGAAAATGGAAAACAACCAGTTATAACGTATTGTTATCATTACAGACAGATATCCTATTTCCTGCTAAGGGTTAACTTAAAATCTACAGTGGATGTGACGCGTTATGACATGAGATGACCTTATGACCACACTTTTATCTTCATTTTCTCGTAAAAGAAACTTTGTGATAGTTATTGGGTTTATTTTAATAGAGATTGAACTTCGGTCAACATTTTCTTCTCTCAAGATACTGATTGTACAGTAATTGTGACTGCATTTGCATTTACATCTTCAGCATGTGAGTATTGTATATTAATTATGGATGTGTGAACTTATACGCACGCAAGTATACATACACATACAGATAGATAGATAGATAGATAGATAGATAGATAGATAGATAGATAGATAGATAGATAGATAGATAGATAGATAGATAGATAGATAGATAGATAGATAGATAGATAGATAGATAGATAGATAGATAGATAGATAGATAGACATTCACATTGGACAATTGCTGACTTTGCTTTATACCTGTTTTCCTAACGCTGAGCAACTCAGGTCTGGCAGCAATGATGACGCGTATTCTGACTGGAAACAAAACTTTCCAAAAGCATGTGCAGCATTCAGTGGTAATTTAAATGCACTATATGAATTTTCATTTGTAATAATTATACAAACAATTTTCCATTCGTGAGTGTGTACGCCTCATGCTAATCTAATTTCATCAACTTTAATGCATTTAATCCATTAATATATTAATCTGTCTACATGCTCATGTAGGTCATCCTTACTTTTCCTTTTTCTCTCCCCATTTTTCTCTCTACACAGAGAGAGAGAGAGAGAGAGAGAGAGAGAGAGAGAGACTCAAGTATAATTATGCATATATAAGTGCGTGTATGTGTGTGTTAGTGAGAGGGAGAGAGGGAAAGAAAATGGAGGAAGAAGGGATGAAAATAGTTAACTATAGCTTTCTGTCTCTATCTACCAAACTTCCCTAACAGTCTTTGCATAATTCCTTAATTTAACATACATTTGACGTTCCTTTATCTACGGAGAACAAAATTAGTGGAGAACTCGTTGCGAACTAGTGCTCTGTTTCTCACTTAAACGGTAGTATGCATCACACTGAGTGTGTATTGATTTACCCCTGTCATGTAACTGTAGTTGTTTGCTACTAAATATTTTATACTGTCAGTGTATCTGCCTTTGTGTGTATATGGGTGTACAAGTGTGTATATGTGAATATATATTTGTGGGTGACATAGAGTGGTAAAGAAGGTATTAATAAGAATTTAGCAATTGTTAGTATCGACAGGCTCTTGACTGCAGTGTTTATCAGTAAAACATCAATTAATGTAATATGTTATCTTGACTGGAAGTTATACACAATTTATTTTATATACTTGTTTATCCCTGTTCCAGAAAAAAGAACATTAAAGGATTATAATGAAAATTTATATTTTTCAATTTACAGGTCATTGCATACCCAAAGGTCTTTGCGATGAAGATACTGTAAATTTAATGAGATTCCTGAAAGTTGATATCGAAGAGTAAGTAATACTATATATCCTTCATTCATGTGACTATATGTTTGTCAGTATTACTGTGTATTTGGCATTTGCACTACTACTACTGCTACTACTACTATTCCTACTACTACGGCGACTATTGCAACTACTCCAGCTACTGCTATTGAGACTATTCCTACGACTATTGCTGCTATTGCTACTACATCGACTATTGCTGCTACTGCTACTATGACTATTTCTGCTATTGCTACTACATCGACTATTGCTGCTACTGCTACTACGACTATTTTTGCTACTGCTACTACATCGACTATTGCTGCTACTACATCGACTATTGCTGCTACTGTTACTACATCAACTATTGCTGCTATTGATACTACGACTATTGCTGATACTGCTTCGACGACTATTGCTTCTACCATTGTTTAAGACTTTTGCTTCAACTCCAAATACGACTACTGATGTGACTATTGTGTGCTACTACTATGACTTTTGCTACTCCTACACCTATTACTATTTCTGCTACTGCAACTATTGCTACTCCTTCTACTACATCTCTTGCTTCTAGTCCTACTTCGATTATTGCCACTATTACAATACTACAACTGTGACTATTGCTACAAACATAGCTGCCACTACTATGACGTCTATTGCTGCTACTCCTACTATGATAGTTGGTACTACTATTCCTACTAGGACAGCTACTACAATTTTGGGTGCAGCTACTACAAACTACAGCTGTCTTTTGTTACTTCATCTACGGCTAATGTTGCTATTTGTTATACTAAAACTGTGCTTATTGTTAGTACTATGACTATTGCTGTTGTTACTACTTATACTCAAACTGTGCTTATTGTTAGTACTATGACTATTGCTGTTGTTACTACTTATACTCAAACTGTGCTTATTGTTAGTACTATGACTATTGCTGTTGTTACTACTTATACTCAAAATGTGCTTATTGTTAGTACTATGACTATTGCTGTTGTTACTACTTATACTCAAACTGTGCTTATTGTTAGTACTATGACTATTGCTGTTGTTACTACTTATACTCAAACTGTGCTTATTGTTAGTACTATGACTATTGCTGTTGTTACTACTTATACTCAAACTGTGCTTATTGTTAGTACTATGACTATTGCTGCTGTTACTACTTATACTAAAACTATGTTTATTCTTAGTACTATGGCTATTGCTGCTGTTATTACTTCTACGACAGCTTCTGCCTCTCCTCCTGCTACTTTAGTGTTGCTTACTCTTCTACTACTAAGACCACGAACACCATTGCTGCTACTACTATTATTATTAATAAAGTATATTTGCTGCCACTATTACAATTAATATACAGATCCTACTATCAGTAGGAGTGCATTATTGATCTGTTAATTGATATCGATTTTGCATTTAGGACAGAATTAGTCTTGTGTGCCTTTAATGTTAATTTAAATGTTTGTCCAGATTCTTTACCCAATGTTCTTGGTGATTTACACAATATTCAGTTATAAGAAATTCGGGTTTCAGTGTAATGAAATTTACTTTTTCAAGGCTTATGTTTATAATATTTTTATATATTTTCCACAATGCTTAATTAAAGCTGTAACTTTTATTGTATATTGTCAATTCATATTTATCTTAAGCAACAACAGATATGCTAAGTGAACTAAATACAAATCCTCGTGTTAGTCAATCCAGACAATTGCTATATTTGTTCTTTTTTATTTCCTGTTGATAAATGTAACGATTTTAGCTAATACATTTCTAGTGACGCTAGACTTTTTTCTCGTTAACTGGACTTGCTTACTTAAATCATTTCAATTGGGTGATAATGTCATGACCTTTTCCTGTTTCCCATAAGATACTTCACCAAAAAAAATATATCCTCAAGGTTAGCAAGACGATCTACGACATACGGATAATGTAGACTTTGCAACAAGATATTGTTACAAGGGAGACAAGTAATTGAACCAAAGTAGATGCAAACGACATTTGTGCTTTTCAGCTCGCCAGCCAAAAGCAGATGGTATTCTTCAAGATGTCTTGAATGAACATGAATTATATATGAAACTTAACGTTATGCAAATTCCAACATTTCTGCTAGAAAAACTGGTGATATCCAACTTGCACTTTATTTTCCGAAAATGAACAGTCACACTTTTATTTAAAATTCTGTACCTTTATGTGTACAGAAGGGTGTCATGCTAATCTTATTTGCTGTCGAATGATGTAATCGTTTTGAGATTCAGGAACATATGTCTGTTGAAAAATCACTAACAGAAGCAGTAGTAACAATAGAAGTATTAATATATATGTAGTTGTTATTTTTGTTATTCTAATGCTGTAGTAGCAGTAGGTATAGTGTGAGGGTATTTCATATACTCTTTTATGAATACTATGAACACGAGACTCTTGCAAGGTATATTTTGTCGATTTAAAAATAAAGATGAATGGATTAAGATTATCTTGCGGTGCTTATTGTAATTGTGAAACGAAATTTATATATATAAAGTTTTTTACCTTAAAGTTATCATTAGTAACGAAAAGAGATTTATTTCAAATATATTCAATATCCAAACCAATAAATATGTATCCACCCATGAATGACATATTACAAACGAATTGGGCATGCTATTTTATATATAATGGATCACCCAATATTTACAGTCTATTGGTATTGGTAATAAAGTTCACAAAGTATGAAAAAGATTATTACACATATAACGAATAATACTTCAGTAAATGTTTTATTAAATACATTACAATTATTGTCTTGAGACATTCATAAGCGTCAAGAAATTCTTAGATAATATTCACATTTCTAATTTGCTGGAAAATTAAATTTTCAGAAATTTACCACTTCCAAGCTCGAGCGATCAAGCCAAATCCAAGCCAAGCGTTGCCATTAAAGTAAACAAATTGCATAAATTATTTTCTTTCACTTTTATTAGTAATAATATTAATATTAGATATCTTGAGTTTTGACTTGTTATATTAACAATATGTTCATATATTTTTTCTGTTATGTTCATTTATTATTTTGAACTTCAATCTTTAAGAATTTTCGACTGGTAGCCAAGTTAATATTTGTACAAAATATATAAGTTTAATAGATTTAGCAAATGTTTTAATAAACCTGAATGTATAAATAATCCTTTACATCAGGAAATAACAGAACATCCCTTCACTGACACTCCAAATTAGTATCTGAATAGCATCCATATACATCCTCAGTTTCATAATTTGCACTTTTATTATATTAATTCTTTGTAACATCCAACTGCACTCCCACCCAATAAAAGCCAAGATACACAATCAATACTTCTCTTGTCATAAACGTGCTGTCACCTTGAATGAACTTGATGTTAATGTAAACATGACACAGCTTAAGAAAGCCTCAAAACACGTCATTGTCATCTACTCCACCAGGACATATTGTCAGTCTGCTAGTTATTTCATATTACGTCCACGTACAAATGTCCTCTATGTTATAATTTTTAAAAGTGTGTTACTAGTATTGCATGTATGTAAGTATTAAGTCTTGCAAATCGTCACTGTCAAAGACGCAAATACGTACAACCATATTTTGGTGGAGTAAATTTGTCTATCCCTATTTCTAAACTTAATAATTTACAGATCAAATAAATTTTTTGTCAGAATAAAAAAATTCAAAATCTACAAGGAAGTATGAATGCCTATTGACTTTAAAGTCCACTGTTTCCACTAAAATTGGCTTATTAACCTAGCAAATGAACTGATAGAATATGCTTGTGATATTCACTGCCAACCTGTTTGATCATTTTATGACTCTTATCGTTCGCTGTTCATAACGTCGTACACTGAACATCAACGTATCCATATGATCAGGCTGAGACAGAGTGGTACATCTTTATTTCTCAAATGAAGAGTAACTGTTATTGAATTTAATCGATGACTATTAAAGAAATGTGTGTGCTTTTCAATGATCGCCCACTTCATTCTTAATCGCACGTTTTATAGTATTCACAAGAAGCAAGATGAAGGGTTCTGTATTATATCTTGAATAGGTTAATGTGAATAGTCTGTAGTAATAAAGTTTATTCTGCACGCTTATCGTATTTTCTTTCCAGATTATTTATATTCATTTAGTTTAAGGGAATAAATCTTTACAAAGGTGGTGCATGGTCACCTTATTTGGTTGGAAATAAGTTTTAGAATATGATCATAAGAATAGTCATCAAATGTGGTTGGTAACAGTGGCAAAAGAAGGCTTACTTGCAAAGTATGGATTGTTTGTGTAAAGATCAAATTTAGTGTCTTAATTAAATTAATAAATTAAAAAATTTTATTAAATGTATTGAATCAACAATAAAATATACATATATTAAATACAAAGAAAAAGATTACATGACATCAATATGTCCACGAAGCCACATTTAAATATTTTTAATATCTATCTATAATGTCTTATATCCTAAAATACAATTCAACAAATTAGTGTCAATACATATCACAAGATAGTTCTTATCAGAGAATCGTAATTTTCTTTGATTTTTAGCAAAATTATGCACATGTGCATTCTAAAACATTAGTCTTCATAATGATTTCGTTTTATGAATTTTAAACAAAGTATTAAGGCCCCACTAATATGACTGCAGGTCATCAATGACCCAATTCACGGTCAAATTGAATTACATCCCTTGTGCTGCGCCATTATCGATACACCACAATTTCAGCGACTACGATACCTCATGCAACTGGGCACGACATTATTTGTATTTCCTAGTGGCTCACACAGTCGTTTTGAACACAGCATTGGGTAAGTAATATCATGATCATATACTTTGTAGACAAACCTGTCTTACCTCTTTGTCACAGGATTAATCTAGTTTTAGATTTTGCGTGTTGAAACAGTATTTTGCAAAACTTATAAATAATAATAATGTTCGAAATGTATGCAATTCAACCTATTATAATTCTTCATATTTGTGAACAAATCCAGTATTATTTCCTTTCGTTAAAATAAAACTATGACAAGGGGAAATAATGAAAATAATAAAGAAAAAGTTTTAAAAGATAGGTTCCCTGTTCGCGACTACCGGTTAATATTTAGCCTTTTCAACACATATCGCTTAATGTTTTCGATGATACTTCATTTCAAATATTTTTTTTATTTTAAAGCCTAAAACATTCCATACTTCGTATGTTTCCATATTTTTCTCATTCTTTGTCGTAGGGTTTACCACATAGCTGGTGAGTTATTGAAAAATCTTAGACGGCGGCAACCTGATTTGAATATAACTGACGAGGACGAATTGTGCGTGCGGATTGCGGGCCTTTGTCATGACCTTGGACATGGACCTTTCTCACACGTGTTTGGTAACAGGTTTATCCCACGAATGCGGGAAGACAAAAAATGGAAGGTAAACATACATATCTACATATTGAAAGATTTATTTAACTTATCTTTTTAGGATATTTATCACGTTGTATTCTTGCTTCCATATTATGAATCACAGCCATTGCCTGTCTTGAATTTGTTTAAATTGTTTAACATTTCATTTAGATATCAGATGTCTTAAATATGGCTTTGAATTTGATGATGTAACTGATAATATATACTATATACTATCTACTATAAGGTTATCATACAGTGGAGACTTACAGTTTATCATAAATAATATTTAGTTTGATTATAGTTCATCAGTACATCAGTCTAGTATTCATTATGTCGGAGTAAAGTATAAATATTATTCACTCACGATGTCTGAAACAAATTTCTCAACAATATAGATAATTTGAATTTTCTAGTTTGACTGCCGTACAAATATCATCATTACCATCGTCATCATCATCATTATCATCGTCCCTTCCATTAGTTTCTTATTACAAAATAATCTTTTGACACAGCACGAACAGACCTCAGTGGACATGCTAAACCACATGTTTCGTGACCCTGCCAACAAACTTATTTCTAAATTTAGAGAATGGGGCCTGAACCTGGAGCACTACAAGTTCATTAGGGAGCAAATCCATCCTGAAGATGCGTATTGTCAGGTTCATATGCAATTATTCTCTTCATGTTCCTTATGTTTGTCAAAGCAATTACGCTTGTCATGAATAATTATATTGGGATAAAATTGTTTTGCCTTTATTAAACATAAATGTACATATAATTATAAAGTATGTGTGTATGAATATATAATATAATTACTATACAATGTAATACTATATAATACTATAATTACTATAATTACTAACGCCATACTTAACAATTAATATATCTCTTTGCAAGTGGGCTCAACACAGTCAGGCGCTAATTAGCCATTAGTGACTAGAAGCATTAAATGTAGTTTGGTCCATCGCTCATCATGTAATTCTACAAGAGCCATCTTAATTTTAGTTTTACTCAAATTTTAAGTGTATTTAGGTCTTAAGCTTTTTAAACCTTTCAAGATCTTTCATCACCAATTGCATATATTAGAAAACCTTTTCTGTACAGAATGTGAGAGAGTTGGTTAACAAAATATTTACACATTTTATACATATAACGCTAGAGTATGCATGTTCATAAACAGCAAAACTGGTGTTTTTCACACAGCATTCTCTTAATAATTAACATATCACTTACTTGTGCAAACTCTTTAATATCTTTTCATCAACAAATATATTTTATTCAAAATATATCACATACTTAACCTCTGCTAATTTACGCAAACTCTTCAACATCACGAAATGTACATTTCTTATGCAGAATAAATCATCACATTATCTATTAACAAACAAAACTAAAATAATATTGTTAAAAGGAACATAAAGACAAATATAGATAATAAGATACACGTGCTTTCTAATAAAACAATTTCTGTATTAACTCCTTTTATTCCTCATTTTTAAGTAAACGCAATGCCTGTTAAATTTAGCACAAGAATAAATAATCATTTTTTGTCCTATAAATGTCTTCCACAATACTGTGTTGGTGCATTTAGTTCTTTTTCCTATTCAGAAAATTAATAAACAAAATCTTCTTTCGTGACTTCATTTATAATTTTTAAAAGTCTGCCTTTCATAAGTATGTAAACTAAAGGCTTTTGATTTGAACTGACTATAAAAGTTTTGAATTACCAAAGGACAAATATCAAGAGAATAAAATACATCACATAAAGTAAATTAGATACAGAAATTGAGTGGATGTGAAGTGAGTACTTATAGTGTTTATAGCTCTGTCAGCACTGTCCCATTTCTAAGTTACTGCTTTCCTTCATGGAACCCTTACTTAAGACATTCACGCACTCATTTATGACAAGTACCACATACGTCACTGTATTAAAAAGATCACATCCCCACACATTAGTTTTCCCCTGGTGAAAATGTGTTTTGTTCATTTACTTAAATATTTTGTGTGTTTGAGATAAATAGTTCCAAATAAAATCGTAAATGTTGTGATCGTTTTCTAATTATGAAAAGATTATTCGACTGAAGACAAGAAAATACATACTTATATCCTCTAATAAATATCAAATAAATGGGTGCCTGTAAAAGTTTTCGAATTTTTACGGATCGATGAAGGGAAGAGAGGAAAGTTAGATGAACGATTGGATGGAGTATGTACTTACTGTTGTCTATCCGACCATTGCAGTGCTATTATTTATCTGCATATCATTTATACAAGGAACGTGACGTCAGTGCAAGCAAAGATGACGTAGCTAGGAAGAAGAGACACTTCCTGTATGAGGTATTGTACTATTTAATCTATTGTTCATTGTACATAGTTATTTTTTTCATATAAAATATAACTCTCTTATACGTTTCAAACTCACAATCTTCACACCCATTATAATGTGGCCGTGGGACAAGTTTCCTTATTTTTTTAAAAATTAAATTGCAATTGTATTGATTTTAATCAAATTTTGCTTTGAAATTTTAATGTAAAAAGTTCTATTTGATCTTTTCAAGAAAGGAAAATGAAGTATATTTCGTGATTCAGAAAGTTCGTGTTGCTTTTTATAAAATTAGAATAGTTCATCCTTATCTCACGGTCAGTATATTGTTGTGTATTGTAAGAATTCAGACTGTATTTATTTTATTTTTTAAAAATTATTAAGTATCTTAATTAGCTAATATTTAATTAGCGATTTAGGATTCAAGAAACAATTCATTTTTATACATATTTTATTTACGGCTTTCGTTTAAATGTATTATTTATTAAGTACTGCATAGGATGAAGTACAATATCTAAAAGTCCTTTACTTAGTTCACAGTGTTCACTCATCAATAACAACATAAAGCCAGTGATAATTACTCTGATCAGACATTGATAAAGTTGCATAATATTGCATTCGAAATTATATGGTTGTAAATCAACTCTCTAAACATAAAATGAGTTCGTACAAACTCAGCTAAAGATATTATGTTTCCTGCTATCTTTACTTGTGTGTAAGAAAAATGTAAACCATGTAATAAATATTAAACATTCTTCAGATCGCCCATAAATAAATAAAACCTTTGGTGAGTTTGCACTTTTCTTTCAACTGTAGGTAAACTTAGACATAAATATAAAATACTTCATGAAAGGTCATCTGGCTTTATTTACTTCATTCCTCCATAGATTGTGTCCAACCCTCGGAATGGAGTGGACGTAGACAAATGGGACTACATAGCGCGTGACTGCCATCACCTGGGTCTGACCAGCAGTTTTAATCACAACCGCTTTATGGGGCTTATTCGAGTCATAGAACATAATGGAGAAACCCAGATTTGTTTGCGAGATAAGGTGCTGATCGCATTTCATTCCAGTATATATTTATATACAGTTGTTTTATTACACACAGATAGATAGATAGATAGGCAGACAGACAGACAGACAGACAGACAGATAGATAGATAGATAGATAGATAGATAGATAGATAGATAGATAGATAGATAGATAGACAGACAGACAGATAGATAGATAGATAGATAGATAGATAGATAGATAGATAGATAGATAGATAGATAGATAGATAGATAGATAGATAGATAGATAGACAGACAGATAGATAGATAGATAGATAGATAGATAGATAGATAGATAGATAGATAGATAGATAGATAGATAGATAGATAGATAGATAGATAGATAGATAGATAGATAGATAGATAGATAGATAGATAGATTGATAGATAGATAGGAAGATAGATAGATAGATAGATAGATAGATAGATAGATAGATAGATAGATAGATAGATAGATAGATAGATAGATAGATAGATAGATAGATAGATAGATAGATAGATAGATAGATAGATAGATAGATAGATAGATAGATAGATAGATAGATATTCATATGTTGTATATTTGATTGTTGATTCAATAAATTTATTGATAAATTTATTAACCTCCTTGCCCAAATATTGCACAAATATTAAAACCTTATGTTGGAATAATAGTGGTTGGATGGGAGCTCATGAAATATAAATAAAGGACGGATTATTATACTCCTTTAGTAAGACGTTTCCACCTGTATAAACATTATGCGACTGTAAAACGTCTATCTTATTACTGTGTAAAGAGTAGCGTTTTACGACACCATTATAATCCGCCAAGTGAGAGATATGACGGTCTTGTGGGAGAATTATTAATAACTATAAATTAATATTGTCGATCACTTGTAATTAGTTATGTGTTATTAATTAATAAATAATAATCATAACGAGTGAAGGGTGCCCAGAGGTGTCATAGTGTCCAAAGCTTTTGAGTGAGTGTCTTGCTTAAGATACTTTTTAAGGAATGATTAATGATGTAAAAGTATATGACATGATTGTTTTGTTTAACAGGAAGCATTCAATGTTTACGAAATGTTTCACATGCGGCATTCTCTACACCTGAGAGTCTATCGGCATAAAGTTTGTCACTCGATCGATATCATGTAAGTTAATTTCAAACTATCCAAATGCTTTTACAAATTTTTCTTGTCATTTCGAGAGATTGTTAGTAATTAGCATTGATATTGTAGCGCCTGATATATATCTTCGCTGTGAAATGTGATTAGAAGAAAACGCAAACTAAATTAATGCTGGGGGCTTTGGGAGAAAAGGAGATATGAAGCGACTCTGATTTACGAAGAAATATTTATTTGTTTCTTTAGAAATGATTCATTTTTAATTTTGTAGGATAATAAGTGAATTCACATAGAAATAGGTATTTATGAATATTCATATCCATGAATGCAACAAACTAAAATATTGTTGATATTGATTTAATGTTTATTGTCTTTTATAGGTTGGTTGAAGCACTGGTAAAGGCAAACGATGCTATTACATTTCCTGGCAAAGATGGGTTGGTTTTACTTTTTAAGAATATGTTAAATATATGCCAAAGTATGCATATGCAAGTCAACACAAACATAATCATGTACATATATTTCGATACGAAGTAACTGTGATAGATAGATAGATAGATAGATAGATAGATAGATAGATAGATAGATAGATAGATAGATAGATAGATAGATAGATAGATAGATAGATAGATAGATAGATAGATAGATAGATAGATAGATAGATAGATAGATAGATAGATAGATAGATAGATAGATAGATAGATAGATAGATAGATAGATCGGACAGATGGACGGACAGACAAAGGTGTGCGGAATGACCGACGGTTGGATGGATGAGGTATGGATACAATATATATATACATATAGTGTCGCCGCTATACTCTGGGGTGACTTTGTAATAATGACTTATACCAACTCTGTATAATTAGCTATGATACAAGACATCTACAAGTGCCGGTGCAGAGTATGGGTCACTGGTTAAATATGTATATCTGCAACTGTTACGCTGATATACTGGTACGTCGCCAATTTGGCTCCGCCCCCAACTCAGAATCAGCTGAGATTTAATGTTTATGAATAATTATATATATGTATATAGAAACGATTATAATTAAACGAACAGAGGACAAGACGTAATCATTACATTATCATTTGAACTACGAAAATAACGATAGAACTAACAAACACGCGTTTTAAAATAATAACAAGAAATTTAATAAAAGAAAAAGTTAACAAGATTTAGAAAATTCAGTTCATCCTAAGCCAGTTCATTTGTACTGAAGTCACGTTCCGGATGGGAACTTAGCTTATGTTGAAATGACGTCAGTCTGGTAGACTTGAATTTTGCCAGCCAATAGATCGGCACGTCCCAATTCATCCGGGACAAGTAGAACGGCCACACAGGCACAGCCACACAGGCAAACAACAGGCAGCTATAAACGAGCAGCCGAGAATACACAATAACAAAAATAAAAACCCTATATAGCCAGGGTTTTCTTCTCTCATATACGACCCAGTGTTGTTTTGGGCGGACTACCCTTTCAGTCGTCACCCTCAGACGATTTTTTCAGGAAGTAGTGAAGATAACATTTTCACTGTGGTTTTTATTACCCTGCTTAGACCAGCTTCTGACCTGTTCAATTCATTAGCTCTAAGATGATTATGTCCCTCTAACCACCCGCTAAGCGTACACACTGACCACACGCTGACCGCCGCGCTCGCAGACTTCAAACACCGCAGACATTAAACGCCAGTCCCTAAATCTTCCACACATGTCTCTTATTCATTTCAGGGCTTCCCTTCTCTGTAAATAGGACGCAATACGCACTCATTCCACAAATGAAAATGTATATAAAATACATATGTGGGAATATTTTCCAATCATACAACATATAATATAATATTATTTGTTTTTTAGGAAACCAAAAAAAATAAATGAGTGTATAGACGACATGGAGGCCTTCACTAACCTGACAGACAACGTTTTCCACCAAATTCTTTTGAGTACAGAAGAGAATCTAAAGGAGGCTAAAAGCTTACTTCGAGCGATACAGCGCAGAGAATTGTATAAATGTATTTATGAAAGCAGTCCACTTGATGACAACACATTGTCAAACGTGCGTATCTTTGATGTGATTGCTAGGTGGTTATACAAATGTATTTTTATTACAAATCTATCATTTTCGCACTCGTTTTTGTAAAGTGCTAATCATTTTTATTAAAGAATTTGAACTCTAACTTGACAATAGTACATAAGCTTCAAGAAATCATTTTCTTCAGTACATTGTAGTATCGAATGTACGGGGCCAGTTTTCACAGACTACAACAACTTTTAATCTATAAAAGAATATTTTAACAACGTATTTATTTTAATAAATTTATAGAACCTAAATAAAGTCCAGTCAGAAGACTAAGTTATACAAATAAACTGAGTAAATTGTTCATACTGGGTTTTGCACCTGCGATCTATCCTGTTAACCATGTATTCTCCACAACAACAATGGCTTCATTTCATTCTTTCTTCAAAAATTATATCATCGTAAGCTAAAACCCACATAACTTGATCACCTATCTATAGTGATGTATATAAAAATAAATTTGTGGCTTATAATTGTTGTTGAAGAACGACTGTACTGTACACTCAAAAGCAATAATGTTTAAAAAAAAATAAAAACTTAAATACAACAAAATTGTTCAAATACAGTCTACACCATTTTCTTTGTCATCAAAGACCACAATTGTATATTCATTTTTAATTTAGTTTACTAAATTTTAATATTTTGACAAAAAGCACACTTTATATTAAGTCGACATAACATCGCATTTTCACATTTATACTGATTCTACAAAAGTGACAAGCATGAATCAACATTAATGTTTTTATGTCTTATTTTGCAGAAAACAGAGAATGACATCAAGAAGGACCTCATAAACTTGGTAGATCCAAATGACAAACTAAAACTTCCCGATGAATGCTTCTATGTGCAAGTAAAATGAATATATTGTTATTATGTTGTGAGTGTGTGTGTGTGTGTGTGTGTGTGTGTGTGTGTGTGTGTGTGTGTGTGTGTAATTACAATATAATGTGTAAATATAATGTAATCATTTACTACAAAAATCGCTACAAATTATAGATTATGATAGTAAGAATGAATGTGTTTTTTTCTAATAGTAAAAGAAATAGCAATAGAATAGTGTGGCGGAGTAAACTGGCCTATCCTTATTTCTGGTCTTAATTGTTGTATAAATTATTAAATTGTCAAAGTGACTCTGCCTTGAGCACTACTTATGATGGTATTTTTTGGTGTAAGAGGTGGAAGTAAACTATCCGAATTGTGAATATGCTAGAAATTGCTGATGTAATGCAAACTAATTCCTACTGGGTGACTAGTTTTTATTATCCAATGGATATGATTTACGAGAACAAGACCAGCCAATGAACTGAGTTTAAAAGGTTTACCTGATTTAGAGAAGTGTATTGTCTGATTACTTGAATTTGAACTGGCAAGAAGTCTGGTATTGAAAGATGGCCATTAGTTTAATGGTAAGTTAACTGACTGTTTGAGAGAGAATGGACTTACAATTATTTCACGCACTTTTATTATACTTGTGTTTTATGTAGAGATGTATTAAGTGAGTAGATTATTATTTCTAGAAATGTTTGAAGTAAAATGCTCATATATAATATGGTAAACACTTTACATTGTTTTGATGTGATATATTTATTATGCTGTGTGCGTTTATCTGGCTAATAAATACTGTTGCAGAAATCTGTAAGTTGAGACTGGAATGTAAAAAAGAATGGAGTTATTAAGCAATAAATTGGAAATTTATCGTTTACTCCTGATTATATATTTCAGGGTAAAACAGTCTTAGTTCTTTGTGTTATTTGAACCTCCTGGCTTTCTGATTGTAAATTGTTACGACCGACTGTGGGAGTAGTGTGGAAGATAACTGCACTCTATTGTTGTACGGTGGCAAAGATATGCTGACTACATGAGCAATATCTGGTATAAGGAAGTACCAGAATTGCTGTAATTGTAATTCTGCTTGAGGGACCTGGTACAGTGGGAGAAAGTGCTTAGGTTGGCTTCAAGAGAATAGCAGCACATCAGTGTTTTCGACAAGTGTGGAGAAAAGTATGTGGTGATTACATGGACATAAACTTGTGACATTGTTGAAAAAGTGCACTATCAGGAAACTACTTAATTCAGGGTTATGTTAAAACTAGTATCTCTTATCTCTCATAACTTTATTTCTGTTTCTTGATATCCTGTGATTTGTATTGAATGGATGGATTGTGCTTTTCTGGATATAGGATTGTGTAATATAAACATTATTTGAAAGTGGTTTCATGGAAATATTTATATCAAATAATCTTTTTTCCTTGTATTTGTCATATGTATGTTTGGTTTTTAATTTTAGAAATTTATTGACATTCTTACACATATTGATAATCTTCTGTTTGAGAAAAAAGTGGGTTGATGGGGGCTTGCTAAATATAGATTAAAGATGGATTTGTCTCCTCCTTTCGTAAGACGTTTTCCACCTATGGTATATTGTTTGATGGTAAATGTTGTCTTAATGATGTAGAAGAGAGAAAACGTTTGCAGCACCTGCATATCTGCCAAGTGAGAGAGACGAATTGTGTCTGCTAGAAAATTATTAATAACATAAATGAATATTCTCATCACTTGTAATTAATTATGAATGATTAATTAATTAATAATAATCATAATCATTAAGTAAGTGACGTTGGCATCACAAATAGTTATACTTCCTGCTTCAACTTTTCTTCTCTATGGTGACAAAATAATCAAACAAGCGAAAACTCACGGTTATTGTTTGATTCGTGCATCTGACTTTTCAATATTTCAGATTGTGTCTCTAAACTTCGGAAAGAAAGATAAAAATAATAAAGATGCAAACCCTGTGCTTAATGTGTGCTTCTACAAGAAGACAGATGAAAATAGCTGTGTTACGATCCAGGCGAATGAAGTGAGTATTACCATAATCTAGTGATTCCCTTCCATCTTTATATTCAATATTGTTGCTTTCTAACAATTTGTATTGGGCCGCACTGTTCCAGCCTTTCCACACATGGTATATAAATTAAGCTAACATAAAAAAGAACATACTTTTAACGTGGCGTCGCATAAATGCGTTGTTAGAAATCGAGATAAAACAGAATTATAAAAATTGATCTGACATTGCTCTTTTGTACATTTTAATAAATTGCTAACTAGCAAAAGAGATGATCATTGTGTTGTTTTTCTCAAGTTATAATAATGTGTGGGTGACGTTTCATCCTTCGTTAATTTATGTTATTTAATATAAGAATAATATGTTTGCTTACGTTTGCATTAACGTAATACACATTTCGGCAGGTGTCATATCTCATACCACTAGCACAGTATGGAGAGAAGAAGGTTCGAGTCTTTACTAATTTTCAAGCAACAGATGAGCAGAAGGCTCTGTTACTGAAAGCCACAGAGATGTTTGAGGAAAAGAAAAGAAAAAATGAAAACGTGAACAAACTTCCACATGGTAATACTTCTTTAATCCGTTCGATTAGTATTCCTGTAATATTAAAAGACATGTACAAGTCTACTTATATTGAGCTGAAAGATAATTATATCCAAACTATATAAAAGTAAGAAACCAGTATGAATTCTATCTTTGGGGGGACCATTTTCCTTGAAACATTTTTCCTCAAATCTAAGTATAAATGATTTTAAATGGCACAGCTAGTCGTTTTGTTGTCGCTATATTCGCGTGCCAATTGTCTGCAATTCACCAACATTCTCAGCTCTTTTAGGAAACGCATTTTCTCCAGTCAAAGAGTATAAAACGGTATTTTACTTTTGAAATAGAAATATTCAGTGGAAGAACTTTTTTGCATGTTTCTAATAATGAACTTGAAATTGAAATACGTTTATTTTTTCATATAATAAATTTATGTTTTCCCCTATTTGCATTTTGTAAATTAAAAGAAAACATTGTTGTGGCTAGAAAACAAATGCATGTTTGCATTTTTAAGTAAGTAAACATTATTTATGTACATCTATTATTTTCTTTCATTTTGTACTCCAAGCTTAGTGGATTTGAAGTCATTGAAAGTGCTAATTGCTATTAGGCAAAATATAAAATGAACATTTTATAACAATACAGCTATCAGTTAGTTCTCAAAAATTTATCTGTAGATCGAAATGAGTAGCGATATTTGTAATAAAGCATTCGAGCAATTTTAATTACTAACACATTAATCAGCATCAATAACATTACATTGATAAAGTAATCTTAGCTGAAAGCACTATGTCCATTGACTGTTGAATGCATTTGTGTCACGTGAAGCTGTCTCAATAAAATAATAAACGCAATTTATAATGTGGAGCTGTTCAAATAGTAAATAGCGTAAAATAGATTTATTGGAACGCAAATACCATTGGGACGATTTAGTTATCCAAAGAAATGCCATTTGAATGGTTCAGATATTAAACGGGGAACAAAGAAATACTATTAGTACCCTTCAAACATCAAACAGGGTATACAAAATATACCATTAGAATAATGTGCAGATATCAAACAGGACAAAACCAAATACCATTAGAATGTCAGACATGGAAAAGGATAAAACCAAATACCATTAGAATGTCAGACATAAAAAAGGATAAAACCAAATACCATTAGAATGTCAGACATAAAAAGGACAAAACCAAATACTATTAGAATGTCAGACATAAAAAAGGACAAAACCAAATACTATTAGAATGTCAGACATAAAAAAGGACAAAACCAAATACCATTAGAATGTCAGACATAAAAAGGATAAAACCAAATACCATTAGAATGTCAGACATAAAAAGGATAAAACCAAATACCATTAGAATGTCAGACATAAAAAGGACAAAACCAAATAGTATTAGAATGTCAGACATAAAAAAGGACAAAACCAAATACTATTAGAATGTCAGACATAAAAAAGGACAAAACCAAATACTATTAGAATGTCAGACATAAAAAAGGACAAAACCAAATACTATTAGAATGTCAGACATAAAAAAGGACAAAACCAAATACTATTAGAATGTCAGACATAAAAAAGGACAAAACCAAATACTATTAGAATGTCAGACATAAAAAGGACAAAACCAAATACTATTAGAATGTCAGACATAAAAAGGACAAAACCAAATACCATTAGAATGTCAGACATAAAAAGGACAAAACCAAATACTCTTTTCTCTATAGATATTAGCAGGTGTAGTATACCAAATAAATACAGCACATTCTGAGTAAAGATATCGCATATTTAATTCAAAGAAACGTATTTTTTAAACCCACCATTGACTAGCAGCTTTTTTTATATTCTTAATAACGTTTCTTAAAAGACAACAGTATTGATGCCCATAGCGCAGGTACATCGCACATTTATTTACTATTATTAGCTGTACCAATGTGTGCCGGAGTAAGTTTGCCTATCCCTATTTTAAAAATTAAATTGTTAAATTTACAAGTATGATGTAGAATGTAATCAAATTAGTGAACATAGAAATAAAGGTTCAATTAAATAAGCATTCACCAATTCAAATGATAGATCAATAACAAATATTAACAAATAATCTAAGCCCATTCTTTCTTTATCAGTCAATTAACTTAACCTTAGTTAATGATCGCCTTTATGACTAGACTCAAGTTATAATCAAATCAAAGTGATTAAAATATAGACTTTCTTCAACAAAGTAATTTTCGGTCCATCCCCATTGAATGAAATTGGTATGAACAAGTGTGAGAATAAATAAATAAAGTCATAAAACAAGTCATCCAGTTGGAACTGGTTTGGATTGCATTGGCAATTTCTAGCATATTCTTCACCTGAGTTGTTTACTCATACTTGGACAAAACTATTAATACAAGGAGTGTCCAAGGTCGGGTGACGTTAGCAATGGCAACAAATATATAATTATTAAAATTAGAAATAGACATAAGCAAATTTACTCCGCCACAGACAGCTATCAAAATAAATACACAGCAAAATTATATGTAATACGATAATAATATAATTTGCAAGACATAAATACTGATTTCTGCTTTTGTAACTGTAATCTCTTACTTTCTTCTTCGACAATTTTACAAGTTCTATTGCATTGCTTAGACATCTGTTTCCAAGGATTTATTAAATTATTAAAATTGATTTTTTTTCATGCCATTGTGTACACTTAATTTTAAAGAGACATTTTAATAGGCACACATATTTATTATATTTTAATCACTCCTTTATTTGAATAATGCCAGCTAAGACTAAATAAAGAAGAGTAACTGTTTACCAGCTATGATTTGTTGTTACAGATATTTCGCTTCCACATAACAGCGACTGTGGAACCAGTTCCGCCAGAGATTCTTGACAAATCGTTCACGAATATTAATCTACCTTACATATTGCTGATTGTATTCTTTAGAATCGAAAACCAGATTGCTATAAAATATGTTGCTGAGATTTTATGGTCCTACTATACTGAAGAAAAAATATTTGTATCATTTTGTTTCATTGTTTGTCTGTAATATGTCATTATTTTATCAATCAATATGTCTATCTATCTATCTATCTATCTATCTATATATATATATATATATATATATATACACACACACACACATACACATATATATCCGTCAGTCTGTCTCTCTAACTACCAATCTGGGAAATCCTAATTTCGTTCACTATGTTTGCAGTGTTCATTGCGTGATTTATTCTAAATATCAAAATAGAAAAAGATAATGGAACGATCGTTATTTTGTGTTGCATTAGTTACAATAAATAAATTTAGTTATTTATGCGAAAACCTATGACGATGTGTTTACTTAAATAATATTATTTTGATAGCATGTTTAGTCAGCTTGACTCGGATGCTTATTCGATTAATTATTGTTATCATTCAAGTGCAACTTGTTTTGTGAAGGATAAGAGTATACGCTTACTTTTATAATTACATCTCTGGATTCGAACCGCACAGTCTCAAAGTGCGTTTCATGGGTCACTCGTGATGGATAGAAAAAAGTTATAGACGAATAACAGACGAGAACATACCTCAAATATCTCCACCCCCGATACTACTGCAATAATAAAAAAAAAAATCAAGTCTACCTCATCAACAATACCTACTATTTAGTGTGTGTGTGTGTGTTTCTGTGTGTAAACATGTATAAAGTTTAGTTTTGGTAATTAAATGCGTTTTGGTTGATTTTACATGCATATCAATTCATGTATAATTGTGTGTGAGTGTATGCATATATATCTGTATGGCATGTGTATGTTCATATATATATATATATATATATATATATTTGTGTGTGTGTGTGTGTGTGTGTGTGTGTGTGCGCGCGCGTGGCGTGGCGTGTGTGTGAATTCATGTATATATGTGTGACGTGTATTCATGTATATGTTTGGGGGGTCTGTCTGTTTATAATGCGAGTATAAGCGTTACCATGAATACAAACGCTTTGCAGTCAGTAACTACTAACATAGCATATCTTCGTTTGATTCTTATCGATATCAATTTCACTTCTGGTTATTCTTGAAATCCATATTACAGCATACATACATACTTAATAAATAAACTTAACAAATGTTGCCAAGATATAAAACAAACAAAAAAGCAAAAGCAAGGACTCGGGACGATCTTATCTGCAGTATGCGTCACCCATACCACACACAAAAGCTCTGTGAATCACGTGATCAGATCACAGAGAATGGCGCATTTCTTCTTCTGACAACAGGTCCTGCCATCCACTTGGTAATGTTATGTCTGGATGGAAAGGCATATCGAAATTGATAAAACCTATCTTCCTTTATATATATAATTTTATCTGCCACATATGTCTGTAATGAGACTCAGTTGACATCACATTCCTTGCAAGAAAGAGATACTTTATGTTCGTTTCGTTTCATTCATATTTCTTGACTATACATATTTTGTTCTCTTTGTAGGGTTGCTTACTTTATTTTAATTTTAAGAAAACTGTTTTATTCTTAAGTTCTTTGTCAACATGAATTCTTAGCAGCTGTAGTGGTAGTGGTGGTGGTGGTGGTGGTAATAGTAAAAGTGATAGTGATGATGTCGGTGATGGTAAAATGTCAAAATAAATTAATGTACTATATCAATTACAAGAATTATAAATAATGCTAACTTTATCACTTGATCTTTAAACACTATATCTAAGTAAAAGTAATTTATAAAAATATTACATAATATCTTGCTCATTAAAATGTAAAACGTTCTGGCGTTTAAATTAGAGGCTACTGTACAGTACCTTGAAAATAGTCTTTACTTAAATCACATTTCATTATTAAGATGAATAATTAGTGTATTAGGACTGTTGTAATAGTAAAAATGAAGTCATGTTAAGTAATATCAAATAATACTCTCCACTATTATGAAGATACTTCTTCTCCATGTCATAAGTATGCATACTGCATTGAATGACACTTCTTGAATTACTAACAATTAGAAAGTTAACTGAAAAGGATTATTCACATTTTAAACTTAAGTTCTTGTGTAATTGAAGAAAAGATTTTACTCTATTTAAAGAGCTATCGAGGACATTTTTCGGTGCTAGTCTTCAAATTTGTAGATAAGTGAAAATCGAATACATTTGAATGCACGTAGAAAAGAATAAGAGATAAAACAGTATTTTATCATTACACACAAATCGTGTACCGTGTTTGCAATATTGTGTGCGCAGTGAGTGCACTTGAGACGGGAAACAACATGTGGCCTGCTCTCTGACGAGGGAAATGAGGTGTTTTTATTACGAAAAGTCTGAAGAATGCTTGCCTTTTCCAAATTAATAACCTTTGTTCAACATTATCTTCTGTATCTGTGTAGCGCTAACATTCATTTCCAGCATGTAAGTATTATATATTAATATAATTACGCATATATATATATGCATACATAATGCATGCAAACGAACATATACGCATGCACACATAAATACACATACATTATTTACATTTGTAGAATGGTGTGTGTGTGTGTGTGTGTGTGTGTGTGACTCTAGATCTATAAATGGTAACTTGTGTTCGTGCAGAATGATCTGATTTTTTTATTTGCTTAGATAAAATATGTACAGCAATTAATATTTGCAAATTGCTAACTTTAGACCTTAGTTTAATTAAATATTCACAAGACCAGATGCTTACTTTAGTGTCCTATGATTATGTTTGCTAAAAATAATTCAACCACAGGTCAAGGTACAAATCGGAAGACTATTCTGATTGTCTCAAACAAAATCCAAAGGCACGGAAAGCATTTATAGGTAACTGAAATGTAATGTTTGATTATTTTCATAAATTGTATATTAAAAAAATTCAAAATAATATTTTGCACATTACAAGCAAGTCGAATTTCATTAAAATTAATCTTTAATACATCCGAGAGCGTATTTGTGACTATATACCTATGTATGTCAGCTATCTTGATTTTACCTATAACTTCTTCCCTTACTCCCCCCCACTCCCAGCACTCTCTCTCTCTCTCTCTCTCTCTCTCTCTCTCTCTGGATAATCGACAGATATACAATGCGATTATTGCAGATAATTACAGCATGAAAATTAGTATTTCCTAAATTCATTGTTCTTTTTGTATTTGTGTTAGTTTTTGTTTTGTCTTAGAATTACATATTAACGGAATTTATTAATGAATAAGACAGTAACGTCTGCGAGTTATAACAGACTATTCTTTGCTTTAACTATACATATATGTCTTTGACTGTTCAAAACACAAAGATTATCTGACAGTTTAAAATGATAATTTGTGTATAAACATCTGTTAACACTTTTACAGACTATGACATACCAGAACATCTTTACGATGAAGATACTGCCAAGTTAATGCGATTTCTAAAGGTTAATATTGAAGAGTAAGTACTACTATATATTCTTCAAACATGCAGGTGTGTTTGTTTGTCCGTCAATGTAAAAATTGCATGACTACAGTTACTACTATTCCTATTAAACTTACTAAACTTCAAGTGTGCTGATAACCACTGCCACTCTCAGTAGTACTAGGAGAATAGGGAAGGGAAAGAGAAAGTGTGATTTTTGCTTTTCGATAATACTAAATTTATTTTTTTTAAATAATGTAAACGAGAGACTCAGTAACAATATCGTTTCCTTTTCCTGTTTTCTTGGTGATTTATTCAATATTTGAATTAATCTGGTGATATAGTGTCAAAGAAAGGGATGTCACTGTGTAATGACATGTCAGCTATTTGCTTCTCAGTGTATGTGATGACATATTTTCAGCTGAAAGTTTTGCAGTAAGCAAGTAGCCTTTCACGTGTTCACTGATTATAACCTGAATGCCTGAGAAGACGTGGGAAATGTCTGTTGCAATGTGTGTAAGCATAAGGGAGTACGCTATATACTTTTGATGTATTGTGGAAAAGAATGCTGAGTACATGGGAAAATTCTAGTGCATGAAAGTTACCAGAATTACCGTAATCATGTTCTGCTTGAAGGAAGTGACACAGTGAAGAGGGCGCTCAAGCTGGTTCCCAAGAGAAAAATAGCATGTCAGTGTTTTCCATGTGTGTGGAGGGAGTCACATGTTGATGTGGACATTGTGACATTGTGATATTGTTGCAAAAGCGAGTGAAAGACTGTTGGAGCAATGCTTAATCCAGGTTATGACTATAATAACCTGTTTCTAATAACTCCATTTCTATTCTTTGGTAGAACTAACCTGTGATTTGTATTGACATATTATTGATTTGTATATATAGAGACTGTGTAAACATAAAATTATCTGAATGCAGGTTCATGGAATATCGATTTTGTTAAGTAATCTATTTCATTGTATTTGTCATATGTATATGATATCATATTAAATTTAAAATTTCTAATTTCGTTTTGTTGGAAATTTTCATTTCAGAAAGTTAACATTTCCGAGCTTGCAAGATTTTGGAAACAAACCAACTCTTAAAATAAAAGTAAGCAAAATGCACACCCTGATTGATTATTTTCAATATAATCATTAAGTAGCCTGAGCTTTGACTTATTAATTGACCTATTTATCTTTCTTTTATGTTATAATTATTTATTCTTTGAAGCAGATGTATCAAAACGTTCCTACTGGGTTGCAAATAATTTGAATGTATGTTTGTCTAATTCATTTCAAATGGACAAATGTATACTCATCAGCATGTGGACTAATGGTTCTAAATAATCAAAATGCTTCCATTAGAAGAGGCGATTGTCTGACATTACCCATGTACACACTACATCTTGACACTTTCGTAAGCTAATACGTGTCTCCTTGTTGAACCATCATGAAAGCCAAGACCGCATATCGCATATACATAAAACTGTACCGTTTTAAGAAAACCCTTAAATATTTTCATCCCTGCTAATAGTATCATGACATGTCTGCTGCCTCATTTTATAGCCGTTCCGATATAACAAGTGACTTCTATGTTGTATTGCTTAATTTATTATCAGTTCCTCATATTTATTTATAATATTTGAATACAAGTTCACTAGGTTTCGTAACGTGCTACTAAAACATATTATATATATGAATGTCACTGAGGAAACTTAGGAATTGGATGTCTCTCTATCAGTGCAAAATAATAAATGTCAAAACCAACAAAAATGTTCATTAATATTTTTAGATAATCCCGATTTATTTGTAAACATCAATGTAGGACTGAAATATTTAAAATCTTTCAGAAAACTCTTTCCTAAATTATAATTATTATATGCATTCCATGTATATCCCTCATAATATATATTACTGTTTGTACATTGTCCATTTATGTAAGACGTTTAAGAGAATTACTTTGTTTGTACATTGCCCATTTATGTCAAACGTTTGAGAGAATTAGTTTGTTGGCTCTTGAAGGGTCCTTTTACTTTAAGCCACATTGCACACGTGTATATTCACATACTTTATACTTCCAGTGTATTAATTTGTATGACGTTCGGAAAATGTATATAAACGTCCCATTAATATGACTGTGTAGGTCATCAATGACCCAGTTCACGGACAAATTGAATTACACCCTCTTTGTTGTGCCATCATCGATACACCACAATTTCAGCGACTACGATACCTCAAGCAACTTGGTACGACATTGTTCGTATTTCCTAGTGGCTCACACAGTCGTTTTGAACACAGCATTGGGTAAGTTTATTTTAGACACTTCAATACGTTATGTAAAGTAAACACAGCATTGGGTAAGTTTATTTTAGACACTTCAATACGTTATGTAAACACAGCATTGGGTAAGTTTATTTTAGACACTTCAATACGTTATGTAAACACAGCATTGGGTAAGTAAGTTTATTTTAGACACTTCAATACGTTATGTAAACACATCATTGGGTAAGTTTATTTTAGACACTTCAATACGTTATGTAAATACAGCATTGGGTAAGTAAATTTATTTTAGACATTTCAATACGTTATGTAAAGTAAACAGAGCATTGGGTAAGCTTATTTTAGACACTTCAATACGTTATGTAAAGTAAACACATCATTGGGTAAGCTTATTTTAGACACTTCAATACGTTATGTAAACACATCATTGGGTAAGTTTATTTTAGACACTTCAATACGTTAAGTAAATACAGCATTGGGTAAGTAAATTTATTTTAGGCATTTCAATACGTTATGTAAAGTAAACACAGCATTGGGTAAGTAAGTTTATTTTAAACAATACAGTTACAGTTGTTTCAGCTAAAGTGCCTTTACTGAGAAATGTATTTACTAACATCAATATCAAATGGAAAATAAAACTCATTATACTATTTTAAACATTAAACATTTTTTAAATCTATATCTGGTAATAAAAAGAAATGTCAACTATTATACATTTTTCATATAATTTATGTTCATAATACTGTTTGAGTTGGCTTTCTACCATAGTATTTTTTGCATGGTGCACAAATAATAATACTTACAATACATTCCATTCACCTTGTTCTATGTGATATATGTCACATTTTAAAGTATTTACCAAATAATCCAACGTATTTGGGTTATTTATTTTTATTGCTTAGGAAAATGAAGAATGAAATTATAAAATAGCAAATAACAGAGATTCGAATGTTTAAAAATAAATTATTAATAAGAAATTATTTTCCCATCTATGCTTTAATCCATTAGTATTAAATAATATTAATATTAATATTTAAATAACTGTCATTGCAATTAGCTTTTATTTTTCTGTGGAATACTAAGAAGGGGAAATTGTGGGCGAAAATTTAAGAATCTTGTTAATGAATACATTATTTTTCATTTGTTGTTTCTTTTGCATTTCCTCTTCGATTTTTTAATTATTTTATGGTGTCATTTTCTTAATAGGGTGTGTCACGTGGCTGGTGAGTTATTGCATAATCTGAAAAAGCGACAACCTGAGAAAAATATAACTAACGAAGATGAATTGTGCGTGATGATTGCGGGCCTTTGCCATGACCTGGGACACGGGCCCTTCTCACATGTGTTTGGTAACAAATTTATCCCACGAACGCGGAAAGACAGAAACTGGAAGGTGACCGCACATATCTATACATTAATGATTGTATTTATAATATATTTCTTTTAGGAGTTTGAAATAATTATGTTTATTATGTTGAAACAGTTATTTTGGTTATTATGAACTGCAGATAAAACCGTATCGTATTTGGTTAAACTGTGGATAGCAGTTGACGTCAACAGGCATTTATTTTAATGATGTAGACATTAATAGTAAAAGAATAATCATCCCAAACTAGACACAAAATGTTTCATAAACAACATCGAACTTTATTGTTTTCAACATCGTTTTTGACCATTGCACATCATTTGAAAATTAACTGTATCAGACTACATTAGAGTTCGTCAATCCAAAGGGCCCGGTCACGAGTATATTGAAGGAAAGATTAGTTTAGTACGCTAGAGACATCTCAGTAATTTTGGAAACGAATCATAATTCTTCGGCTTCCAGTAAATGAAAATGTACTTTTGAAAAACAAATCATAAAAGAATAAAGGGAATATATAAATGGAATCCGTTCTCTATATTTTGTTATTAATATGCAATAATGTTACCTCTACTAAATTTTACTTTTGTAAATAAGTCCTGCAACGTCATGCTCGCTCTCTCTATCTCTCTCTCTCTCTCTCACACACACACAAACACACACACACACACACACGCACGCACGCACGCACGTACACGCACGCACATACACAGACATATATTGTCAATTTAAACGTGTTTGTATTTATGGTATAATAAGGAACAGTATTAATTACTCATTTTAAAAATAAGTTCATAGAAAGTAGTGTATAATATTGAGGAAATAAAACGGTGGTGTTAGGTGCTACGCGTTTAGCACGTCCAGCACGGAACACTAATCAAAGTATTCGTCACTGACTGCATAGGGTCATCACTTGATCGCTTGTCGCAGTCATCAAAAGACTGTTTGTCTATGAGTTAACTATAGGTTATTCAGAATATAAGTTAGTACATGTGAAAATAATCCCCGAGGGACTTATTCACTATATTAAAAGGCAGATACCTTGGAACGTTTTTTGACATTATACGATCATACCATATCGTCACATTCCCTTTCTCTACAAGACTTTGGGTAAGACCAATCACAAATATTATACTGGAATTGTATATTTATTATTTATGGCTAATATTCCGTGTCGTGGATAACTATAAACTACAAACTAACAAAATTACAATAAATCTAATAATTCATAGCTAATAAGTCTGATTATAAAAAAAACTATAAAATACCGAACAAATAAAAAAATAAATGCAAGTCATCATAGATGCATTAAATCTATTTTCCTGACCTCACAAGGAAATAATTAAAACAAAAATAATCATTCTAAATATGCAACATGTTTCCTACAACTTTATCGTGGAAATTGTTCACGATTGATGTCATTTTATAGGGATTGTGTTGTGGTTATGGGTATTTATTGTATCAAATAACGATTGTCGTGTATTAAATGTGTTGTGGGGATGGGTATTTATTGTATCAAATAACGATTGTCGTGTATTAAATGTGTTGTGGGGATGGGTATTTATTGTATCAAATAACGATTGTCGTGTATTAAATGTGTTGTGGTGATGGGTATTTATTGTATCAAATAACGATTGTCGTGTATTAAATGTGTTGTGGTTATGGGTATTTATTGTATCAAATAACGATTGTCGTGTATTAAATGTGTTGTGGTGATGGGTATTTATTGTATCAAATAACGATTGTCGTGTATTAAATGTGTTGTGGTTATGGGTATTTATTGTATCAAATAACGATTGTCGTGTATTAAATGTGTTGTGGTTATGGGTATTTATTGTATCAAATAACGATTGTCGTGTATTAAACCAACAATACTTACATTTTACATTTTCTCTAAACGAAATACAAAATATGTATCTATGCTGAAAGAATTAATGAAACAAGACAGATTACTTTTATTAATTTTAAAAAGTTCATTGAGATAAAAAATAAGATCAATTAAGCATTGGAAGAGAAAAAAAACCCAGCATATTAATAAATGTGTGCAATATATTTTTTTTAATTTATTCTTGCAATTGATTTTCACGACAAAATCATCTTTCTACACAGCATGAACAAGCCTCAATCGACATGCTAGACCACATGTTTCGTGACCCGGCCAACAAACTGATTTCTAAATTTAGAGAGTGGGGCCTGAAGGTAGAGCACTACAAGTTTATTCGGGAGCAAATCCACCCTGGTGTAAATGATGGACAGGTAATTATGCAATCGATTTCTTTAACATTTGTACATAGTTCTTCCTTAGACATTAAAAACTGTTAATGGGATCAAAGTGTTTTGTCATTATCAGTTCTGTTGTTTATTTTGGTTTATATAACACTCTGCTTTCTCTTAAGTACTAAAACTGGTATCATGAAAAATTATTTCTCAGTTGAATAAATATATCGATATTTTACTTTCAAAATATGCATAAACAGATGGTTGAATATTATTTCTCTTTTCTCTCATTTTAATATATACTGGAGAAAGGGGAGGGTATAAGAGATGGATCATAACATCCCTAGAATTACAAAAGCTAGAATAGCAAGCAGCAGGTAACAACATTCTAGACAACCATAACAACACTGAAAAAACAAAAATCCCACAAAAAGCTCAGATGGTGACAACATCGGAATATAAATCAATAAAGCAAGTGTTTCCCTGCATTAATTCAACTTTAGAGAACATAAGTGTCCGATAGACTATCAAGAACACGATGAAAGAATCCTATCAATTATATCTCGAGACACCAAAAACTAATATCATCCTTATTAATACTGATAGTTATAGTAGTAGTTGTTGGTGTTATAGTATTTAAATAATAATAATAATGATAATAATGATGATGGCAATCTTTATTAAAGCTTTTAATTACAGAGAGAGCAATTATCTAATTTCCTCAAGTCCTGAGAACTAATTATTTATCAATATTTGCATTTTATTTTTACAAGGACGACGACGTCAGTCCAGACAATGATGACGTACATAAGAAGGAAAGACGCTTCCTGTATGAGGTAATGTACTAGTCAAACTATAAGAGAGTTATAAACACCTTTAAGTTCTAATGTTCGTTTTATAACGACTACATAAGAAGGAAAGACGCTTCCTGTATGAGGTAATGTACTAGTCAAACTATAAGAGAGTTATAAACACCTTTAAGTTCTAATGCTCGTTTTATAATGACTACATAAGAAGGAAAGGCCTTGGTCGCCATTATAACCGGACTCGATTATGTTCAAATTCAAAGTGTTTAGAATAAAGTACTTCTTCAAAAAGAAACTTCCGGTCCATCCACATTGGATGAATTTATATGAACAAGTGTGAAACTATTAGTGGGAAAACTACTCATCCAGTTGGAATTGATTTTAATTGCATCAGCAATTTCTAGCCTATCCTCCACCAGAGTATACTTCCAACTTTGACACTTAAAAATATCAGCATAAGCAGTGCCCAAGGTCGGGTCACTGTGACATTTAACAATTTATGTAACAATTAAATTTTATATATAAATATAAAATTGCACATTTCTCAAAAGAATGTCTAGTAAACAAATAATCAAGTAAGAGCATACATTGGTTGAAGTGAAATATCAAGTGTTCAAATTATGCATGACCTATTATTGAGTATTTATAGACAACTGGTGAAATAAGGGTAATCAGTCTTAGGTGACCAGTTAACAGAGCATTTGTTTATCAGTGGTGTCATTAGGAGCGAATGACCAGGTGTAGCACAAAGTGATTATAACGCCACATTTACAGTTACAAATTGGACGTAGTTGGACGTCATACGGTTGTACATCAATTGTCGGATGAATTCTTAGGTTGTGAGAACTCCGTTTAAACCAATCGGATTATGCACTTCTTCCCATTCTAATTCCACTATTATTTCAGCATACACTAAGGATATGACTTAATTATTAAGTGATTTACGTACTCAAAGGGATAGTTTCAGTAAGTGCATCCTTTTATCAGTTTTAAGTAATAGAACTGCATTTCAATTCGTGGTTTAAATAAAAATTAATTGCCTCAATGAATCTATTATAGATCTATTTGCACAACAAAGCAACGAAGGTGTAGTTATTAAATTTAACTTAATGATCTTACATTTATTCTTTCACGAACTTGAGAGAAAATGAAAGTTTCACATTTGACACTACTGCTTTTGAAGATGCATTGTATAAAATGTCGCCTGACTTTGTTTACTTCCTTCCTGTTAGATTGTGTCCAACAATCGAAATGGAGTGGACGTTGATAAGTGGGACTACCTAGCACGTGACTGTCATCACCTGGGTCTGACCAACAGCTTTGATCACAACCGCTTTATTCGGCTTGCTCGCATCATAAGACACAATGGAGAAAACCAGATCTGTGTACGGGACAAGGTATATAAACCACTTCTTAAAGTATTCATCCCTATTCAGTTATTTCCTCCCATACTTAATAACGTTCCTTTGTTGTCTTTTCGTGCTTTGAATATATTACATAAGGCAAATAAATAATCTAAATCTAAATTCAATCCACCATGAAAATTACTATACATATATTTATTTCTCCACCAATAATTTTCTGTTTGCTTATACTTAAAAACAATGAACAAAGGTTTGATTGTGCATTTTGTATGTCTTCGTTGTATATGTCATTATTTGCATTTGATCAATGTTGAATTGCTGTGAAGTGTGTAGATAATTATCTTGTTAATAATTATATTTCTTTATCCGTCAACACTCTCCACCTGTGCTATATTATAACTAGGTTAAAGGGCTAGGGTAGTGGTGTGGGCTAAACAATGAATAAGAGGGGTGTAGACCTTTCTAGATGGTGTTCACTACTCTGATTGGACATTGCCAGTTCAGAGTTATTCTGTAATGTTCATTCACAATACTGGGGATTATTCTGGGGAGAGTACGGGTTATTCTTTCAGTCCGTTACCCGCAAGGTGAGGGGTGTGTATTATCATAAGCGAGTAGAGATGATAACATTCTCGTAATTAAAGAGACCCTCTCGTAGTGTAAAAAATACCTGTTGCAATAACTATACATAGTTGTTTAATCGATTGCATAATTATACGTAGTTAATGGGTGCCTAGATATCGTACTTAAGTACTTTGTAATGAATAAATCATTGAAAGTATATTACCATGTTCGTTTTGATCAACAGGAGGCTTTCAATGTCTACGAAATGTTCCACATGCGCCATTCTCTACATCGCAGAGTCTACCAGCATAAAGTTTGTCACTCGATT
Organism: Sinotaia quadrata; assembly: GCA_028829895.1. Classification (NCBI taxonomy): domain Eukaryota; kingdom Metazoa; phylum Mollusca; class Gastropoda; order Architaenioglossa; family Viviparidae; genus Sinotaia; species Sinotaia quadrata. The sequence continues at coordinate 109,838,504 of CM054181.1, read as the reverse complement.
GACATCATGTTAGTTATCGAGATCGCTTTCAATTATCTGAATGTCTCCATAACAATATTGCTTTACGTTTTGTATAACTGATTATTTATCACAATTAATATTTAAGAAAATTTCCCGTACAACTATGTTGTCCACATGATAGTTTAAAGAAGAAATTATGAATTAATGCCAGCGGATATGGGGAGCGAAGCTAATATGTATCGACGAGAGGGGGAGGGGGGCAGTTAACTTGATTAATTCTTTGGATATTTGCTCAGTCTTAAGTTGCTTGGATACATGAATGAATGCAAGAAACGTTGTGTGCATTATAAATCAACAAATTATTCTTGATATAGGTATTTTTAATATGCGAAATCATATCTAATATAGACTGCCGTATTTACCAAACATATATTATCTTCTATAGGCTGGTTGAAGCGTTGATAAAAGCAAACGACGCCGTAACAGTTCCAGGTACAAACGGGTTGGTATTCCCTTCAAGATTACGTAAAGCATAAATGAAAGTGTGTATCGCGTCCATTAGTCATTAGTCATCGCAAGCATAGATAGATAGATAGATAGATAGACAGACAGACAGACAGACAGACAGATAGATAGATAGATAGACAGACAGATAGATAGATAGATAGATAGATAGATAGATAGATAGATAGATAGATAGATAGATAGATAGATAGATAGATAGATAGACAGTTTAGATAGATAGATTAGATTAGATTAGATAGATGGAGAGAGAGAGATTAACCTTACCATACGAGTGGCTAAAAGGATCACTAAGTAAGTACTTAAACATTAAAAATTAAATTATCGCTTAGGGATTACTAAATACTGAGTATCCTCATCTATGGAAAAGTAATTTTTAATTTTCAACATATTATCTTTATCATAATAACAAAACAACACTTATACACTTCGAAAACATAAATTGTCCACGCCGTTCAAAAACGGAAAAAAGCATTTTGTATAAACGTAACTAAAGTATTAATAATAACAAATAATTTTATTAATAAATTCACTCATTGACTCAAAACATATGAACCGTAACCAAGCGGGTTTATTACATAATGACTATCATAAAACCAGATACCACTTATTTTTCGAAATACTTATCTCTCTAAACAACAGTCAGAATGTCCCTAAATGCGAATGGATGTAACAGTTCCTTATATTGAAACAATTCTATTTTTTTAAATCCTTAGATTCCATGAAGAGTTAATATATCAAAAAATAAAATGACGTCACAATAATATTATGACTGTTCTTCGTGCACACAGTAACAGTTATTAATTCATTTCCTAAATAAACTTTTCTTCAGTAAAACCATGAAATCGTGTAATTGTAACATTTTATTTAGAACAGTACACAAGAAGAAAATGTATCCAGAACAGGAGAAGATACTGTAGGATGATGAGGTTTAGCAAAGCTTTAGTTCAATTGTAGATTCAATAATCTTATGATGAGTCTTCGTTCAGTTGTCTGCCGTGATTTTCTTCACCCATCAAAGGATCTCCTTGTGGCAAGTACAGAACTGGGTTAATAATAGAATATTTCGGATTGCTATATAAACAAGCTTTAATTTCCTTAAATCAAATGCAGAAAAAATTAATTTCATCTACCTTTAAAATAGAGTTCGTTGTAAATTACAATTACAATCATTATCTGGCCTTTTATCTCCTTCCATCATTCATATGCAACAAATACATTAATATTCAAATAGCTCACTACATAAGGGAATGCATGTAACTCTTTATTATAAGAGATTATAAATACCTTCAAAGGTTTTTAAAGTAATTAAAACTTGACCCTTAACCTATGTATTTTTGTTTATAAAGTCTTATTCATTAGGGAAGACGAAATTGTAGAGGCAGACAATACAAATAATGTAATTTAATTAGTTTGCAGAAAATAAAGACATCAGTAATGAAGTCTGATATTCATTTCTCTCTCTCTCTCTCTCTCTCTCTCTCTCTCTCTCTCTCTCTCTCTCTCTCTCTCTCTCTCTCTCTCTCTCTCTCTCTCTCTCTCTCTCTCTCTCCCTTTCTGTGCAAGCACGCACACACACACACACGAATTCATACACTATTATGGTCCATGAATTTGATCTGATCATATGAATATATCAGCATTCTGACACATCCTATTAAAATACAAAGATGGTCTGAACTTCAAATAACAAAAACCTCGTGTTGATTATACACTAACAACGAGACAGATGAAATCAACACTAACATCAATGCCTTATGCTGAGAGAAAGGGAGAGAGAGAGAGAGTAATTCTTTTCTTGATACTGTACTGATGAATTATTGCCCTTGTTGCTAGGACGCGACATAAAATTGCTGACTGCATAGACGACATGGAGGCTTTCACCAACCTGACAGATAACGTTTTCCATCAAATTCTCATAAGTGCAGAAGATCATCTGTTGCCGGAGCAAAAGGAGAATCTGAGGGAGGCTAAACGAATTCTTCATTCTATACAGCGCAGAGAATTGTATAAATGTATTTATGAGAGCAGTCCACTAAGCGACACTGAACTTCCCACCGTGTGTATCTGTCACGTGATTGCTTTTTGTTTAAATGATGTCATTTTTATTTAGAGGGTTGGGGAATGGAATAATTATATGTACATTAGTGTAATATTACTGTTAATTATTTTCGATCCAAAATGCAAGTACCGTCAAGATAGTCCAGAATCTTGAAGAAATAACTCGCTTACATACATTGTATCAATAAATTTACAGGACCAATTGTCTTTTCACTGACTGCAAGGGCTAATCGCTAGAAGAAATATTAACATTTCATATATTATAAGACATTTCCAGTAACTGGAGCCTACAATAAAAGCTATATAAATAAGATGATAAAAATTGTTCAAGCTGGATTGTATCTGTGAGCTGTTCTGTTTACCAGGTTTTATCTGTAAATGCCATGGAGTCAGCTAAAATGAAATCGTTAAAAAATATTTTAATAGATTGTATGACTTTAAAAATTTTCATCGCATATCCAAACTGTTGTTATCTTAAACAATACTCTTTTCAAAGAATAGATTTTTAAAAGTAATAAGGCTATTAAATTCTAGAGAATTTCCAGATGTTAAAATAAATTTTCAATAAAACAAAATAGTTATATATTTATCTTAGAAAATTCCAATACAGTCTACATGAATTTTCCTTCATCAGTAACTTTTGTTAAAGACCAAAATCTTAACTTTATATTAATTTTTAATTTCTGCATTCGAAATAATAACGATATAAACAGTATGAAAACTTTCAATTATTTACATATATGAATTTCATGTTTTCATTACACAGGCAAGACAATGAGGGAATCAAAAGCTATTTAATACAATTAAATATAACTTGTTGACAGTGTGTATCGTTTTGCAGGAGTTACAAGAGACAGACGTCAAGGAAGAAATTTTAAGCTTTTTAGATCCAGATGACAGAATGCTTCTTGACGAACATTGCTTTTACGTGCAGGTAAAATGTTTATTATGACTATTCATCATCGTGTCTTTCTCACCAGTTACTTGTTCTAAATGCCCGTATTATACATGTGAGTGCGTGTGTGCGTGTGCATATGCGTGTTGTTGTGTATTGTAAAATTTATTTATAGAAATATATCTTGTAGATTATAAAGATATTAAGACTGGAGGTGGTATTAACTGTAGTTATATCAGTAGCAGAAATAGTAGAAGTAGAAGTAGTGGTGTGGCTTTAGCAGTAAGAGTAGAAGTATTTGTAAAGTGATACAAATTCGCTATTTACTTGCACATGAATCTTGTTGAACCTTGTTTCCTTTTAAGATGCTTTTACTTTTCTTCTCTGTGTTGACAAAATAATCAAACAAGCGAAAGCATGTACGGTTATTCTTTAATTGATTCGTGCAGTAGTACTTGTAATCTCTGACGTATTAATATTTCAGATTGTGTCCCTAAACTTCGGAAAGAAAGATAAAAATAATAAAGATGCAAACCCTGTGCTAGATATGCGGTTCTACAAGAAGACAGATGAAAATAGCTGTGTTTCGCTCCAGGCAAGGGAGGTGAGTACTCCCGGGCCCTAGTGTTGTCTCCCTGTCGTTATTCAATATTGCTTTCTAACAACAGTGTTTGTATAGGTGGTGCATAGTTTAAGACAGGTGAACAAAGAATATTATTTTACATGAATACGGATGTGTGCATAAGTATCCTTTCTTACAGACGAGATAAAGTACCATTATAAAATTGAAATATACAATGCGTTTAAGTAAATGTGAAAAATCGAATTGTTTGCTAGGAAAGAAAAATCTACTGTTTTTTTTAAATTTAAAATAATATGAGCATGATGTGTTATCTTTCCTGAAATTTTATATATATATACATATATCACTTGTGTTTAGTCTTGCATTAAATGTACTTTTAATAATTAATAACACAGGTGTCCTACCTCATACCACTTACTCTCTATGGGGAGAAAAAGGTTCGAGTCTTTACCAATTTTCAAACAACATCTCAACAGAAGGATCTGTTACTGAAAGCCACCAATTTGTTTGAGGAAAATAAAATCAGAAAAGATTCGACTGAAAGGTCAGAGGGTAATGCATGCTTTATATATATATATATATCTTCACTTAAAATTCATACAAATTTTAAGGACGTAGTAATGTAATGATATAATATCTAAAGATAACTACATTTAACTATTATTATTTAAAAAGAACGTATATGGGTTTGTTTGTTATCGTTATGTACGTGTGTGTATCTTTGTTTCGGCAGTTCAGCAAGGTATTCTGTTATCGTGCATATAGCAACGTACTCTGTTATCGTGTGTATAGCAAGTACTCTGTTATCGTGCGTATAGCAACGTATTCTGTTATCGTGCGTATAGCAACGTACTGTTATCGTGTGTATAGCAACGTACTCTGTGTGCGTACAGCAATGTATTCTGTTATCGTGCGTATAGCAACGTACTCTGTTATCGTGTGTATAGCAACGTACTCTTATTGTGCGTATAGCAACGTACTCTGTTATCGTGCGTATAGCAACGTACTCTGTTATCGTGTGTATAGCAACGTACTCTGTAAGTGTGCGTACAGCAATGTATTCTGTTATCGTGCGTATAGCAACGTACTCTGTTATCGTGTGTATAGCAACGTACTCTGTGCGTACAGCAATGTATTCTGTTATCGTGCGTATAGCAACGTACTCTGTTATCGTGTGTATAGCAACGTACTCTGTTATCGTGTGTATAGCAACGTACTCTGTTATTGTGCGTATAGCAATGTATTCTGCTATCGTGCGTACATCTTTGTATTGGAAAACTTTAAGAGCAATACTATACCGTACACGTCAGAAAGAGAAATATAAAGTAAAAAGATCCCTCCAGCAAGACTTAGGAGATAAATTTAACTTTAAAAAAGAATAAAGTTGTACTAGAATTTACATTTTTTTTTTTAAATAACGGGTTAGATTACAATCTTACTGCACATACTACGATTCAAATATTCATTATCTACATTATTTTAAATAATGAAAAGTTAATTATATATATTATATATTGTGCACCACCTTATAATAGGTATGAAGTTTAAGCCGTTGATAGTACTAATTGCTATAATGTGAAATATAACATTTGAGAAACTTTGTAACAGGGCTTCTTGATATTAATTCTCGACAAGGTAACATCGACTTTAAATAAGTGGGGGATTTGGAAAGAGTGTATTACGGTAAAATTAAATACGTAATATATTAATCCAAGCCAGAAAATGAGAAAAGGACTTTTTTACTAAAAACATGTTGTTCTATACATAGTACCTCTCCCATCTTTCTTTTTGAAAGAAATGAGACGTAGGTTATTCACTGCTAAAACGTTTACTTAATATTCGTGATTCCATACAAACATTTACTTAATATTCGTGATTCAACATACATACAAACATTTACTTAATATTCGTGATTCAACATACATACAAACATTTACTTAATATTCGTGATTCAACATACATACAAACATTTACTTAATATTCGTGATTCAACATACATACATACAAACATTTACTTAATATTCGTGATTCAACACACATACATGCATATATGAAGTTAAGTGTATGTGCGTGTTCAATATTACGTACCAAGCGTACGTCAGTGTGCTCAAATTGAACAGAATTCAAACTATATGATTATTGTGCTAAGTGCATAAATTTTGACACATTTAAAATATTTTAATTAGTTAGTATGTGATACATGTTAATCGTTTTCACCATTTTCATCTCGTCTTGTGTGTCCGCCCTCATTGTGTGATCGTACCAATCAAATTTTATATTTTCTTCTTTATTAATATAAACATGTTTTGCGCGTCACAATAAGTAATTTTATAAATCTGACTTAATGAAACATTTATTTAATTATAATGCTTGTATCCCTTTATAACTTTCTTTTTAATTTGAAATTTTTCAAATATAGATTATTATATATTTCAACGTTTGTGGGGTGGGTCGGAGTGCAATAAAAGTTACTTTGAAAAAAAGAGCCGCATTAGTAGAAATTTGTGTAAATTGGTTCCAAAAGAAAAGAAAAAAATATTAAATATAAAACTAAGAGCTACCATTATTACACACATACATTAATTATTCACTTAACTATTTTAGATCTTAAATCAAATTGTCTAAACGTGGCAGCTAAATGGTTATTGAATTAATGCACATTTTAACTTCCAAATAATGTCTATAAAATAATTATTGATTTGTGACGATACACGGATAATAGGATCACTTGTAAAGTTGTGCATACATGTATAACTATAGGAACAGTAGATCTTATTCACTCAGTTTTCTTATGTTTCTTAATCTCAACAATCTGTTCCTCAGTTTATCAATTTAAGTCTAAATTAAAAAGATTAACTGTTTATCAGCTATGATCTGATGTTGCAGATACTTCAGTTCTGCGTACCAGTGACAGTGGATACAACTCAACGAGAGAGTCTTCATAATTCTTTCATAAGCATTACTAAAACAAATTTACTGTCATGTTACTGATTTCAAGATGTAGAATCATTAACACGATATGAATAGTCTTTTCATTGAATTATTTTTTTCAGTACGATTTAATTGAAAACGCAATCGTAGATGTATATACCTTTTAATATTACCAATCATGTTCATGCATATATTCCATTTAATGAAGCAGAGCAAATAACTATCGGCCGTTATTATCTCCCCTTCCTCCTCCACCACATTCTTTTTTTTTTACTTATGTATCTATCTAATTAACTTTGTCTTTATTATTTACTTATTTATTTATCTAATTATCTTTGTCTTTATTATTTATTTATCTAATTATCTTTGTCTTTATTATTTACTTATTTATCTATCTAATTAACTTTGTCTTTATTATTTACTTATTTATTTATCTAATTAACTTAGTCTTTATATTATTTACTATCTGAGAAACACTAACTTCTTACATATGTTTTCAATGTTCACTGTGTGGCTGACCCATGACAATGAGTATGAGAGAAAGACAATAGATTGGCTGTCGTTCTGTGCTGCATTGAGGATGACAGTTATAATAATATCGTTTATGCTGAAGCTTGGACTGTAAGGCTATTGTAAAAGTTTGTTTTTTTTTCGTTTGCTTTTGTCAGCTTTTGTTTGTTTCGAGGTTATATTGTTGTTGGTTTTTCTTCATTTTTCTTTTTACCATTGATTTTCATTTTGCATGCAATTATGGCGCTTTGCTTGTGAGGGGTTTGCGTAGGCGGTTATTTTTAGGATTACCATTCCGGTCTGTAACGGGACAGTCTCAAAATGTACCGTATGGCCCGTACCACGTGTAGGATTTTTAAAAAAAATTGTTATAGACGAGGAAATGGCTCTTATCCTCCCTTTACAATACTACTGTTTCGACAGACGAGAAAATGTTGTGTTGATAACAATTCATCAGCCTCGTCATTCATAAGTAATAATGCAGTGTGTATTCGTGTATGTATATATTTATTGGTGTGCGTGTGCGTAATTACTGCTTTGTATTGTTTGCTGTATAAATAAAGCCAAACTGCGGAACTATGCACGATTTGCCTGACTGAAGCCCTTAATTGTGGCAACTATGCAATGGTTTGACAAACTGGGACCCTTAATTGAGGTAATTGTGTCATGATTGAGACCTTTGATTGTGTTAACTGTGCCATGATTTGCTAGACTGAAACCTTTAATTGTGTTAACTGTGTCATGATTTGCTAGACTGAGACCTTTGATTGTGGTAACTGTGCTATAATTTGACAGACTGAGACCTTTGATTGTGGTAATTGTGTCATGATTTGATAGACTGAGGTTTATTTATTTTAAAAGTGAAATCTGGGCGGCATCATATCATTGAGTGACTGTACGAATTAGTTTACTCCAATATTGATAATTTTGTTTTGTGAGATTTTTAAAATTATGTTTATGAAAATCATTTATTTTCATAAATTCTTAAGTGTCTTTAATAATTATTACAATTGTTGTCTTCTGTTACGGGCTAAGAAATCATCATTTTTAAAATTGCATGAAATGTTTTTCCAGTAGTGTGATACTGATAAGTACTTTATTACGGTGTTTGCTTTATTTGGGGGAGCAGTTTATAATTTTGGTTTCTTGGTTTATATTTTCTCTCTCCTGTTTTGTATTTTGGTCGGTACCCTAGTCAAAATAAAAAATAGTGTTCGTAGTGTGTGTCTGATGGAGTGATTTGCAATAGAAACGTTCTTTTTTCAAAGTTAGATGTTCTTTTTGTCCTAATTCAAACGTTCACAATGTTGTAAGTGGTTTATATCATAATTAATCACAATAACCAACAGTAAATAAAAAATCACATCTATAGATGAGCTTGCCTTCAACAGATCATACGAAAAGACTTATCAAACTCAAATCTGTTGGCGGCTCTAATAAATTAATAATCATTCTGTCTTATTCCCTTTCACTTCTGTAACTATTTATTTATTTATTTATTTATTTATTTATTTATTTATTTATTTATTTATGTTTTTTTTAAATCAGGTATCTCTGAGTTTATTAAATAATAATTAATGTAGTAAACTAATTGTAGAGGAGTGAATTTGCCTATCGCTATTTTTAAACCTAACTGTTATATAAATTGTTAAATTTCAAAGTGACCCGGCCCTAGGCTCTGCTTGTGATGATATTTTTAATTGTCAGAGTTGGAAGTAAACAACTCGAATTGAGAATATGCTAGATGAGTAGTTTCTCTGACTAATAGTCTCACACTTGTTCATAACAAAACCATCCAGTGGGGATGGACCAGAATTTTCTTTGTTGAAGAAGTACCCTATTCTAATCACTTTGAATTTGAACATAACTCGAGTCCAGCCATAAAGGCGATCGATACTTGTGGTAAGTTAACTGACTGACAAAGGATGAATGGACTTATAAATATTTCATTTGTTTGCTATTGATCTATGATTTGAATTAGATAATGCTTATGTAATGGAACCATTATTTCTATGTTCATTATTTTGTCTACGTTATACATTATACTTGTGAATTTTGATCGATGTTATATTTCTTAAGCTGTGTGTATATCGGGCTAATGAAACTGTTGCAGGATTTGTAAGTTGTGAATGTTTGTAAGGACTTTAGAGATGAAATATGCCTGAAAATTAGTGATGCTTTAATTTGACTTTTGTAGAGCAAGCCTTTTTGTTTAACTGTGTCATGTCATGCTACGGTGGCTACTGTGCTCTACTAGATTATGTTGTCGTCAACTTATCAGTAAAACGTGTTGCTGTAAGTTGATTCCTGTGAATTATGTTTGAGTACCAATATGTTGGAAATTGTGGCTTGAGTTTGGTCTTGAGAATTCATGAAGATTATTTTGAATGTTCCTCATGGTTTGCTGAGTAAACGCACAAAGAAATTTGAGAACATTCCAGCTGATGTGCTTGATAGTGCATGTGAAATTCAGGATGATGTGCTTGGAGAGCACATTGAAGATTGTCAAACAGGTGTGTAATTTGCCTCTAGAAGAGACACCTCGGGCCACTGCATAAATAAGAAAGACTTGTTGCAACAAAGTGATTGTGAAAAATGTGCCAGTGACAACTGTCATCTTTGAATAGGTTATGTGCATTAATTTCTTACTGAAGGAGAAGACAAATCCGTCTTTAATCTATATCTAGCGAGCCCCAATTCACCCACTTTCTTCTCCAACATAAGGCTATCAATATGCATAAGAAGGTCAATAAATTTAACAATAAATTTATTAAAATATCAATCTAATACATAACATATGTATATAATCAAAAGAGCATTGATGCTTACATCACTTCACAACAATGTTTAACGCTGTACAATAATTCAGTTTATCCTAGCATAGACATAAGCAATCAATTATCATGAATATGTAGTCAAATTTAAAGATGTCAACACGGAAATGAGAGTAATCGATTACAAATGGCTGTAGCGCAAAATCAATTTTAGCAACAGTAGCAGGGTTTTCCCAGACAGCATCACAACTTCTCACACATTCACACACTAATTTTATTAACGCTGCTTGTATATCTAAATATATCAGATAAACTATAAGATACGCTGGAAAAGTACAGAATGGGGAGAGTTAGAGACTGAGAGAAATACAGAGACAGAAAAAGACAGATAGTAAAGAAGAAGAGAAGCGGCCAGAAGAAACGCCGACTGTTTCAATTTTCTTCTCACGACTTTACACCGCTAAAATCGGGTTCGGGGTTTCCCAATTTCTCAGAAATTGAAAATATATAAAAATCATTTACCAGCGCAGACCAGTCCTAGCATCATTGCAGGAAATGGATGCTGAACGTGCACAGCCGTAATTTAGTTGTAGTTTTGTCTGTGTATAATCGCATTAATTGCAATCTCATACACGTGACACTAGTTCCAAAGGTAAGCTATTATTATTTTAACTATTTTTTTTTCTTTCTCGCGTCTTTGCATTCTGTTCTTGTGTTGTACCCTACACAAGCTGATGAAATCGGACACAATTTGATTTATAAATAATAATAAATAGTCTTTTAAAAGCATGAGACGTTTGTCTCTTTAGAATGAAAATAATAGCGCATATTATATAAAATAGATAGATAGATAGATAGACAGACATACAGACAGACATGCAGGCAGGCAGACAGGCAGAAGGATGGATGGATGGATGGATGGATTGAGGGTGGGTAGGTAGGTAGATAGATAGATAGATAGACAGACAGACAGACAGACAAGATATACCTTGTGGACTCAACTGACAAACAGAATGTATTCATCGCTGTAAATAAAATATTCTAAAGGTACGTATCTAATTATTAAATAATCAGATCTGTTTGGTGATGTTAGTTTCATGTTTAAATGGTATAAACTATAAAATATTACATTATCAGTATTAATTTTAGATGTATATACATAGAATAAGTGTAGCGCTTAATTGTGCATAAAACTTTTATTAAAAATTACAATCAATTTAAATTCTTTTTCATGCTAACATTATTTACTCAATACATGGCTTGCATAATATTTTACTACATTTGGTGTGGACGTTTATGTACATTAATAATTATCATTAGGAATAATAATAATAATAATAATAATAATAATTAGGAAATAACTCTTTCGGTTTACCATACTATAATCCGTATTTTGAATGTTATTTGA